>NDXB01006193.1:2429-138291 GCA_002631895.1 Agapornis roseicollis | reverse complement strand
GGGGGGGGGGGCGGCCGGGCGCCGGGGGCCCCGGGGGGGGGGGGGGGGGGGGGGGGGGGGGGGGATGTGTAGGACCCCCGGGGGGGCAGCTCCGGCTCCCGCGGTCCACCCCAGCCCCGGGAAGAGCACAGAGCTGCGTGTGCGTGAGTGTGTGCACACAAGTGGGCGTGCAGGGTCCCTCTCGTTAAACAAACACAGGCCGGTGCTGATGGGAACCATCGGGGCTGCTCTGTGTTCAAATCACAGCTCGCGTTTCGCAGTTGGCCCAAAGAGCAGCAGATTAGAAGTGGCTCTGACGGCTTTTTTGGGCTGTTCCAGCGAGGAGGCAGAATCGTGTGATTTAGCAGCCAGAAGTTGTACAAAAACAACCAGCGCAAGAGCCAAAGCCACAGATTTAGTCTTTTCCAATGCAAAGCACTGGTGCTCTCACAGCTTGGGCTGGACGTTCCCCCTGTCATGACGGAGTCTGGGATGAGACCAGGGATGGGTGGGATGGCCACAGGATGGCCCGCTGGGGCAGTCTGGATAAGGAACGTTTGTGCAGGGAGCAGCGAGCAGCCAAAGGACACGCTGTGCAAACACGGCGAGACAGGAGGAGGTCCAGCTGCACTGCTGGCTCAGCCCGACGGAGCACGGCGCCAGCACCCTGTGATTGCTTCCCATTTCCTTGGGGGCCAGTGGAGCTCTGTGCTCACCCCCCGGGTCACGAGTGCTCAGGGCCCAGGTTGTGCCGGTGGGAGCCATGGGAGCGGGGCTGCAGCCCGCCACCAACTCCGGACCCACGGGCACTGCACAACCCCTTGACTCAAACCCAGTCCAAGCTGCTTGCCTGGGACCCCTACTGCAAACTGGGGCCGGCTGGGCCAGCTCCTCCCTCCCTACCAGTGACCAATTGCTCCTTTAATTGTGTTAATTCACTTACTCTGCTTCAGCCTTTATAATCCCTGACTGAGAGGAGCATGGGCTTCTGCTGTCCTTCACTCGTGTGGCCACTGGAGAAATGAGCTCAAGAATTTGCCCTGTCTTTTGCCCCTCTGCTGGGCACTGGGGCTGGGTGAGGAGGATGTGGACAGAGGAAGGCAGTGTGATGGGCCAGGGCCAGCACTAGCAGGTAGGGTCCCTCTGCAGCACTGGTGAGTAGGAGGGGAAGGATGTAAACCTGAGCGCCAGGAACCCCACTGCCCTGACGGCAGCGGGGTCCCTGCCTGCACCATGGGGTGCCTTGTATGGGATGCACTTGACTGAGGCACCCTGCAAATGCACCCAGTGTTGCTGGGTCCTGCTCTGCATCCCTGCAGCACCCCAAAGCAGCATCTCCTGCCATCCAGACATAGCAAAGCTTGGAGTTGGGATCAGAGTGCTGGGGACTGAGCTCTCCCTAGCCAAAGGCAGAGCTCCTGTGAGCCTCCAGGGCCCTGACCCCATGAGCTCACCCTCTTCTGCTCCCTTTTCTCCATGTCCTGTTTGTCCCGAGCAGCTGCAGGGACAGACTGCATGCGGCCTCGTGCCCTGCCCCTCCGCCGGCACAGAGCCCCCATTCAGATCCCCCGGCTCTGCCCGGGGTCACCATTCCTGCGTTTTTAGTTTGGCTTTGCTGCAGATCCCCCCCATCCCCTTTTGTCTCCCACGCGGCTCCGGGAGGAGCCCACCCGTCTGGGCTTGACGGCAGCCCTCGGCGGGGGGGCAAAAGGCAGCGGCTGCGGCGCTGCCCCCGGGGGTGCCCCGGGATGTCGGGGTGCAGGCAGGGAGCCGAGCCCGGCACTGGGGACGGGCCCTGGCGCTGGGCTCCCGCTGGGACCTCGCGGCCGCGTCCCCATCGGCCTGTGCCCCGCGGGGCTCCGGCTCCCTGCGCGCTCGGGCCCGGGGCGTTCCCGGCTCTCTGGTCCCGATGCAGGGGTCAGGGCTGGCGTCAGCAGCGACCCCGCGCTGGCTGCGAGCCCTCGGGGCCGGGTCACGGTGATCCTGCAGCTGCGAAAACATCGGCGGCCGTGGCCGGACGGTGCTGGATCAAAGGGGCCGGGCCCGCAGGTGACGGCAGCGCGGGGCTGACGGGATTTCACCGAGTTCCGGGTGAAGTCCCTGAGGTCCGGGAGTAGCCACAGGGCAGGGCCCGGTTCTGTGGCTGGCTCTGAGCTTGTTCCGGCTGGCAATGGACCGGGGGAGGTTTTACCCCTGGCTGTGGACTTCTCTTTTCCGGGGCCCGCCCGGTTGCTCTCGCTTTCCTTGCCCAGTCCCCAGGTTTTCCCCTGCGGTGTTTGCCTGCCCCGCAGCGATGCCACCAGCACCCGCTGCCGGGTCCCGAGGGAATTCCCAGGCCAGCTGTGGCACTGCAGGAAGCGGATGTGGTTGCTTTCTTTCCCGAAGCCAAGTGTACCCATTGCCAGCCCTTGCCAGGTGCTCATGTGAGAAGGGGCTGGAGGCAGGGAGTTCAGGGGACCTGCACTGGGGATGGGGCAGAGCCTCAGCACGGCTCCCCCTGAGCCCCAGCACAGGGTGCAGCATGGTTTGGGCCATTGCATCACACCAGAGATGTGGAAAGAGCTGTGGGGCAGGATCAGGAGCTGCCCGCATGTGCCAAGGAGCGTGTGGGACTGGAGCGAGCCCTGATTGGGGATGGGGTTGAGCACAGTGGGCCCTGACCTGCAGCCAGGGCAGGGGACAGCCTGACTGGGGGCAGCCGGTGGCATACAAAGGGAGCATCCTGCAGCTCCCTGCCCTCACTCCCATCCTGCACCTGGTCCTTTCCTGCACCTACAGCTCAGCAGCCCCCAGCCCAGTTCACACTCAGTTCTCCGCTCACAAAGCACTCCCGGGTCCAGCCTGTGCAGTGAGCTTTAGATGTGGCTTTGACTGTTCCTGTCCAAACACGGGAGCGTTTGCTCAGGGTCTGTGCTCTTTGAAGGGGTTTTTGGTTCAGTTTAAACACCTCGGGCCCAGAAGGACACTTGCTGGTTTTGCTTCCGCTGCCTATAAAATTTCATTTCTCCTCATGGAAGAGGCTCTGGTTCCTCAATGCTCATCCCGAATGTCTTCATGTTTTGAAATAGCCCGCTGAGATGTGGTGCCATGGACAGGAGGGCTTGAGCAATAGCTGCGTTTCACAAGCGCTTGGTTCAAGGATGTTTCCTCCAGCAGCCAGAACTTCCCTGGATGCAGCACAAGATCTGCCTGCATCAGCGGCCGTGGGCTTCCTGTGCCTGGTCCTGCCGCCTCCCCAATGGGAAATGAAAGTCACTTAAATCATTTCTTCCCTCCTCAGCTCCATCCCACAGCCCATGCGAGGGTCTGGCCAGCCTGGCCCTCCCTGCTGCGGACCCCAAGGGTGCCCCCCTGCCTGCCCCCAGCTCCTGCCCTTGTCTCCAGCCCAAGAGCTGTGACATGCCAGGGCCCCACAGGTTTTGCCATTGGGGTGTGATCCTGGTGGGCTGGATGTGTCCTCCTGCGCACGGCTGCCCCGTGCTGGGCACCCTGACGGTTTGGTTGTCCCTGATGCGCAGCCCTTTCACAGCCTTGCTGGGTGTGGGGGGACTCCAGGGTCTGCCCATGTGAGGTGAGAAACCATAACTTGCTTCCTTTAGCCCTTGCTGTGCCCCAGGGCTGCTCTGGTTACACCGGTGCCTTTGGTGGGTCTGTGCTGACAGCAGCAGCTTGAGGCCAGGGCAGACGCGAGCACTGTGCTGTGGAGTGAGGAGGCAGCAGGGCTCGTGGATGGCCCGGGGGCTGTTCCCAGCCTTCGCCTGGCAAAGGCAGAGCAGGCAGCAAGAACACAGCCCCATCAGCTGTGCTGGCGGAGCCAAACCCTGCCTGCAGCAGGGCTGCACCCCAGGGACAGCTGGACCCTGAGCTGTCGCCTCCCGGATTTCACCACCTGCGAGGAGAGGCACCGGGCATGCTGCCGTTGTGCCGTGGTGTGCCACGTTGTGCCATGCTGTGCCACGTTGTGCCATGCTGTGCCACATTGTGCCATGCTGTGCCACGTTGTGCCATGGTGTGCCGCATTGTGCCATGGTGTGCTGTATCCTGCCGTGCGGTGCCATGCTGTGCCATATCGTGCCATGCTGTGCCACACCGCCCTGTGCCATAGGCAGGGGTGCCAGCGGTGCAGAGGAGCCGGGCGGTGGCCGAGCAGGAAGCTGTGGGGCTCCGGGGCCGTCCCGCACCGGCTGTGGCAGCGGCTCCGACGCCTCCCTTGCCTGCGGTTCCCGTTTTGGCAGGGGTATAAAGGCAGCGCGGGCAGGGAGGGCCGGGCACTGCGGCACCGCGGGGCAGCCGGGATGGGAGTGCAGAGCCTGGCCGTGGCTTGCGGGGCCCTGGCTTTGTGCCTGGCACTCGCCAGGGCCGCCAGCCCCGGCTTTGTGGTGAGGATCACCCAGGCAGGCTTGGACTATGGTGGGTTTGGCTGCTCGTTTCCCTCCTTGCAGGTGTGCTGGGGCTGAGGCATGGAGCTGGGTGCTGGATCCTGGGGCAGGACAAGGACCTTGGCTGGAGGTGCCAAAGGCCCCATTGCTCCTTGCTTCCCACCGGTGCCCCTCCCGGTTGGGACAGGCGCAGGGCAGAGGGTGCTGCTCTCATGGCAAGTGCTGGGCAGCAGAGCCCTGGAGGAGGGAGCTGTGGAGGTGGGAGCTGCAGGGGGGCACTGACAGGGATGGATGGGCTCTGTGCTGGTGTTACTGAGGCAGGCAGAGCCTGGCTGCACTGGAGCGCTGTTATGGATTGAAGTATGCTCCATGAGAAACGGCTCATTTACCCGGCAGCAATCCCAGCTGTGCGGGAGCGGGGACGTGACTCCCCTGCCCAGGCAGATGCAGGGATGCAGCTCCCGCTCGTGCTCTGCTGCTCCCTGGGACGTGTGCTCCATCCGGCTTTGCTTGCCCGTGCTCCTGCACACCTCACCCAGCACCCAGAGAGCACTGGGACCTCTCTCCCATTCCAGTGCCTGGTCACCACCTTCCTGTGGGGCTTCAGCAGCACTGCCAATGTACTCACAGGGCTCAGTGCACCCAGATAAGCTTTAAAGGTAGCCTGGAAGATGGATAGCAGCCAGGGCATGTTTCCTTTAACCCTTTTGCTGTGTGCCCTATGCATGCTCCCGGCTCCCATGGGAAGTGTGTGGTGGTGGTGATGCTCTCCCTCTGCCCCTGCAGCCCATCAGCATGGGATAACGGTCCTGGAGCAGGAGCTGGCCCAGCTGAAGCTGCGGGACATCTCGGGTGACTTCCGCATCTGGCGCGTGGGGAAGGTGCAGTACGAGATCTCCAGGTGAGTCCTGCCAGTGCCCTGGAGCTGCAAACTGCACCCCAGCCTCTGCAAGGGGCAGGAGGGATGAGGAGGGTGGGGAACCTCACAGCTATGAGGAGCATCCTGTCCCTTCCACAGCTCCCTGAGGTGCTGGCCCTGTCCTGTGGGCAGGCAGTGATTCTCCTGCTTCACCCCCTGTCCAAAGGGGGAAAGGGGAATATGGGTGATGGGTGGATTTTGAAGCCCGGTGGGTGGAGGTGGCTTTGCCCATGGGAGCAGGAACTCAGCCCCTGCAGAGATCCAAGCTCTTTACTGCCCCATTGCACCCCTCAGCTCCTGCTGCATTGGGTTTGAGCTGCTGTTTGGGGGCTGCAGGGACCATGTTTCTAAGGGAACTGCATTGTGTTGTGCACCCCTGCCAGGCATCGCCGTGCTGGCAGGATGGGAGCTGGGATGCTGCCGTGTGCCCGGGCATGAGCCCCCCTCTAACGTGACTTGTGCCTGTCCCTGGTTTCTGTTTAGGCTGTCCCTGCGCAGCTTCCACCTGCCCTACTCACGGATCTCGCTGGTCCCCGGCGTGGGCCTCCAGGTCTCCATCTCCAATGCCTTTGCTGAGCTGGATGGGAACTGGCGGGTGAAGATGTACTTCATGTGCGTGCCTGGCTCCTCTGCTCCCTGCCCTGGGTCTGCACAGGTTCCTTCTCCTCTCCCTTCTCCTGGCGTTTCGGGCAGCTCTGGCTTTGCTCTCTCCAGAGTCTGTCCTGCAGCCACCGTATTCCTGACAGGAGCCAGGTCCCTCCAATAGCAGGAGCCCTTGGAGCTGCCCAGGCAGTGGTTACCCTGCTTGCCAAGTGTTTGGGGAGACAATATAAAGCCATGTCTCCTCTTGTGGCACCTGGGGTGCGAGGGACGGTCTCTCCTATCTGCTTGCACTGGGGGCACCTTCCTGAGCACCTGCAGGGACAGGGGGTGGGCAAAGGTTGGTGCCAGGCACAGGTAATGAGAACTGTCCCTTTCCCATCCCGTCCCTGCAGCCGGGACCACGGTTCCTTTGACCTGAGGGTGGAGAACATCTACATCAAAACCCAGCTGAGGCTGGGCAGCGAGGCCTCCGGGAAGCCCACCATCGCCACCTCCTCCTGCAGCACCCGCATCTCCAGCATCCACGTGCGCTTCTCGGGCAAGCTTGGGTACGTGACAGCGCTGTGGGAACGGGGCTGCCGGGCCCTGGTGCCAGCAGCAGGATGCTGGAATACCTGCGTGCCTTGGGGGCTGCCCTGCAGGCTGCCCACACCAGCCCGCTCTGGCCTCTTGCACTGTCCTCATCCAACTGTGCAGCTGCATGAGCTGAAATCCGGCCTGAATTTACCCTGCTGTGGCTGCATGTTTAGGGGACATTTAAGGCAGTCACTAGATGTGTTTGTGCAGGGGGGTTGCAAGCAAGTCTGTTTGCAAATATAAACCCTGAGGCAAAGGTTTATGCCTCAGGTTGGTGTGGGAATGATGTTTCCCAGTGTCGTGCATCATTAGTGTTCCTGTTGCCTGGGCAAATACTTCTGCAGCAGCCTCTGAGCTGCATAGGGCAGGACTCCTCTCTGGTTTTCTCTGCAGGTGGCTTTACAACCTGTTCCATGAAGCTATTGAGTCCAGGTTCCGGAAGATCTTGGAAAGCAAGGTAGGTGAGGGAAGGAGGACAGAGCTCTGGGTTTCCAGGTTGTCTTTAGCCTCTGCTTGTAGTGGATGTGTAAGAGGGATCAAAGCACATGCAGGGATGTGACTGGAGCCAGAGCCCACATCTGCTGCCCATCTGATGAGAACCAGAGGAATGGGCACTGCTAACTCCATCCCTGGCAGTGTTCAAGGGCAGGTTGGACAGGGCCTTGGGCAATACGGTTTAGTATGAGGCATCCCTGCCCATGGCAGGGGGTTGGAACTGGATGATCTTAAGGTTCTTTCCAACACAAACCCTTCTATGATTCTAACTGCAGCCCCGCAGCATCGTGTGCCTGGGGCTGGATCCAAAACCTGCAGCTGCTGCCAAAGCCGGAGTAATTGGCTCCTGATTAACAAAGACTTTTCTTTCCATGTGGTCAGTGAATTGGATCTTATGCCTTGGCCAAGCCCAGTGCAGCAAAGGAAGCCTGGTCAGAGCTGTCCTTTAAACGCCTGCACTCTGCTTTGGGGAGCGCTGGGGGGAAATTCTCATTCTGGACTTCAGACGCTTCCCATCTTGTTTTAATGGGGAGGCCCCAGAACCAGTGCAGAAACCTACATGCGGGAGTCCTGCGACAAGACAAGGAACAAGCTGTTAGCAGTAATTACTACAAGGCTGACTGGCACGAGTTACAGCCTCCCTGGATGTGACCCTTGCTCTGGAAGGAAGCAGTTGGAGAACAGGCAAATCCTGCTCCCACAACAGATCCCATCCTGCTTGGGCGCTATTCCCAATGCCATGCATTGGCATTCCCAAGGCCCCCGGGAGCTGTAGCAGCAGATGGGCTGGCAGCAGGAGCAAAGCCAGAGCTTGAAGGCCTTTTCTGCTGTTTTGCCTCATGGAAGGAGGGCTCTGGGTCTCAGAAGGAGCTCTGTGCCCCCAGGCAGTGATGGGGTGTTTCCAGCACAGACAGAGGAATACCGTCTGGACACTGGGAAGAGCAGCAACATGTCAACAATGCCATGCTCAGGGCTCTGTCCCTTCTCGTCCTTCCTGGTGCCGCAGAGCCAGTGGCTGCATTGCTGTCAGCAGGGTCACTGCTCCTCTGGAGCTCTGCATCCCTCCACTGCTGCGGGCTGGGTGCCCGGTCAGGCTGTTTGTGCCATTATGTGGAAGCACTGGAAGAGACCTTGTGCACATCATCTCATGCTGCAGGACTGTGCCCTGCAGTGAATTTCCTGGGCTAGTGTTTAGCCTGCAATTAAATCCTGCTGCAATGATGAGGCTTCAGCTGTGGATGACAGCAGCAGAGGGATCTGCTCTCCGTCCTGGCTGCAGGAGCTCAGGACAGAGCTGCTTTGTCAGTGCAATCAGTGCCCCTGCAGGGGGGTCAGCTCTTCCAGCTGCTTCACTTCAGCCAAGCTTTGGCTGCTCAGCACAATCCATTTCAGCATGGGCCATGGGAAGAGTGTGAGGGCACGAGGGGGATTCCTTTTGAGGGCCCCATGGAGCTGGGCTGTGCGTGAGGAGCTTGCTGCAAGCAGCTGCTTGCAGGTACAAACCCGCCCTATATCAGGACACTGCATTGATGTCCTGCGTGCTGAACAGAGACAAACACCACTGAGCGCTCTTCATTTAAGGAGCTTCTGCAAGGGATGAAGCCAGGCCTGGGCAGCGCAGGGGGGCTGCGGCTCTGCCTGGGCTGGGCTCCCTGCCCCTGCCCAGCTTCGCCCTCTCCCTCCCGCAGGTCTGTGAGAGCGTGGCCAAGTCTGTGCGCAGCGAGCTCCAGCCTTACGCCCAGACCCTGCCAGGTACCGGGGCTGCACGGGGCTCTGGGGCAGCTCATGCCATGTCCCGGCCATGAGGACAGCGTTTTACCTGTGTCCACTGGTGGGGATGCAGCTGCCGTACCTGGGGGACCCAGAGCATCCCTCAGTGCAGCAGCGGCTGAGAAACAGGCAGGAGGGAAAGGGGAGGTTTTGCTTCTGAATAGAAGCAAGAGCACATGAAGCTGTGTGTTTTACAGTCACAGCCAAGATTGATGCCATGGCTGGGATCGATTACTCCTTGGTGGCACCCCCAACTGCTACTGCACAGTCCCTGGATGTGGACCTGAAGGTGAGAGGCTGCCCTGGGAAAGGCAATGCCTTCACACGGGCAGTGGAGACCAGGTTTAGGCACCTGGTGCAGGTGCTCTTTGCCAGCCCCAGTCCCACCACCCCCTGCTCTCTGCTTCACCAGGGTGAATTCTTCTCCCTGGCTCACCGCTCAGCTGTCCCCTTCCCTCCGCTGGCGCTGGCCTTGCCCCCGGACCACGACCGCATGGTTTACTTTGGAGCCTCCAGCTACTTCTTCAACACAGCGAGCTTCGCCTACCACGCGGCCGGGGCGCTGGTCTTCGAGATCACCAACTCCATGGTGAGCAGTGCAGGGGGACGGGGCTGTCCCTGCCGGGGGCCATGGGCACTGAGCTCACCGTGGGCTTGGCTGTGCCACATTGCCCTGGCACGACTGTTCTCCTGCCACAGATCCCAAAGGGCATTGAGTTCCACTTGAACACCTCCACCTTCTCAGCCTTCATTCCCCAGGTGAGTGCCCGGCCCTGCCTCCCCACAGCTCCTGTGTTTTGCTCCATGCAAGGTGGTATCCCCCAGGGATGGGGCTTTGTGCTGCTGTCCCTACCCTCTCCCTGCCCCTCTGCAGCTGGAGGAGATGTACCCGCACATGGAGATGAAGATCAGGCTGTCTGCCCCTTCCGCCCCGTTCCTGACCATTGGACCGGATGGGCTCTCACTCAAGCCTGTTGTGGATATCCAGACTTATGCCATCCTTCCCAACTCCACCCTGGCTCCTCTCTTCCTCCTCAGCCTGGTGAGTTGTGACTGTGGCCCTGCTGGGGCAGCTCAGGGTGCACCCACAGCTGTAGCTGCTGCTGTGTGCCTGTGAGCTCAGCCCTGCATCTCAGTGGGACAATGACTGGGGCTGTGCAGCATCCCCCTGCTGCCAGGTCCAGCCGGGGAGGTGCCGGGTGCTGCCTGACACCAGCCTGGTCCTGGTGTAGTGGGGATGTCCCCAGCAGAAAGCACCCGAGCTGACACAGGCCAGGTTTAATGCTGTGGGAAGGGCACCCTGGATGGGCAGCATCCTGGTGCCTTTTGGCTGCTCAGAGCCATCCCTGGGTGCCTGGTGTGGGGCAGCACTGCCAGAGCTCTGTTCTCTCCCCAGACAAGCAACGTGTCCGCTGTCATCGACGTGAAAGCTGGCCACATAGTTGGGAGCCTGAAGGTGGGCAGGTACGGAGGGGGAGCAGCCAGGGGGTGCCTGGGGGTGCTTCTGGGCTCCATGGACAGAGGTGATGTGGGGAGATCCCAGAATGTGGACCTGGTGTGGAGGGGGGATGGGTTGGGGCTGGAGGGAGCAGGATCCATGTGCAATGAATGGGTGAGAAATGCTCACTCCACTGGGACACTGCCACAGCACCACTGCTGTCCCTGTGCAGGTTGAAGCTCTCTCTGAAGTGTTCGGATGTGGGCACTTTCCAGGTAAACCACCCCTGACCATGAGCAGAGCCCCAGCGTGGAGGCGAGAGCCTGTTGGGGGGCAAGGAGAGGGCTCATTCCCCTCTGCCCCCAACACTGGGAGCTGGGGTGCACTCAAGGTGCAGAGCCAGATGCTGTTGCCTCCCTCACCCCTACACTTCCTACCCTGCCAGTGTGGCCAAAGCCGCTGGTCTCTGGCAAAACGTGTGCCCATTGCAGCTCCTCATCTCCTTTCCTTTCCCTGGTTACCCTCCCATGACATCCCCTGCACTCCTGCAGCCGAAAGCTCTTCTCCTTCCCCTCTCCCTGCTCCCAGGTACGAATGCTGCAGTCCATAATGAACGTCCTGGCTTCCAACATCCTACTCCCACGTCTTAACGGTGAGGACCTGCTGGGGGCTGGGCTGCTGCAGGCAGGCACATTGCTCCGTCCAAGCAGGTCCAGCTCCTCAGTTAAATCCCTGTTGCCAAGCCTGATCCACGGGTAAAGCCCACAACAAGTGCCTGGGCTGCAGGCAGCGGTGTCGCGAGCCTCTTGGTGCTGATGTGCACCCAGCAGTGAGCGCAATGGAAGACATGAGCAGGATGCACACCCTAATACTTCC
Source organism: Agapornis roseicollis (assembly GCA_002631895.1). Classification (NCBI taxonomy): domain Eukaryota; kingdom Metazoa; phylum Chordata; class Aves; order Psittaciformes; family Psittacidae; genus Agapornis; species Agapornis roseicollis. Next base: position 127,256 of record NDXB01006193.1, on the reverse strand, counting down.
CAGCCCCTTTGCCCTGCTCGCTGCTTCTCGTGACTCCCCACCAACTCGGGCCAGAGCAGGGCTGGTGGCCAGGCCTGGCACAGTGGCACAAGGTTCTCCAGCCTGGATATGGAGCTTGGGAGGAATTTCCTCTGCCTGCCCTGGGAGCAACATGGGTGAAGGAAGGGTTAGGGGGAGGCAGGCACCTGCTTTGCACAGATCATCCTCCCTCTTGCTCCCATTCCCATCCCAGCACTGCCACGTGTGTTGTGTTTTCCAGAGAGGTTAGCGCAGGGCTTCCCTCTGCCGCTGCCCAACAGGATACAGCTCTCCAACATCCTTGTGGGGTTTCACCAGGTGAGTGAGGGGGGCACTCCCCCCATGGTGGGCAGCAGGGGCATGCATCGTTCTCCTGTTCCTAGGCCCAGGGGCTGTGTTACCCATGATGCTTGTTACAGCACACCCAGCTCTGCAGCAGTGTCAGCCCCGTGCGGCTGGGATGCTGCGTGTGAGCACCCACTGCACACATCTGCCTGCGGCGGGTGGGTCAGGCAGCGCCTGCCAGATGTGCTGGAAGGAGCCCTGTGGGGTCCTGGGGTGAAGCCCCTGTTGTGGGGGGCCTTGGAGGAGCCCCAGAGTGGTGCCACGATGGGGGTGCTGAGTGGCCCTATTGCAAGGCATGGCTGTGAACCCCTTCTAGGGATAAAATGAGGCTCCGGGCTGTCAGAACCAGGCTCCCTGCCGCGATGGGGTTGTGCTGGGGAATACAATTGCCAGTGCCCGTCACAGCCTCGTGGTTTTATTCTTTCCCTCCCAGAATTTCCTGCTGCTCGGAGCAGATGTTCAGTACCAGCCCCAGGCACCGAGATAGAGCCGCAAGAAGGACCTCAAGCACCAGCACTGTTCCCTTCACCCCTTCCCTCCCCCTGGGCCCTGCTGCTGGGGCTGAAGACATCAGCTCCTGTCCTGGACCGGGCGGCAGCACCCGGGGCCGAACCCCGCATCCCACCGCCGGTCCCATCCCACCGCCGGTCCCATCACACCCCGTCCTATCCCCCTGCTGTCCCCCGGGCGGCAATAAAGGCGGCTGTGCTGGAGGTGTCTGTCGGAGCTGGTACTCCCCGTTTCGGCTGTTTGCAGCGCCGCGGCCATGGTGAAGCCCTAAAGCACCGTCATTAACACAGACCGTTATTAACAACGGTATTAACACCGTTATTAACACACACCGTCATAGAATAGAATCATAGAATAGAATCATAGACTAGTTAGGGTTAGAAAGGACCTTAAGATCATCTGGTTCCAACCCGCCTGCCACTTTATTAACACACACCGTTATCAACAACGGTATTGTCACCGTTACTCCACGTTTCCGCACAAGGGCGGAACCGCGGCAGCGCGGAACTCAGCGCCGGGGGTGGTGGTGGGGGGGGTGGGACTGCTTATGGCGGCGCAGCACCCGGTCCGTCCCGCTAAAGGCCCCGGCGCAGCCTTGCGGCCATGCTGCCCTGGGGCCGGGTGCTGCGGGCCGCGGGGCTCCTCGGCTCTGCCGGGGCCGGTGCCCGTGCCCAGCGCGGGGCCGCCCGCCGGGAGCGCTGCGGGCCCGGACAGCGGCGCGGGTCCGCGCTGCCCGCGGGGCCCGACCTGCGGCAGTTCCTGAGGGCGGCCGCCAAGGGGGAGCCGGAGCCGGAGCCGGGGCCGGGGCCTGCCCCCGGCAGCGGGACAGGTCCGTGGGGCCGCGGGGCCGTGGCTGCGGTCGGGGCCGGTGGTGCCCGGAGTCCGTGCAGCGTGTGCGGGGCAACGGGTGCGCAGGGGGGCCTGGGGGGCGGGACGAGCACAGCGTCGTGGCGTCTCCCCGCTGTGAAGCGGGGCTGGGGACCCGGGTGCTCTGGCACCTCTGCGGGGCTGGGGCAGCGCTTCCCGGCTGTGATGCGTTGGGAAGGGCTGGTCGTGCCCTGGGTGCGCTATCCCAGCAGGGAGGTAGCTCCTGCAGCTCCGCAAGCCCCAGCCCAGGCGTGTTCTGTGGCAGCGCCGTGGTCGGAGGCACCCGCGTTTCCCAGGCTCGTCTCTGTGCCTGGTTTATCCCTGCGGTGCGAGCTGCAGGTGGAGGCAGCCTTGGGGCCGCCCGCCTGACTCCAGCGGTGGGGCTGAAGGGGCCTTCCTATAGGGAGGTGTCAGGAGCAGGCTGCAGGTGGGAGCTGAGGCAGGCTCCTGCTCACAGCGCCCGTGTTGCAGTGTACCTGGAGACGTACGGCTGCCAGATGAACGTCAATGACACGGAGATCGCCTGGGCCATCCTGCAGAAGAGCGGCTACACCAGGACAAAGCAGCCGGAGGAGGTGAGGCCGTTGGCAGTGCAGGGCTGCCGTGCCTGCGAGTGCCAGCCTTTGTCTGGAGCAGAGCCCTGGGGCTGCTGGGATCTTGGTAACTGAGGTTCTGTGGAGTGAAGGAAACATTTCATAAGTGCGCTGGAAAGCTGAGAGCTGGCTCTTTCCTTTCAACTGCTGGGCTCGCTCTCAGTTGGAGAGGGATTGGACACAGTGGGATGCTCCTGACTCGTCTTTGAGTCAGTTTCTGTCATGTAGTGGAAGACTCTGCTGGCCTCCTGGTAGTTTCTTGCACCTTTTTTGTTGAGACCATCACACGCTTGGGCAGGTCCCTTCCCCTGCCCTTAAGTGGTTTTTCTGGGCTGCCTCCTCAGGTTACCCTGCAGGGGGTAGCAGTCAGCCTCTGGCTGTTACAGATTCTTCTCCCTCTTTTGTCCTTCAATCCAGGCAGACGTGATTCTCCTGGTCACCTGCTCCATCAGGTAAGGAAGCTTCTGTCACTGCTGCGCTGGTACGGTGTTTGAGGAGCTGCCATTTGAAAACCAAGTTGATGAATGTGTTGTGCGAGAGGAGGAGGATGCAGATGGGAACTACCTGGGTAGCTGAGGGTAGAGCTGAGTTATGCTGGGATGTGTAATGTGAGTTGTGCCATGAATTGCTTTCCTGGGTAGTGGCAAGAAGTTCTTCAGTGTTGTGAGCTTTGTGAACAGGCCATGGGCAGGTGCAGACCCGCACAGTTTGGTGCTTTAATGGGGGTGATCATTATTTTTAAATGCTATTGTGCCTTCTCTGGAAGTGACTGCCTCTGGTGCAGGCTCTGTGCCTCAGGAGCAGGGGGACCCTTTTAGGGGCAGTTTGGGTATGAATTCCAGGGAACTTTGCTTGCCTTTTCTGAATGCAGGAGATGCAGTGTGCTCACTCTCACCTGCAGCCTGGCTCCTGTTGCCTGGCTCAGCCAGGCCTTTTCTCCACAAGAGCTTAGTCCCTGAGCTGTTCCTGCAGTGCAGGTGCTGCCAAGCGAGAAAAGCCATGGTAGATAAGAGAGTCAGGACATAATCCCCACAGCACAGATGACACCTCCATGTGGTGGATGATTCCCTGGCTTTGGCTGAGCTCTCCTCTCAAAGCACCTGGGCTGGTTCTTGCTGGCTGGGGGCTGTTGAGGGGCAGCAGTTGGGTAAGGGCTGTTCTCCTGGCTCACAGGGAGAAGGCAGAGCAGGCCATCTGGAACCGCCTGCGGCACCTCAGTGCCCTGAAGGCACGGCGGCAGCAGCAGGCTGGCTCCCCGCTGCGCATCGGGATCCTGGGTACGTGGGCAGCAGTGGGCAGCACGCAGCCTGTGCCCTGGCCCCTCGTGGTGCCACTGCCCCTTGTGCTGTGCTGCCTCCTCCCCTCTGGCAGCACCATGCCTTTGCTGCGGGGTGAAAGTAGCCAACAAAGGGGTGCAGAGGTGGTGAGGCTGGGCACTTCCTCACAAAGACCCCTTCTCCTTTGCTGGCAGGATGCATGGCTGAGAGGCTTAAGGAGGAGATTCTGCACAGAGAGAAGCTGGTGGACATTGTGGCAGGCCCTGATGCTTACCGTGACCTCCCCCGGCTGCTGGCTGTGGCAGAGTCTGGCCAACAAGCTGCTAATGTCCTGCTGTCACTAGATGAGACCTATGCAGACATTCTGCCTGTCCAGACTAGTGCAGGTGGCACGACAGCGTTTGTGTAAGTACCTCTTTTTCTTGTGCATGTTTCTGTGGCTCTGGTTTGGAAATGCTGCTGTGCAGAACAGACACGTCAGTGGCAGCAGCTACCCCGAAGATGTCATGCCTGGTTGCACTCGCTCCCAGCAGCCCAGAAGCATGAGCCTACCAGACTGAGTGTTTCCTGCTGCTTCACTGTGTGACTGAGCCCTGGAGAGGCTGCCCGTGATCTGCCTGGCTGTGGGCTCCTCATGCTCTCCTTGGAGAGCATTGGTTGTCTAAGCCTGGCACTGCACTGAGTGATTTCTGTCCCACTGCTGTCTGTACCTTTCTGAAGCCTGCGCCTCTCTCTCCTCCTCCCTTCTGCCATGTCCTGTCACACATTCTCCTATTTAATTCTTCTAATCCTCCATGAGCTGTAGCTTCTGTTGGTTTCATTTCCATTTGTTTAGTTTTGATAAGACTCCTAAGCTTGAGATCAGATTCTGCTCAGTGTGGCCAAAGAGACAGAGGGACGGTATCACCCTCTGTAGGAACAGGATGCAGAAGGATCTCTCATCCCTGTCAGACTGTGGTGCAAGTCTGTGCCTCAGCAGTTGCTTTCCAAGTTTCTTGGAAACATGCATGAAGAATGAGGAGGTGTTGGCTGGGGGTGAGCAGAAGCCAGAGCTGGCTGGAGCAGTGTGTGAGAGCTGTGTTCAGAGCTGGTGCTGCGTGTGCTGCATGCTAAGGGCATCAATAAAGGCAGCGGTTGATGAAGCAGGGCTGGATGCACTGGGGATGGCTCTTCTGGAGTGATGGTGGAATGACTGTACTTGCTCTTGGCAGATCTATCATGCGGGGCTGTGACAACATGTGCAGTTACTGCATTGTGCCCTTCACTCGTGGCCGGGAAAGGAGCCGCCCCATTGCGTCCATCCTGCAGGAAGTGAGGATGCTCTCGGATCAGGTGGGCAGAGCCTCCTCCCCTCCTGTCCCAAGCCATGGGAGAAAGGCTGGTTCTCAGTGAAGGTGTTTTCAGTGGTACCTTTGATAACTGCTCCACCTTTATCTGCAGAGATGAGGTTTCCATAAGGTTCCACCAGTGGCTTTTTGATTCCCCTTGTAATGCTGTGAGCCAAACAGGGAAGGGAGGGCTTCCTTTGGAGGCTGATTCTGGAAGTAGGAGTAGAACCGTGGCTGCTTGCAGCGTAGCCATCCTGACCGGGTTGTGGTGGTTTCTCTCCATTTATTGTTGTAGGGAGTGAAAGAAGTGACCCTCCTGGGTCAGAACGTCAACAGCTTCCGAGATATGTCTGAGGTGCAGTTTCAGTCGGCTGCAGCCCCAGGTCTCAGCCGTGGCTTTAGCACAGTCTACAGAGCCAAGCCAGGAGGTTTGCGCTTCGCACATCTCCTGGACCAGGTGTCCAGGATTGATCCAGAAATGAGGATCCGCTTCACCTCCCCACACCCCAAGGACTTCCCTGATGAGGCAAGTGTAAAATGAACACCTGGACCGCTGTGGGCAGCTCTGAACTGCTACATGCGGGCTGTGCTTCCTTCCAAAGGGACTGCTGAACCCCAGAATGGGAACAGCAGCTCCTGGGAGGGGGGATGTCTGTGCTGTCAGGCTTGCAGTTTGCTGGCTTTCCCCTTGGCATCCTGGTGGAGTTGAGCTCTCTGCGATGTTGCCTTCATGTTGCTCATTGCAGGTCCTGCAGCTTATCCAGGAGCGACACAACATCTGCAAACAGCTTCACCTCCCAGCCCAAAGCGGAAGCACCCGAGTCCTGGAGGCCATGCGACGGGGGTGGGTCCTGTGCCCTGCCCTCTGATTCTGGCTGCTGGTTTCTCCTCACCAGTCATGGGTTTCTGATGAGAAAATCCATGTGTTCTTCATTGCAGATACACAAGAGAAGCATATTTGGAGCTTGTGCATCACGTGCGTGACTCCATTCCAGGTTAAGTGTTCCCTTCGGCTGCTCTGAGTTCAGCACAGCTCTATCTTACTGTCTTTTCTCAAGCAGATCCTTCCTCTCTTCTTTGAGGAGGTGTGAAACTGTCTCTGTTACAGGGGTGAGCTTAAGCAGTGATTTTATCGCTGGCTTCTGTGGAGAGACAGAAGAAGATCACCAGCAGACTGTGTCTTTGCTGCAGGAAGTCCGCTACAACGTGGGCTTCCTGTTTGCCTACAGCATGAGAGAGGTGAGTGCAGGACCTGATGGAGCAGACTTGTTACCTCTGGATATCTCACCCAGCTCCTGAGTGCTGTTTCCCACCATAAGGCATTGTCCTGCAGAGACCTGGCTGTGGGGATGTTCTCATTTGTCGATGAGAATTTGTGCTGATGGAGCTGGGCTGGAGCCCAGGGACAGAGACTCTGTGGAGAGAAGTGGTGAATTTTCAGGAGGCATTTCTGTGGGGAGAGTGGGTAGTTGACAGGTCTCCATTAGAATCCTCTCCAAAGTGTGCGATGCTGATGGGGCAAAGGACAGGAGGTTGAGAAATGTAAGGAATATGTATCGGCTTTCATCACATGGGACTAGAAGCAGCAGAATTTGTTGTCTGCCCTTGCGGACAAACAGACAACAGACATCTCATAGGAGCTGCAGAACTGCTCCACACAGCCGGTGCTGCTCAGTGCCCTACATCAAACCTTCTACCAAAAAGGTGCTGCAGAAAGAACATGAGGAGCTGAGATGTTGCTGGTGCTTAGCACCTGAAAACGTTCCCTGAGGTTGTAAACTCAAACTGTCATGTGTGGAGAGCTGTTGATGGAGGAGCTGCCGAGCTGGCTGGGGCAGACCAGGTTCTGATCTCTGCTTACTGAAGCCAGTCTTGCTCTGTCTGCTTGCAGAAGACCCGGGCGTTTCACCGCCTGCAGGACAATGTGCCCGCAGAGGTAAAGCAGCGGCGGCTGCAGGAGCTCATCACTGTGTTTCGGGAGGAGGCTGCAAGGGCCAACGAGGCCATGGTGGGCCAGTGCCAGCTGGTGCTGGTGGAGGGGGTGAGTGTGCCTGGAACGGAGTCATCTTCCCCCCCTCTTAGGCTGTACACAGTAGTCATCTCTTCTGCCCTCCCTTCTCGCTTTCCTCACATAATCCTAGGACTCCAAGACTGTGTCTTCACCCTTAAGCTTCACACAGCCTGTCTTTTCTAGAGCCCTGAGCTGAGCACTGAGGGTGGGATAGGTTAGAGATGTGTCTCTGGCTGAGTACTGAATTAGGGCAGGCTTTGAAACTGGCTTTGGTGTGTGGGTGTCAACAGCTCAGCCAGAGGACTTGCTAACATGGCAAGCTTAACAGTGTGCAACGGGGATTTTAATGCTGGCAACAGGGCTCAGATAATCCCTGAGGCAGTAAAGCCCAGCAGTGAATCAGAGCTGCTGCCAGGCAGGTAACGTTCCCTGTCCTCTCAGCCCAGCAAGCGCTCTGCCTTGGAGCTGTGTGGCAGGAACGACGGCAACATCAAGGTGATCTTCCCTGATGCCGAGGTGGAGGATGCTGCCGGGTGCCAGGCTCTGGCCAGGGCCCAGCCAGGGGACTACGTGCTGGTGAAGGTGACCTGGCTGCAGTGCTGGGTTCTTTTCCTTGCTGTTCTCCAGAGCAGCTGCTGCCAGGAGAGCCTGAAATTAGACCAGATCCTCCTCAGTTTCTGTTCTTGTGTTACTCCTTTCAGGTAACCTCTGCCAGCTCCCAGACCCTGAGGGGGGTTCCACTCCACCGCACAACTCTCTCCCGCTCTGCAGCTTGTCACTGAGCTGGCCCTGCTGCTGCTGGATGGAAGCAGCACGTTTCTCCAGGAAGAAACGAGGAAGTTTGGTCAGGAGATGGGGTAGAATCGGGGACATGTATGTATATCAGAATATGTTATGTATGAAATAATAATAAATACATATATTTCTGGTTTGGCAACAATCTGCCCGTCATGGATCTGTGCACATTTGTGGGCGAAAGGGGTGCAGCTGGGTGTGAGCTGCCCAACCCGCGTACTTTGTAATGCTGTATTTTCACTTGCTCTGGGGCTTTGCCTGCCCTTGCAGTGCTGCAGGGCTGGCCGGTGGCTTTGGTCACCTTCTCTCATGCAGCCCAGGCTGAGGAGTGCCCTGCAGCACTGCTTTCAGCTCACTTTGCTGTGGCCCTCAGAAGGGCTGACACACACCTTTCCCTGCTCTAACCTCCTCCCCACAGGCTCCTCTTCCCAGCGGGAAGCGTGGCTGCAGGGTGCCCTCTGTTTCAGAGAAAACTCCCGGAACAAACTTGCCAGCAAAGTTTCCAAGCTGACAAGCAGGGATTCTTTACTGTGGCGCCGGGAGAGACGGGGGATAACTCCTCCTAACGTGTGTCCCTGTATTACTGCACAAGCCATCCTTATAGTCCCTGGGCACACATACATATTCATGAGGTTACATATGGATTACATCATTTTCCAGAAAGCTCCCCGCATGCGTACACAATTGTGGGGGTGGTCTCTGAGGGTCCGTGACTTCTTCCAACAATCTTCATCACTCCTGGCAGCCTTGGAAGCAGACGCAGTAGATGTTTATGCCAGTCCAATTGGTTCATTAGCACCAGAGACATAATAGTCCTCCTATCCTCCTACTTATCAGTTAGTGTAACTGCAGCCCATCCTGGACACCTGCCCTTCCCAGATATTCCTTATCCCTGTGTCCTGTTTTCCTGTCCTGTTTTCCTATCCTGTTTTCTCACACTTATTTTTGTACCAAGATCATAAGGACCTAAACCTACACCAACTACAATGGTTTATCTTACACAAGGGCTCTTGTTATGTTCTCTTAACTGCTCGCTATTTTTTTTCTATGTACCATGCACCTCAGTAATTTTCCATTGCTACTGTTACAAAGCCAGCAAACCTCACATTCCTTAGAACTGATTCTAAAGGGTTTTGTATTCCATTTTGTGATTCTGTGCCCCCCTTGTTTCAATTCCCCCCTTTTTCTGTCCTTCTGCAAATTCTTTTGAAACATTTTATCTGTTACCATTGCCATCAAAAGTCTTTTTGAAATAATTTCCCATTTCTACTTGGTGCTGAGTTTCATTCCTTTTCCAATCTTCATAATTTATCACAGATTGTTTACAACATCAGAGGGAACATTGTATCATACCACAAGTCATCAATATTAAAATAATTAATGTTAGTATTCCTGCAACCATTGCCTCAACCAGGGGAGATCAGGTAACCATGAAGTTAACTTCTTCCATATTTCTTCAAAACCCCAGGAGGTCTCATCCATGGCCATTCCATGAAATAGCTTAGTTNTTAAAATAATTAATGTTAGTTTCCTGCAACCAGTTGCCTTAACCAGGAGAGATCAGGTAACCATGAAGTTAGCTTTTTGCATATTTCTTCAAAACCCCAGGAGGTCTCATCCATGGCCATTCCATGAAATAGCTTAGTTTGTTTCCAAATTTCCTCCAGATCTGGTTCAATTCTGCCACTCTGGTCTATATAGGAACAACAACTTTCATTGATTATGGAACAAACCCCTTGTGATGCCAATAACATGTCTAGAGCCATTTGGTTTTGTAATACCATCTTAGATAGGCTGGTTACTTCTTGTTGTTCTGCCTGGATTATATCAATGTTTTTACTTTCCATTTCCTCTATGGTTGCTCCGATATTTACAATCACTTTCTCTAATTCACTTATTCCCAAAGATGGAATTAGCCCTCTTACCAAGCTATGAAATGCAGGTGCCTTTCAATAATAGGGCTAAACCCTCGCTTAATCCATTTAGCAAAACTCCTAATCCAGGTCCCAGAAGGATACCTGTCAATAATAGTAAAATTGGGTATTACAGCACCTAAGGCGCGTGTCCCAGTTGGGGGTAGAGCCTTATAAGCATTTTCTCCACATAACCAATACCCAGCGATGGTATCGCTGAACTACAATTCCATCTATATTAGTAGTATGATTGCAATTGAATGGTGACCTACATCTGTGGCATTTCAACAAGCATGATCTCCTACTCTGGTTCCTGGTGTACAGGTGTCCATCTTTGTGTACAGGTGTCATATTTATTACCTGCATTAGGATTAACTGTTCCAAATTTTAATTTTTCCTTCGAATACAGATTGCTGCTGTTCACCCATAAATTTATCCATGAGACAGTGTTAGGAATTGGAACTGCAACTAATGGGAGATCCAGGCTTTCTCCTGATTTAGGCAACTGCGCACACACCCAACAGTCACTACAATTAAACCCCTTAGTAACATTCTGCACTCATTTCAGGTATCAGTTCTGGTCCCAAGCTTGTGCCCCAGTTATCACATGAGTCCAAATGATGACCGATGCAGTTTCATACAGAAGGGTCCTGAAGGTTCAATCTGCCATGTCTGCTCTGGCTCTGGTGCCGCCTTTAGTCTTGAATAACGTACCCAAGCAGGTTGTTCCTTTATCTCCACTGCTGTAAAGGGGGTCAGTAATATCTGGTGCAGCCTGTTCCACTTCTCCTGGAGAGGATCTGCTGAAAAATTCTTAACATAAACCCAGCCTCCACATCTGAAAGGGTGAATCGGATAATCCAAACCCCTTGCTCTTGTCCCTGCTATTTGCTTATTGATCTCCTCCAATTGTTTTCCCAGGTTGATCAGAAACTGTTGGAGACAGCCTTCCCCCACTTCCTGAACTCTTTCTCCTTTCAACTGGCACTGATGTGGTCTTCCATACAAAATCTCAACTGGGCGAACCTTTTCTTTCAACCGAGATTTAGTTCACATTCTTTATAGAGCCAGTGGTAACGTTTGGTACCAATAGAAATGCATTTCTGGCACGTTTTACTAAGCTGTTGCTCAATCAGATGCTTCATCTTTTCTACTTGTCCCCTGGCCTGAGGCCTGTATGGGCCATGCAGTTACCAGTCAAGTTCTAGGTTTTTGCTAATTCCTTGTAACAATTTGGCACTAAAGTGTGAACCTCAGCTGGGAGAAATTGCCGCTGGTTCTCCACAATGAGGTATTCTCTCATTTGATAATATTTTAATCACTTGTCTTGCATTATTTATCCCATAAGGGAATGCTTCTGGCCAGCCTGAAAAGTAACCATTAATACCAGCAAATATCAATAACCCCTTCTGTTGGTAATTCAGGAAAATCTCTTTGCCACTGCTGTGCCAGGTAACTTCCTCTCACAATTGCCCCACTTTGATTTCTATTTTCAGTCTTAGGATTATTCTTAAGACAGAGCTGCCATTGTTTCGTCACTAACTGAACTACAGTCTATAGATTTCTTCCTACAATTTGTTTGTTTAAGTATTTATACACAGAGTTACTACCCCAGTGAGTTTTATTATGTTCCTCCTGAACTAACTTCCAGAGTTGCTTGTAGGGGATTACAATTTGCCCATCAGGTATCTGAATCCCACTCTCTTTATTTTCCTGTCCTTTTAGATCATTGATCCATTTTCTATCCTCTTTTGAATGCCGAGGTTTAGAGTTTTCAATTGTTAGTTTGCCATCAGGGATTAAGAACATGATTTGAGATTGTTCAGCTGCTCATTTGGCTTCAAAATCAGCCAAATTTTTTCCAATTTCCTGATCAGAGTCACCTTGTTGATGTATTATGTACTCTCAGTACATCATAGCTACTTCTTTAGGTAGCTGAACAGCTTCCAGTAACCTCCATGAGGCCAGCTCCAGTGGATTTACAGTCATTACAGTAAGAGCCTAATGAGGAGGAGAGCTGGGTTTTGATGGGGAGGTGACCACGCTCACTGCACAGGCTCCCCGAGGAGCCACAGTGCTCACCATTTACCTCGCCTCTTGGTTTTTATTGGCCTTGGGACTGAGGGCTGAGGTTTTGCGGCAGTGGAGCCTCTGTTAGGACGTGCTTACAGTGACCTTGGAGGCTGGGTCAGTTCTTTGGTGCTGCCTGGAAGCAGGAATGTGATTTTCTTGGCTACAGATGGGATGTGTCACTTGCCAGAAGATTTGCTTCCCAAATCCAGCTGATGGCCAGGCTGAACAGGGGCCTCATACCCATTCCCATGTGTTTCTTTTGCCAGCCTGAACAGGGAGAGCCCAGAGCTCCATGGGGCTTTGTATCCCCCACACCAGTTTGTGCATGCACTGTGCTGTTGGGAGCTGAAGGGCTGTGGTATTTTGGCAAACCTCTGCAATGGGAAGGGGTTGGTTCTGCTGGGGATGCTGTGGTACAGCAGCTGGGGTCCAGACCACAGTACTGGTTAGTGTGAACACAGGTTGCATCTGCTCTGTAGAGAAACACAGATCCAGGAATCAGTACCCAGGCTTGGCAGAGGCTATCTGGGCTCTGTTACCAGCAAAGAGGCTTCCCACGTTTTTGTCACCCAGTGTTTAAAAGCCTTAATTTCAATCAGTTCAGTAACCGTCCTCATGAGGTGCATCCTGTAATGCAGCTCAGGCCTCACCAAGTGCTCAGGACAAGTTGTGGTGTGTTCCTGAGGGGCCCCAGCAGGCAGCAGCCCTGTTACAGTCTGAAAGCTGCTCTTGTCCTTCTGGAGGAGAACTGGAGGCAGCCCCTGCCAGGCTCTGCTTGCTCCTGGGCACAGCAGGAGCCGTTCCCCAGAGGAAACCACGATGGGCTGGATGCTGGGTGGGATTTTGTTTCAGGGATGACTCAGGAGTCCTCGGGTCCAACCCTTCATCCTAAACCCCTCCTCTCTTCAGCCCAGTGTTCTGTGTGCTCAGCCTTCCTGCATCCACTCGCTTGGGATGGAAAGTGTGAGAGAGAACACCACAGGACCAGAAGTCAGGGATAAAAAAAGCACATCAGAACAAAGGAGGTATTTATGGACACAGCTTCGGGGTTATCTGCTCCTTCTGCTATTCAGATGCCTCTGGTTCCAAGTTCACATTCTCCTACTGATCTGTGCACTGGGCATGGGCTGTGGCACTGCCAGGGAGCCCCCTGAGCCCAGTTGCTGCCGTAGCTGTCAGTAAAGGCTGGGAACATGGCTCTGGCCCAGCATCACCAGTACATGGTGATAAAAGCCTTAGTGCTGCTGGGAGTGGGTCTGTGCTGTCTGTGTGCCCCCAGCTGGGCCCTGCAGCCCCTGCCCTGGAGCATCTGCCTCTCATTTGGCTTAATGGGGTCACTGATTGAAGCTGAGGCTCATTCCAAGCAGAGCCTCTGCAACGTGGCCCCAGGGACCCCTCCTCTTCACCCCTCTCGATTCCACAGCTCCCTCCTGATTCAGAGCGGCCGGGGCCAGGTTTGTGGGTAAGTGTCTGGCAGGGATCAGTGCTCACAGCAGCTCACGCCACCAGCAAGGGCAGTGCCAGCGCTCAGCCCCTCACACAAGGCGCGTTGTTCCCTCCAGCCCGTCCCGCTGCTGCCAAGCATCAGGAGTTCTGTGGTGCCCTCTCTGCTGGGCTGGGGCTCCATCGGCTTCCTGCGGGCTCAGCCAGTCCTTTCGGGGTGAGCAGAGCCCTGCCCAGCGGCTCCTCCTGCCCCGGTCCCTCTCAGAGCCTCCTCCGGCCACCCCTGCCCGGTCCCAGCCATGGGCAAAGCCCCCCCAGGCCCCCGGCACTGGGGATTTCCCAGCACAGACCCGAGCTGTGGGAATGACGTTTGCTCGCAGGCACTCGCTGCACCCCGAGGCGTCTCCTGCGCCCGGGATGTCACAGCTCCCCCTGCACGTGCTCACAGGGAGGTCTGTGCCAGAGAGAACAGGAGCCCGCTTGTTCTCTGGATCCAGCACAGCCCTGCAGAACAAACCTGTTTGTCCCCAGGCCTCAGCTGGGCTCACGGGGAGGGACAGGCGGCGGCGGGCGCTCTTAGCCGGGCTCCTCTGCTCAGCACAGCAGCCTGAGGGCAGCCTCAGCAGAAATCCCATCGTTGGCTGCTCTACCCCTGCCCAGCCTTGTGCCCACCTCCGAGGCTCGGAGCAGCTCCCTCCCCGTCACTGGGGCAGAGAGGCTTCTGCCCTGGCCTCCTCCTGCATCACCTCTGCTGTGGGCTGGGGTCCATGGGGGTCTCCTGCAGTGAGTTTTCATCACCATTGCTGCAGGTGTTTGTGTGAAGCTTTGGGATTTAGTGCTGCATGGAGAGGGTTTTAACAGGGTTTCCATTTCCAAGCTCATTTATACCTTGAGTTCATTCCTTTCGGGAACAGGCTGTGGTTGGGCTTCAGCAGGAAGGGAACGGCTGCTCCTGAAGGCTCCTTCAGACACTGAACTCCCCTGTGCTGGCAACTTGAGGTGCTTTCCATCCCAGTGCCGGGCAGTGCCTGGGTCCCAGTGTCCTCCCACCAGCCCCAAGCTGCTCCACAGCCCACCCAGCACCAGGATCAGCATTTCCATCCGTGCAACACCCTGGAGTGCTGCTGGCTGTGCATGGAATTCCAATGGGATGCGAACAGCACCCCCAGCTCTCCAGGGCTTTGTGAATGCAGAGTGGATCTCACACGTCTGTCACAGCAACTGCTGCTCGGGGGCCTGTGCCTTTCCCTCCTCCCTTGCGAGCTATTTACTCCTGTACTGACAGCCAGCTATTGACTTCTTGCTCTCCTGGAGATGAGCTGTCCTGTCTCATCAGCTTTAAATTAGCTTTATCTTTAGCCTTTGCTATTAATAAGCTCTCACCATGGTGTCATTACTTGATATCTGTTTTCTGATGCTTTTCATTAATGGCTCCGTACCTGCCAGATATTTTTATTCAAGTCTTTTTCCCTGCTGCCTGAGTTGCTCCAGAGTCACCCAGGGCTCAGTGAGGGGAGGGTGGCCAGTGCTGGGAGCTGAGGGGACACTGGGGTCTCTGCTCCCCTCTAATCCCAGCCTGAGCTCTGCCACCCTGGCGCTCTCGGGAGCAGCAGAGTAATCTGGGTGCCCCCATGGGGTTTCACAGAGCGGTTTCCCTTTGAGGCAGGGACCGCGCTGCCGTTTGAGCTGAACATTCTGCTCAGCAATTCCTCATTTAACTCCATCTTTCAAAGGAAAACCTTCCCTACCCGTGCTCTGCGGAGAGCCCAGCACAGCCCTGCTGGGAGCAATGGTACCCTAATGGGGCAGCATCCACAGTGCCCGGCTGCAAGCAGTGGGATCTCCCCTCCATCTTCCAGGGCTCTTCCCTCCTTTGTTGGGTGGGAGAGCCTGGGAGCTGCTCAGAGCTGGGCCGGGTGCTCTTGTACAACAAAGCACTTGCGAAAGAGGCACCAGAGCCCAGTGAAAGCCGAGGCTCTTATTTGCCTTCAGGGCTTTGGTTTTGCATGGACAGGGGCCAAAGCAAACCCCTGCCTGCCTGCCCAGGCCTCACCTTTCCCCACTGTGTGTTCAGAAGCTGTTTTCCTGGTGGGCATTTGAGCCCTTCAGCCTCCTGACCACGAGGAAATGGTCAGAAGCTTCTGATTTCCGAGGAATAAAACCCTGGCAGCTTTCCCAAGGCACAAACAACCCTGGGGGGCCCCGAGCTGTGGCTCAGCTCCAAAGGCGCTCATCACTGCTCCTGGCGAGCCCTTGCTCCCCTGCTGCTGCAGCCCAGCACGGGGCCGGTTTAACGCAAACCCCCTCCTGTCAAACCCAGCTGAGGAGTGGAGCCCCGGAGCGGGGCTGGTGCCGGCTGCAGGGGGCCCCCATGGCCCCTTTCCCAGCACCTTCAGCCTTGCTGCTCCACTCGCTCTGCTCCTGAATGCCCTCCGTGAGGAAGAGCCGAACCCCACAGCTGGTGGCAAACCCCAGTGTAAATGTGGGGTGAGCAGTGGGTTCCGGGGACCAGGGGAGAGCCTGCCCGGAAACCTGGCTCCTGGGATCCCCTCTGTGCCCATGGGATGGGCAGAGGCAGAGGAAGGTGTTGCTGCTGCTTTGCAGTCTCCACCACAGTACTAGGATGGGGCTGATGCCATGCAGTGCCATGTGGCATCCTCGGGGTCCTGGTCCTGGTCCCAGCCCGGGGGATCAGCCCCAGCAGGGCACAAGGGACGTGTTTGTTCATGTCCAACAGCTCCGGGCTCGCTGGCAGCACGCGGGGAGCAGGAACAGGGAATAAAAGAGCCAGAGGCTGAGGGACAAGGGCAGAATAAATCTGCATACATAAAAATGGGGGGAGCAGTTACTGCTGCCATGGACCAGGGCTGTGTGCCCTTAGCTGGGAGGGGGTCGGCAGGGCTTGGCCTGCCCGTGGCTCCCCACCCTGCCTGCAGATGTGCCTGCTCAGTGCTCTCTGCTGTGAGTCACTCCTGTGCCTGATGGGGAGGTGAACACCAAAGCCCTGGCGAGCACAGAAACCCGGTGGCAGGCTGGAAAGGAACCAAGCACGTGCGGAATGCAGATGAAGAAAACCCGTTTTATTGTGAGCAGTAACAGAAGGGACCTGAATCCGCCTCTCCCACCGCGCTCAGCACCCAGCCCCACTTGCACATCACAGGACAGGATAGCGTTTCCTCTGAGCGCTCAAAGCACAGCTGTATGGGAACGCATCAGCCAAGTACCGGCTGGATTTGGCCTTTTCCTGCCTTCTTTTTAGCAGGATGAAATTGCTGGTAACAGCAACATTTCCTTTTGAAATGGTAAACTCGGCATGGAGCAAAAGGAGAGCAGAGACAAAGCACCCACAGGCCGCTGGTGCTTGTCCCTTTTCTCTCCCTTCGCAGGGATTTGGTGCAAACTCACAGAATTCCCTTGGGGCATCTGCATGGGATGACATTCCCAATGCCAGCCAGGGGCATCTAGGTCCAGCACCAGGAAAGGCTCCTCCGTGCTGAGCAATTCCCAGCCCAAACCACAGCCCGGGGCCACGCAGAACATGGGATGCTTGAGAAAGGGCTGGGGTCAGGCTGTACCTTCATTAGTGGGTGCCCTAATGAGTGGCTTATGGCTGTGACACTGGGAGTGAATGTGGGCATGGCCTGAGGCTCCTGCCCCTGGACCCAGTGGGAGCAGTGCATTGGCACACCTAAGTAACAGCAAGGATAACTCTTGGCTCTGCTAACCCTGGGCTGGACCAAGACACCAGAGTGATCAGGCTGAAGCGTAACGCAGAAGAAGCAGTGAGTTCTCTTGAGTGGGTTTCTCTATTTTCATGTCTATTCTCCATGTATCCTGTGATCTTCCTCCCTCCTCCTCCTCATGGTGGAGCAGTGGGAATGGCTGCGGGGTACCTGTGGGGATGCTGGAGCTGAGGTTTCGGGCAGCGCAGGAGCCTGGAGCAGCAGCTCCGTGCTCCCCATCAGAGCAGGCTCAGCTCTGGAGGGTTCGGCTCAGCCAGCCCCGCTACCGGGGCTCTGAGCCAGGTCCCAGCAAACCATCCTTACCCCACAGCGCTGCTGGCCCACGGCTACTGAGTGCTCCCGAGACTGATGCCTGTGACTGGGGAGAGGGACCCAGGTCAGTGCCCCCCAGCCCCACAGCTCCCATCTATGGGGCTGGCTCCCAATGCAGCAATGGCCCAAGATCCCCCAGCTTCATGGGCAGAGCTGATTTAGTGCCCTGAGGAACACGCCTCGAGGGAAGCTGGGACGGCGTCCAGCTCTTCCTTCCCTCCTCTATATATTAACTTTGCATGCATATGAGGCTGAAAGCTCTTCCAATCACCTCTGCAAATATTAATTAATCCCCGCAGCATCCCGAGGACCATTATTCACTCCTATTAAGTAAATATTATTAAATCCTCTTAGAGAGGTGCAGTGACTCTTCCAGGGCTGGGCAGGGCCTGGGCAGGAGAACACAGACTTTGCCTCACAACCGCAAACCCAGAGCCACCGAGTGCCTGAGCTGGGGGATGCCCCTGAGGACTTCGGACCATGAACCACCCCCAGCACCACTGTGTGGGGTGGAAGTGCTTTGTGGGACCATCCCGAGATGCATCAGCACCCTGAAGCTTGGGCTGCACCCCAGGGCCATGAGGACCCACTCTTGTCTGGTGCCTGCACCAGGGCTGCATCGCCCTGAGCATCCCCACAGCCTGGGCTGCTGCCCCTGTCTGGTTCACAGGGGGGATCCCATTGTGCCTGGACTTACTCTTCAGGAGCCAGTCGATGAAGGCGCTTGGGAATGGGTTGTTCTGCAGCAAGCAAGGAGAGAGGAAGGTGTGAGCAGGGAGGGAGAGGGAGGGCAGGGGGGCCGGGGCTAGACAGGGCCGTACCTGCAGATCCAGCTCCATTTCGTGCCCGGACGACAGTGACAAACTGGAGAGGGCTGAGTGGATTTTCCCCAGGAGCCCAAAGGAGACAAAGCCTGAGGAGAGGCCAACGGGGCTGGGCAGAGCCGGCTGCTTACCCAGAGCCTGCCGGGTGCTCTGCCCGTGCTGGTGCATGGAGCCGGAGCCAGGGGAGCTCCGTCCTGCCCGGCCAAGGCCCCAGCACCGGAGAAGCACAGAAAAACCCAGCCTGGTTTGGGTTGAAGGGACCTTAAAGCTCCTCCAGCCCTAACCCCTGCCACGGGCAGGGACCCCTTCCACGGGCAGGGACCCCTTCCACGGGCAGGGACCCCTTCCACTGTGTGTCCAACCTGGCCCTGAACACTGGAGGACAGCAGGGCCACTGTCCCCTCCCCTCCCCCCCCCGTCAGCAGCTTTGCCAAGCAAAGCAGCCCCTTCTCCAGTGGGTATGGGTCTCCTGATCCCCCAGGGCCTGTGGAAGTGACTGGGGACAGAGCTCAAGTGTCCCCCTAAAACTTAATACAAAAAAAGGCAATTTAATGACTTACGGTTGAGGAATTGAAGCTTAATGTTGATGATGCTGACCCAGATGTTCACCAACGGGCAGAGCTGCAACGGAGCAAGAGGCAGAGCCTTGGTGAGAACACCATGGGTGTAGCAATGCACTTCCCTACCACTGCTTGAGATTCACAGGTTTAACTCAGGGTGGAACAATCGGCTCCTCTCACATCCCCCCATGGAGAAAGCAACATCAATTGTGCACTGGCTCTCTTCCACTGGGCAGAATAAAGGGTTTCCTCAGATGCTCCTTGTCTCTAAGCGAGGCTGCCAGCCCTGCTCACCGCCTCGGAACTGGTCTTGCACAGAGCCATTGGGTGCAGATTATCCCATCACACTGAGCGATGCCGTTTGAATTGCTCCTAACAAAGAACTCCGGGCTGTAAGAAAGATCTAGGAAGGTCGGGAATTCACTTACGGGATGTGGTTGTGCATGCACATTATGAATATAGAGTGTCTGTGTGAGTAACTCCGCAGGATAGCAACGGCAAGAGCTGCAGTAAGTGCAGCTTCTTAGAGCGAAGGGCTTTGAGTCACTCACCAGAGCGGGTACGAGAGACCGGATGGACCTGTTCATCACACTGCTCACCATGTTGGTGAAAAACCTGGAGGGGGAGGGAAGCACAGAAGTTGGCGGGGAAGGTCTCAAACCCAGGCCTTAGCATCAAGGCAAACCCGAGCTCTGCCGCCGAGCACGGGAGAGGAGCACCCGTTGTCTGCTCCTGCCTCTGTGGTAAAAGATGCCGCAAGCCCACAGCTCCCCCAGGCTTCAGCAGCAGTTACTGAAGCTCGGGACTTTGCTGCTGGGCTCTCGAATCCGGTTGCTAAGGAGTAAATCTGTGTCCAGGTTTGAGGCTGAAATTCTGCCCTGCTGCAGACTTACAAAGAGCTGCGAGTCCTGCCTCTTGTTTTAACCATTTCCCAGTGCACGTATTGATCCACATAGGTCTATGTCACAGAAGAGAACAGGCATAAAACCACAGAGTGGTTTGTGCTGGGAGGGACCTTAAAGCTCATCCAGTTCCAACCCCTTCCACCGGAGCAGCTTGCTCCAAGCCCCATCCAGCCTGGCCATGGATGAGCCCCAGGTAAGCACAGAGGGGCTGGGCTCCTGAATGATGGATCCGTCCCTGTAAAGAACCTCAGTGCCCAGTGATGGAGACCAGCCCGGGGGAGGGATGTGCCCATGCTCACCCCCTCCGCAGGTTGACCTTGAAGCCCGCAAGCATGTTGCTGCAGTCCTTATACACCAGCTTGAGGTTCCCGGGGGTGTCCTGGGTCAGCGCCATGTGGGAAGTGATGTTTGCTTCCACCGAGGAGCCGCTCAGGAACCGAAAAATCCTGAGACACACGGAAGCACTCAGGAACCGGAGCTGCCCATGGCTGAGCCGGAGCTGCCCGTGGCTGAGCCGGAGCTGCCCGTGGCTGAGCTGGAGCTGCCCGTGGCTGAGCCAGAGCTGCCCATGGCTGAGCCGGAGCTACCCGTGGCTGAGCCAGAGCTGCCCATGGCTGAGCCAGAGCTGCCCGTGGCTGAGCCGGAGCTGCCCGTGGCTGAGCCGGAGCTGCCCGTGGCTGAGCCGGAGCTGCCCGTGGCTGAGCCAGAGCTGCCAGAGCCAGCTTGGCCAGGGCAATGCTCCTCCAGCACCCAGGAGCATCCTGTCCTCCCCCCTGGCCCCGCTCCGCCACCCCCCGCCAGCCCTGCTCACCCTGGCAAGCGCAGCACCAGCTTCGAGTACAGGTTCAGCACAAACTCGCTGCCATGAACGACCCTGCACGACACCCGCACCTTCTCGAGGTTCAGCACCTTCAGCCTGGGTCGACACCAAAGCAAACCCACGTTGGGACGGCAGGGCCAGCGAAACAGACCCCACAGCCCCACCTCCTCCTCTTCACTGCATGACCTGTGACCTGTGTGGGTATTCCCAGCTAAAAGTGAATGTGGGGAAGGGAAAACTCCAAAGCAGGGTCAGTTTGCTTGGGGCTGCACCCCCAGCTCCCTCGGTGCCCATCGCAGTGTCACACCACTCCCATGGGGAAAACTTCTCCCATCGTTGGCTGGAACTTCCCTATTGCGGCTCTTCACATGAGCCCAGGACTGGTGGTTGGAGCAAGAGGGAGGAGTTGGTTCCTGGAGCATCTCCTTGGGGAAACCCATCCCCTGAACTGATCCTGCAGTGAGCACCACCCCTGTGCTTCAGTGCCCACTTACCAGGAGAAGAGTGTTGATATGCCAGGGACTCCACTGCCCACCAGTCCTCCTGCACCCAGCACACCCTCGAGATCAAGGAGACTTCCATTGCCCAGGAGACCTTCTTTTCCAAGCAGCCCAGTGTCAAGCAAACCTTTCTGTCCAAGAAGGCTCATATTGCCAAGGAGGCCATTGCCAAGGAGAGCATTGCCAAGGCCTTCTCCACCAAGGTTGCCAGTGCCAAGGAGCCCCCCTCCACCAAGGATGCCAGTGACAAGGAGGCCATTGCCAAGGAGAGCATTGCCAAGGCCTTCTCCACCAAGGTTGCCAGTGCCAAGGAGCCCCCCTCCACCAAGGATGCCAGTGACAAGGAGGCCATTGCCAAGGAGAGCATTGCCAAGGCCTTCTCCACCAAGTTTGTCAGTGCCAGGGAGCCCCTTTCCACCAAGGATGCCATTGCCAAGAAGGCCATTGCCAAGGAGAGCATTGCCAAGGCCTTCTCCACCAAGTTTGTCAGTGCCAGGGAGCCCCTTTCCACCAAGGATGCCATTGCCAAGAAGGCCATTGCCAAGGAGAGCATTGCCAAGGCCTTCTCCACCAAGTTTGTCAGTGCCAGGGAGCCCCTTTCCACCAAGGATGCCATTGCCAAGAAGGCCATTGCCAAGGAGAGCATTGCCAAGGCCTTCTCCACCAAGGTTGCCAGTGCCAGGGAGCCCCTTTCCACCAAGGATGCCATTGCCAAGAAGGCCACTGACAAGGAGAGCATTGCCAAGGCCTTCTCCACCAAGGTTGCCAGTGCCAGGGAGCCCCTTTCCACCAAGGATGCCATTGCCAAGAAGGCCATTGACAAGGAGAGCATTGCCAAGGCCGTCTCCACCAAGGTTGCCAGTGCCATGGATCGCCTCTCCACCAAGGATGCCGTTGCCAAGGAGAGCATTGCCAAGGCCTTCTCCACCAAGGTTGCCAGTGCCAGGGAGCCCCTCTCCACCAAGGATGCCGTTGCCAAGGAGAGCATTGCCAAGGCCTTCTCCACCAAGGTTGCCAGTACCAAGGAGCCCCTCTCCACCAAGGATGCCATTGCCAAGGAGAGCATTGCCAAGGCCTTCTCCACCAAGTTTGCCAGTGCCAGGGAGCCCCTCTCCACCAAGGATGCCGTTGCCAAGGAGACCATTGCCAAGGCCTTCTCCACCAAGGTTGCCAGTACCAAGGAACCCACCTCCACCAAGGATGCCTGTGCGGAGCAGACCGCTGCTGCCAGGTTGTCCTCCTGTAACAGTCACACCTCCGTTACTGTCCTGGCTTTCACCACCCAGCAGCCCTCCTCTCCCAAGCACACCCCTGCCACGTGGACCTTCCTCACCTAGGAGGCCTGTCCCGAGGATCCCAGAGCTGCTGGAGTCTTTTCCTGCATCACTGGAATCTCCACTTTCTTTTGCACTTGGATTTCCCTTGCTAAGGGTGCCGGTACCAAGGAGCCCACCCTTACCAAAGAGGCCTGTGGCAAGCAAGCCACACTTTTTGTCGACGAGACCTTTGCTGTCAACACCAGTTCCAAGCAGACCTGCACAAGAAAGCCCCAGTTACTCCTCAGACTTCCCGCCTGTGCCAGGATGCTCCCATGGGAAACGCAGAACACCGCGGAGCTCACCGTCTTTGGATTGCTCTGGGCTCAGGCCAACAACACTGCCCAGGCTGAGGCCTTGGGAGCGGGGCAGGAGGCCCATGGCAATGATGAGACACCAGAAGCGCAGCATCTCCTGACCCAGCACCTGTGGAGAGACCCACATCAGCCCAGGCACCAGTCCCATCCCATAGGAATGGGCAGCCTGGACACAGGTCTGGCTCTCCATCCTTCATGTGCGCTGCTCCCAGGCAGTGGGGCAGGTTCCCCCTGGACATAGAGCCCCAGGAGCCAGCCCAGACCCACAGCACCCTTTTCCCACTCAGAAAGGTCAAACTGCTTCTGGTTATCAGGCAGCCACTGAAGCACGGTGCTGAGCTGCTTCACATTGTCCATGCCTATGGGCTACCCCTCTGCAGGGCTGGTGCCTGACATTGCAGGGAAGCTTGCAGGGAGAAAATGCCATTTCAAGAGAGCCCGAGGATGGAGATGAGGCAGGAGGACCTTGTATGGAGAGACAGATGGCTTCCCACACTCTGAAATGACCCTGAAAGAAGAGCACTCAAAAGGATTCAGGCAGATGAAAAACAGTGCACGTCAAAGCCGCGTCCTTCTCCCTGCTATGAAGAACACTGTGTGTTATCAAAGCTCACAGCAGCCAGACCACACTCCCTTTTCCATGGGCAGGTTGTTTGCTCTTCTCATCTCGCTCCATTCAGGCTATGAAAAGATCCCATTTTCCCTGAATTTGATCTGCCTCTAGCTAAAAGCAAGCACCTTCAAGGACCTGGTGTTCCTGGGCACCTTGGGGTTGCAACCGCAACTGTGGAGTGTTTGTTTAGGCCCAGAAAGGTGCTTCCAAAGAAGTGAGGACAAGAGACCAGGGAAGCAGTGCTGTGGGTCCCCGTTTCAGGAGCTCCCACCTGCAGCACCCACGTCCTGGGCCTCGTCCCACCTTTCCCTTCTGAGAAAAGCAGCGTAGGGGCTGAGGACTGCAGAGCCTCAGCCCTGAGAAACGTCCCTGTTGAGGTCAGACTGAACAACTGCGTTATCAGTGCCAGGTACTCTGAAAACAATCCCTCCATGACAGTCCTTGGCACAATTAAATTAGACTTTAATTCACTAGCCTGTCTTTGAGCTTTTCCCTTTGATCAGCACGCAGTGATGCACGGCTCCTGGAGCTGTGATTATTGAACAGGAGAGCAGGAGGGAGGCTCGAGCAGCTCCTAGTGCAAACCGTGTCAAATAAAATCAGGGGGGTTTGTTGGAGGGTCTCTGCAAGACGTGTGCAGCATTGCAAGAGGGCCCCCCAATGGCTCTCAGATCTTGCAGAGGAGCTCTTAGAGAGAGCACGACTGCCGCTGCAGTTATGAACGGTATCTATCAGGTTGCTGTCTCCTTGGTCACACACATTTAAGCTGAACATCTTGCACATGCAAAATTCATGCATGGCTCTGCAGATGAAGGCTTGTTTTACGGCAGCTCCGATGAGACCTGATAAGCTGAAAATGGTTCTGAATTCTGGTCACCGAGAGCATGAAGAATCCAACCCCAGTCACTTCTGCTGGCTCAGTCGCAACGTAACAACAAAAATAAACATGGAATTTGACAAGCAAGAGCTCTGCTGCTTTAAAAATTAATTCTCATCAATTATTAAATGCTGCTACAGAACTCGAAGGCAAACATCATTGAAATCCCTGCTTTTAAAGCCGAGGCACACTTTGAACAGTTGCTCTGTGGCCACTGTACCACAACACCACTTACCTGGAGCCCTTTGCTGCAGTGATGCTGCTGCCGTGGCCTCTCTGCAGGGCTGGCTGGCAGGAGCAGCCTTATATACCCGAGCTGCAGGAACCAGGAAAGCCCAGGGAAGGCTGAAGTGGGATAGTTCCGCCTCACTGGCTGTGAAGTGTGAACCCTGCACCAGCCTGACCCCGCACACCGCACGTGGCCGCGCTGGGCCCTGGCCAGCAGCTCCGGCTGGATGCGGTGCCTACCGGATCTCCTCCTGCCGGATGCGCTGTATCCCGCTCCCCAGGACCCGGGCAGTAGCACTGGGAGTGAGGGTGCAGCAATGCACCCCTGGGTGCTGGTGCAGGAACTCGTGTCCCTGGGCAGGGGATGCTCTGGTCAGGCTCCATCCCACCCAGTGCTATGCAGCTTCTTGCACATGGTCCAGAGAAGCTGGACATGGCCATGGACAATAGAAAGGACATGGGCCATGGCCAGCATGGGCTTTTGCTGCTCATGTCTACTCGGTGTCTCTCTTGCTTTGTTCTCCCAAAATGAAGCAGGAAGATGCTGGTCAAGGTGGAAATATGTGATACGTCCTTCCTCCCCCTCTTCTTTCTGCATGCAGCCCCCTGAGCATCCTTAGAGCATCACAGTTACTCTGAGCCACCTCAGAGCCCTGCAGTGCAGGGGGATGCCACGGGGAGCTGGGGATGCTCCTGTATCTTTGGCTAAATCGAGGGTCTCAGGAATGGCTCGGGGGATGCTCCATCGTATTCACCAGGGGCAGTGAGAGGTGAGCAGTTACCTCCCAGCGAGTTAATTACATACAGAAACAGCACAAGGCAGATTCAAATGAAAAGTTATCACAAACTAGGAGTGTGTGGATCAAGGGCACAGCAGCTGTGCTGTGAAACCTGCGTGTCTCCCAGAGGAGAGCAGGAGATGGGTTGTGCCTCCAAGAAAGATCTTGACAGTTGAAAGGAGGCTCGAGAAACAGCAAATGAAAGAAAATGAGGAAATGGCTATAGAGGGAAAGGGAAAAGCATGAAAAATGACAGGAAAAACCTGTTTCCAGGTGGGCTTCACGGTGGATCTGGACTGGACAGGGGCAGGACAGACTCTTAGGCAGCAATATTACATCTGTCCCAGCTATTCCACTTTCCTCCCAGAGCAATTGGCAGCTTTAGAGCCTGGAATTAGAGAAGGCTTCATTGCTCCAACAGGAGCTGAACCACAGGGAAGAGCCTGGGCACAAATAGACTGGGGGCCATCCTGAGCCCTGGGGCTCACTGGAACCACTTCCCCCACAGGCTGGAGCACCAGTAGTGGCTGCAGAAAGGGATGGACTTTGTTAAACCCAAGCATGAGAACACAAAATACCCCCAGATCCTTCCCATCATCCATAAAGGAGTCAAAACAATGTTCGGAGCCAAAACCCACTGTGGTTCAGTTCCCAGCAATGCAGGTGGGACACAGTGTTTGCATGAAGGAGACCAAGTTACTGTATTGGTATGAAGAGCAATGCGGTAGGGACTCCCTGGGCAGGCTGAGTTCCCATCAGTCTGGGGGCAGACAGGGAAACCCAGGGCTCCCTTCCCAGCCTGGTGCTCCCGGCTCTCACTGACAGCAAGAGGAGATCCCGGGGAAGCAAAGGGGTTTGGTTTCCTCTGGAGTTCCCTGTGCAGAGCCCGGGAGCGGGGCTGCCATCAGGGAACACTGGGGCACATCTGAAGAACTTCAGTGACGTCAATGGCAGTGCTGGAGAAGTCAATGTTCAGCAGCCTTGGGAGGGGAACCCCCTGTTCCAGCACCTCTGTGGGGCACAGCCCAGCCAACTCAGTGCAGGCAGGGTTTGCTGCCAAACCTCAGTCCCCAGCTCCACCCTCCCTGTGTGCAAACCCCCCTCCGCAGGGTTCTCCAGAAAGGCTTTTGTGCCACGGGACTTGGCAAAGCATCCTGCCATTGCTGCTGCCACCAAAGCATCCTGCCATTGCTGCTGCCACCAAAGCATCCTGCCCGTGCTGCTACCACCAAAGCATCCTGCCATTGCTGCTGCCACCAAAGCATCCTGCCCGTGCTGCTGCCACCAAAGCATCCTGCCATTGCTGCTGCCACCAAAGCATCCTGCCCATGCTGCTGCCACCAAAGCATCCTGCCATTGCTCAGGAGGTTCATGGAGATGCCCAGATGCAAGGAGCAGGTGGCTGCCATGGGTGGCAGTGGGGGCACGGGCACCCATGGGGCCGTGGGGACAGTTCCTGGCTCTCCCAGTGAATGCTCCACCAGGCCCCAGTCACGCTCCCAATGACAGCCTGGAGTTCCATGGAAAGGAAGCAGAGGCCAGGACATTGCAGTATTTGCCTTCACGGTTAACTTGGTGCTCCTGGAGCGTGCAATCTCTGCATGCATGACCACACCGAGCTGGACCCTGTGGCGCTTCCATCTCCGGGCACTCATGAAATGCAAACCCTGCGGTGCTCTCCCATGACGGCAGCAGTGGGAGCAAGGAATGTGCAGGGATCTCCCTGAGCTTCCCACAGCGCCCTCAGCACCCACTGCTCAGGTGGCTCAAGGAAACCTTCCCAAACCTGATATCCCAACCCTCATACACAGGTGGCAGGAGAAGATGCAGGACTTGACTTACTTACGTTCCTGGAGGTTACCACGGCCAGAGCCGGACAAGGCCTCACAGCCCCGTTCCACAACCTGGGAATGGGAGCACCAGGCAGGTGGGTGGCAGCACTCCCAGTGCTGCTGGGGCTGCACCAGCTCCGGACCTGCCCCTGGGCACCTTGGTCAGAGAAGCAGGGTTCCGGGGCCCATGTGGGGTGGGAGCAGAGACCCTGGGGCTCTAGGAGGGAGGAGAAGTTCAATGAGCCCCTAACATGGTCCAGAGAACCCTTAGGAACTCCCAGCACTGGGCAGAGCTGCGCTGGGCACGCTGACCTTGGGAGGAGGAGCAGCATCCCCCAGGCAGATGGAGACATGGTTTGTGTCCCCCTAATGCCAAACCACGGCCATGCTCCCATTCTGGGGCACCAGCGATGCCTCAGGAGCTGCACCGCAGCTTTGCAGGCTCACTGCTCCTTTCCAGGGTGGATGTTTTATCCCAGCTTACCAGGTTAGGAAGAAGTCTGCTCAGGATGCTTGCCAATAAATTATCCACAATTGGGAGCAGGCTGTGGAAAAATAAAGGAGCGCTATGAAAAATCCTGCTGCAAAGCAAATGGCTCTTGTTAAACAATTCCCTGTGAATAGAGCGGAGCGCAGACCTCCTGGAGCAAGGCAATTGCAGCAGCAAACTCACTCAGGTTGCTTGGATTTTGCATGAGATAAGTGTAATTTGCATCCCAAAATAGCCAGTGGGAAATTTATTGCTGCCTTTTATCTGCTAGTGTAGAGTCTCCTCAAATGAGCAGAACCAGCCTCAGCCCAAGTGGGTTCTATGCTCTACACACTGCATGCTCCCATCTTGGCAGATGCTGTGCAGTGTCAGTTACAATGACCCATGAATGTGACACGGGGGACAGAAAAGTCCCTCTGGGATCACTGCGGGGTCGTGTAGCCCTTGGACAATGCATCCATTACATGGAGCATGCAGAGGCCACCACCGCCAGCCCTGTGACATGGCCAGAGGTGACTGCGACCAGTGAGAGCCGTGCCATGGGGAGATGGCCTCGAGTGTTTGCTGTTCTGTGGGTGCAGGCTGGGGCCAGCAAAGCCAATGGTGAGGTGGCCCATGCCAGCCGAGGACATGTCTGTCACCCTGCAGAAGTCTGACTTGGATGCCACCAAGGAGGGTGCCGCATCTCTGTCGCCAGCCTGGGGCAGCCGGTGCCGTCCATGGTGAGCCTGGCCCTGCCCTTGACGTGA
Organism: Agapornis roseicollis; assembly: GCA_002631895.1. Taxonomy (NCBI): domain Eukaryota; kingdom Metazoa; phylum Chordata; class Aves; order Psittaciformes; family Psittacidae; genus Agapornis; species Agapornis roseicollis. Next base: position 99,218 of record NDXB01006193.1, on the reverse strand, counting down.
TGCTTGCTTCCATTGCGATGTCCAGCAAGCCCAGGAGGCTGCGCCGGGCAAAGGGAGCAACCTTCAGAGGAGCAGCCACTTCCCAGGGCACAGGAGCAGCGTTCCCATGGGAGACCCCCCTCGTGGCAGTGCTCCCGTGGGCTCAGAGCATGGCCGGCACTGCCACCACAGCGCCAGCACCCACACCTACCAGGTGTCACTGGGGGCCACGTGGGTGCAGAGGTTGGGGTGGACGCCGATGCCAGGTGGGAGCCGCAGGGACACGCTGGGGACTGTGAGATCCATGATCCTCAGCCCGCAGGGACCCTGAGGGGGCACCGCGTGTGAGGGCTCCGAGCCCAGCACCCCGGGGTTACTGCTCACACAAAGCCGCTGTTCGGGGTCTGCTCAGACCAGAAATGACAAAAGACATCGAGCTTCCAGGTTACTTTCCTGGCTTGGTTATTGTCCGGTTTCACCAGCAGCTTTGCTCTAGTTGTGTTACTATTGCTTGTGCTTCTGCTTGGTGCTGGGCTTCAGGTAAGAGTTCAAATGGGGTGGCTGCAAGCCAGTGGGCGCTGGTTTGCTCGGTGTGCTCGGTGCACCCTCTATGGGCAAACTGCTTTCAACTCCTGTTTCCTTGACCTTGTGCAGCTCACGAGGCTCTTTGCAGCCAGCGATGCAATGGCAGAGCCGTTTATCTCAAAGCATCACCTCCAAAAAAGAGCATCTCCTGCAGCATCACCACTGCTCCCCACAACCAGCACTGAGGTGGCCCCTCCACAAGGACTCCAGCCGGTGCTGTCCTTACCCAGTGAGCCCCTGCCCACTGAGCAGCTCTGCACTGCCAAGGGGGACACTGGGGCCATCAAGGATCCTGAGGGGATCTCCATCACTGAGCACATGTTCTTGACCCATTGCTCCTCCAGTAGCCCCCATGGGGATGGCATCTCTGGGGGCATCACCACTGTCTGCCAGCCAGTCCCTGGGGGGTTCTGGGCTCACCCCCATACACATCTCCAGCACCCCCTCTACCCAGCAAGGCACTGCCAGCATCACCCCCTCCAACAAGCAGCCCCCAGTCAGCCCCTGCCACCACCACCCAGCAAACCACCAGTGATGCCACCAAGCAGGCCACCAGCACCACCAAGGAGACTTCCACCGAGGCCACCCAGCAGCTCCCCACTTCCATCTGCCCTGGGATGACTGTCCCTGAGCGGCACCTTGGAGGACATCATTGGGACAACCTGTTTGAACCTGGTGTCCATAAAGATCATACTAACAGCCTTAAAAAGGTCTCAAGGTTTTGTGTCAAACGAACATGATTCTTCTTCAGAGGAGGGTTTGATTTTACTATAGCAACCTTTGTTCTGATTTTTCAGGCTTGTCACTAAATCTAAACCAGAATTAGTGCCTGCATGTCTACCATTACTGGAATTATTCCCACAGCTTTTCTTGCTCACCAGAGCACATTGCAGGGCTTGCAGGTGAAATGGTGGCTCTGCCTTTCCCAAGCTTACAGCACCCTGTACCACTGTTTTGATCATCTTTCCTTACCTGGCTGTATCCTGGGTTCCGAAGCCTGGCTTTGGTCCTCAGTGCTCAGCTTTTGGTCAGGGGGAGACCTTTGCTCTGTCCAAAGGCACCTCTGTTTTAACAGGGAGGAGCCTCAGGTCCTTTTATAGCAAAGCTAACGCAGAAATGTAGAAGGATGCCCAAACTGTAAAGGCTGCACTACTGGATTGAGTGTCTAGAACAGGATTTGTGGGTTTAATATATTCCAACGTGAAGAAAGATTTGTCAAACAGGGAGAAGCTTTGAGCAGCAGGTTACAGAACACCCAGCCATCGGGCAGCGCTGATACCTGAGAGCTAAAGCAAAGGAGAAGGATGAGACCCTGCACGCTGCGTGGCCACAAGAGCCATGATGGAACATCAGCTTATTCCAGACAAATCCCTTCTGACACCCACACGGAGAGTGCCCAGCACCCACAAACAGGGAGTCCAGCACCCACAAACAGGGAGTCCAGCACCCACAAACAGGGTACCCAGCACCCACAAACAGGGAGTCCAGCACCCACAGACAGGGTGTCTCACACACCCCACTGTATCAGGATAATGTTAAGTCTCCAGGGAGAGCCTGGCACATTCAGCAAGGCACCAGGGGATTTTAATCTTCTTTAGTGCTGACCCCATAACGGATCCTGGGACCCATCCCACCCTTCCCCAGCAAAGGGCATTTCCACAGCCCCGGGGGGACCCCGCGGATCTGTGCCAGGTCCAGGCCTGGATGGGGTTTTGGTCCCGCTGTCCTCAACACTTACCACCTTAGTGAGACACCAGGTGTGGCAATCAGCCCGGTGCAGGCGATAACAAGGTGATAACGAGCGCCCAAACAAGCGGTAGGTGAGGGGGGTGGGCTCAGTTTACCCGGCCTGGCCCCGTGCAGAGCCTTGCACAACAAGCCCTAGGCGGGAGCTGCAGCCCCCGCAGCGGCTGCAACGCGGGCTCCAAGCGGGCCATGTCAGCCGGGCCCCTGCTAGCGCCGCAGTCACCGCCCCGCGAGCACCCAGCCGGGCCCGGGCCCGGGCCCGGGCCCACCCGCACCCCGTGCCCCAGAGCCCAGCTCCCGTGGGTGCCACCCTCGGCACGGCCCCGGCTCCGGCTCCTTGCTCTGGGTGCAGCCGCCTCTTCCAGCGGCGCTGCCCGCCCGGGGCACAGGGGCACAGTGGGAATGTGTGGGAATAAACCCTCAGAGAGAGAAGCACTGAGGCAGGGGAAGGCTTTATTGGAGGAGCAGTTCAAGAGCAGCCTTTACAGCCAAGGCAGAGCTCTGCTTCCCTACCAGGGATGTTAAAAGTGGCCGCAGACCCCCCAGCATCCACCAGAAGAGCAGTTTTCCCTACCCTGATGCCAAGCTATGCCAGGACCCACTGACTGGAGCTGGCTGCACATCCCTCTTGGGCTGCAGCAATGACCCAGGGCAGTGCTCAGGGGACCATGAAGACAAGCAGGGTGCTGGAGCTCATGGGGTGCTGTCAGCCTCAGAAGGGGAGCAGGGACAAGGGTCCGTTGGGGCAGAAATCATCCAGACGGGCCTGGTCGGGAGAGCTGTCTGCCTGCAAGAAGCAGCACAACCCCCTCAGTTTTCACATGCACATTTCACCAGCTTTCCCCCATTCCTCAGGTGAGGTTTTCCTGTGGGACCTCCTGGAACGCGGGCGCAGCCCATGGGAAGTGGGGCTGGCCGGGGTGCGTGGTTTGGGCTTGGCAGGTCCCTGCCCCGGGCGGGCGCATCCCCAGCTCCCCGGGAAGGCAGCGCTGTGGGATGCGGGATCCTTACGTCGGTGATGTCAACCTTGGCGTTCCTGAGGCTGATGTTGGGAACTTTGGGCAGAGGGACCGACACACTCAATGCATCTGCAAAAGCAAGTGGAAGCACCTCATCATGGGGGGACACCCCAAAGGTGGCAGAGAGGGGAGCCCCAGGTCCAGCTGAGTCTGAGACAATGGGGAGATGGACATGGCCGTACCAGTGACAGCAGGTAAATATGCAGCTGTGAGGACACTCTTGAGCCATTCTGCAAGCGGGGTGACCTGCAAAGGAAGAAGACACGTCAGTATCAGGAGGAGAGAACAGTGGTTGTTGGGATGAAACCAGCCACATCTGGGTTATCAATCACAGCCTGTCCCTGCAGGATGCTCTGAGCTGTGAAATCAAAAGCTGGGAAGCTTCCATCTCTTCCAGGACTGAGGGAGGGGGGTTACAGAGGGATGTGCTTGTGGGGTAATTTCTTCTTGATTATTCCTTCCCCCCTTCCCAGCACCCCCAGTGTGCAGTCAGTAAGCAAGCACATACACCCAGTGTCACTGCTATAGGGCACATGGGATGGACAGGATAGGCAGCAGCTGGCCTCTACCAAGAGAAGAAACATGAAGACAGGAATTGACATGTTGGGTCTCCCTCCCTGCACAGCCCATGGGCACTGAGTGCGTGTGGCCCTGCCTCCATCCAAAGCACCATGCACTTACACTGAGAGGGTCGAGTCTCAGGGGTGTCCGTGTCAGGTTGATGCTACAAAAGACAGAAGCAAGGCAGAGTCGGGGTGCACCAGGGCCGCCCTCCTTCACATCTCTGTATGTCTCCATCACCCTCCCAACCACTGGCACCTCCCACGAGGCTCTGCAGCATCCCCAGGCAGAGCCTCCCCAGCCTGCAGCAGCCCCAGAGCTCTGCTCTACCTGTCCAGTGCCAGGGAGGTTTGGAATTTGCCGTCGGAGACTGATGGGGTGATGCTCAGAACAATGTCCTGAGGTTGGAACAGTGGAAGAAATGAGGTTATTACCTGTGCAGCTCCAGCAATGAAAACTCACAGTGTGTGTAAATAACCCATCCTGAGAAAAAATACCCACCTGGGCCTAGAAGTCACATTTTGTTGATGGATGGCACAGTGCATCTCCCCCCAGGGTTCACCCTTCCTGCCTCTATTTTGTATTATGCCTTAAACACTTCACTTGTGCCCACTTCTCAGCAGTTTTAAAGCACAGGGCACCACCATTTGCAAGACGAGGTAAATTCAAACGCACAAGGGCAGGACGAGCCGAGGGGATGCCAGAGAACAGCCAGTGTCAGCCCTTGCCCTGATCCAGAGCAATCAGCCCCAGACCCACTCACCGCATCCAGGGAGAAGAGCAGCTTCTGGGCAGACTGCAGGGCAGGGCTGAGGACGTCGATGGAGGCTTTGAGGGTGGCGGTGGCTTTCCCATCCCTCACGGCCACCACTGGCTCATTGGGCACCCGCACGAGCAGCTCCATTGGCAGGGAGCCGGGGAGGACCTTGGCGAGCTGCATGGGGCAGGGGGGTCAGGGCAGGGTCGGGGCATGGGGGGTGGGAGGTGGGGTNTATATTAGATTCTATAAATAATCCAGAGTCATTTGTGGGGGGGTCTGGGGGGGGGGGGGGGGGGGGGGGGGGGGGGGGGGGGGGGGGGGGGGGGGGGGGGGGGGGGGGGGGTGGAGGGAGGTGACTGACCTGGGGGATGAGCGGGAACAGGGCAGACGTGGACAGCGAGATGCTATTGGGCACCTGCAGGAACAGCACCGGTGACCAGCAGGGTTTGTGCTGGACCACGCAAAGACAAGCACCCGGAGACGAGCACCTTGGGTCACCCCAGGGTGACCGGGACCCTGACCTAGCCCCAGAGAGCGGCACAGGGACCCACCATGGAGCTGGTGATGCTGCGGTTGAAGACTCCCTGCTCCTGGGCCAGCTCCAGTAGGACACCGAGGGCACGCTGGGACAGGCTGAGCTGAGGCGGGCGCCGGGTGGCCAGCAGCAGGCTGGCAGTGAGCGGTGGTCCCTGCGTGGTCGGGGCCCCCACAGCATCCTCCGTGTCCCCAACAGGGAGCTGCAGGGAACAGAGCAGGGAGTGACGTTGGTGGGGCTCACAGTGGGCATCCTGCCCGCCATGGACCTCGTGGAGTGGAACACGTGGGGTTAATGGACTCTTTAATACAGGTATGGCTGTTTCAGCACGTTCTAGCCCAGGCCACGGCTGCATCAGCCACAGCTTTCCCTTTGAAACACTGCCACATCTCCTGGTCAGAGAGACACAGTCCATAATATTGGCCTCATATGGTCCCTATCGATGATACCCCAAACTTTAAACCCGCTTATCAGTGACCCTGCTTGTGAGCAGCGAGCACTGTTCCCATGCTCTGAGCTGAGCTTTCCTGGTTAACAGCTATGAGAGAGCTGTAATTATGTGGATTCAGCAGTGTCAGCCAGGAGGGCCCCTGCTGCCCTCCAGGATTAGCAAGTAAAAGGAGAAGGTAGGGACCCAGGCAAACCAGGCAGGGCATTGAGATGAACTACTCCAGCTCACCAAGCCAGGGAGGTTGGGCAGGGAAACGTGGCACTTACGTTTAGATCCAGCTGGATGGTGTCAGCACCGAGGATGGAAAAGTTGGGCAGATCTCCCAGAGCTCCCAGCGGGAGCACGGCTGTGGGACAGAGGGAGGAAAGCTGTTAAGCTGTGAAGGGACCAAATCCCATGGTCCCAAAAGATGTCTGGACTGGTGGTGGTTCCTGCTCACAGCGTTCCCAGCTGGATGAGCTGCCAGAAAGCACAGGGATGGTGCTGCTGAAAGCAACAGTTCCTCAAGTGCTTTTCTGTGGGAAAACCTGTGCTGCGCTGGAGTGAGGGCAGCTGGAACCGTGCCTGAGCCGAGCTGGGGGGTCAGGATGTTGTTAAATATCCGTGTTTGCCCCAGGTTAAACCAACCCCCCCCGAGTGCAGGACCCCACACAGGAGGAGAGGACAAGGAGGGGGCAGCACTTACGGGCCCTGGATCCGAGCAGCGAGCTCACCACACTGAGCCTGGTGTTGATGATGTTGCACCCCTGAGGAGGCAAAGGAGCATCAAAACATCCTTCCCTGTGAGGGTGCTGAGGTGCTGGCACAGGGTGATGGCCCAGAGAAGCTGTGGCTGCCCCATCCCTGGCAGTGCTCAAGGCCAGGTTGGACACAGGGGCTTGGAGCAAGCTGCTCTATGGAAGGGGTCCCTGCCCATGGCAGGGGTTGGAGCTGGAGGAGCTTTAAGGTCTCTCCAGCCCAAACCATTCCTTGATTCTATGACCCACAACATGGTGCGGGATCACAACAAGGCAATCACCTCTGCTGGGGTGCAGGGGGTGGCAGGAGCCACTGCAGGGCAGGGTTTGGTGGGGACTCCGTTACTGCAGTGGCCCCTCTGAGCCAGGGGCTCCAGCTCCAGGGTTTGCTCCTTGTGGCCCTGCCCCGGAGCAGCACCGGTGCCCATGGGTGTGAGGACGGGCTGACCCTGCACTGAGCCTGCAGCTGTGCAAACAGCCACTGCCATGCACAGCCTGGACCTGCCTGTGCCCAGCTCACATGGAGCTCGCTTTGCAGCCTTACCATCTCCCGCAGGACATCACCGAGGAAGCGTTTTAAAGTCTGATCCAGGAGAGGCACTTTGGGACTGGGGCAGGAAAATAGGAAATGAAAAGTGATGTAGATTAATGGCTGGAAGATAAAAGTACTTTGCACAAGACAAAGAGGAGGCCTCACCATACTCAGTGCCAAATTCAGTTACATATTCAGAGCCAAAACATTACCAAACCCCAGCCCTCTGAATCCGGCTCGGTGCTTGGTTCCCAGCACAACCCACAAATACTATTTCTTTAACCCAAACTTTAGAAGAAAGCTCAGCAGTTCCCCTCTGAGAACAGCAGCCGGGGGGGGGGGGGGGTTTCTCAGCCTCGGAGGGAGCATCAGGCACCACAGCCCTGCCTGCAATCCCAGCNGGTCCCCGCGCGGCCCCCCCGCAGGGAAGGGGGGGGGGGGGGGGGGGGGGTGATTCTCAGCCTCTGAGGGAGCATCAGGCACCACAGCCCTGCCTGCAATCCCAGCAGCACCAAGGTTTCCCATGACCACCCCTGGATGGAACCTGCTGCTGGTGCCTACCTCACACTGATGTTTATGTCAACAGTCTGGCATTCCTGGGTGCCCTGTGGAGCTGCCCACTTGTCCTGGACAAGCGCGCTCACATCTGCTTCCACCTGCATGCAGCGCGGCAAGCCCTGGATGCTGCACAGGGAGCAGAGCGCGGGTCAGGGACACGCTGCCCACCAGCGACCCCCCGAGCCGTGCCCCATGGGTGCTCAGTACCTGGAGCTGTCGATCAGCAGCCGGGTGTTGAAGTCCACCTGGTGCCCAAAGCCGGGCAGCGAGCGCAGGCTTATTCTGGGGAGGGTGTTGTTGAGAATCCTCAGCCTGGCAGTGGGACAGGGAGCACTGAAGAGCACGTCTGCAGCCGTGCCCCAGGGCCACAACCTTGGATCCCCCCCCCCGGGTCAGCGGAGACCCCACCAGCCAGGAGCAGCTGGATTGCACCTACAGAAACCCCCAGCAGCTGAGCCCTGCTTTATGGACCTGCCCCAGGTGGGCAGTGAGGAGCCCCCTGTGTTAGGCAGCAGGCTCCAGAGCCTCCTCTCCCCAGTGTGGTCCACACACAGCAAGGGCTGCGCAGGGACCCCCGTCTCCCGCTCTCACTCACCCTGCGAGATCGCCGTGTCCACCGAGATCACCATTTCTACCAAGAAGATTGCCAACGAGACCATTTTTGCCAAGGAGACCACCTTTGCCAATGAGAATATCAAGGACAGCATCAAGGAGACCATCAACAAGACCATCTTTGCCAAGGAGACCATCAACAACACCATCTTTGCCAAGGAGACCTCCAAGGACACCATCGTTATCAAGAAGACCTCCAAGGACACCATCTTGTCCAAGGACACCACCAAGGAGACCACCTTCTCCTAGGAGACCATCTTGTCCAAGGACACCATCAAGGAGACCACCTCCTCCTAGGAGACCATCTTGTCCAAGGACACCACCAAGGAGACCACCTTCTCCTAGGAGACCATCTTGTCCAAGGACACCACCAAGGAGACCATTTCCTCCTAGGAGACCACCAACAGCACCATCTTTTCCAAGGACTTTGCCAAGAGGACCATCTTTTCCAAGGAGACCACCGAGCAGGTTGCCACCAAGGAGACCACCTTTAAGTTTCTGGAGGTCACGTTTGGCCAGAGAATCTTTAATATCTGAAAAACAAAGGATGGGAGGTGACTGTGAGCTATATGGGCTCAACACAAGCATCTGTGTCAGCCTGGCTGATCCTTTCCCCTCCACTGTCTCTCTATTTCCCCCTTTGTGCAATAGGGATGGTGACATCAGCCACTGTAGAGTATCTCAAGTGCCATCTCCAAAGGGCTTTATAAAGGCAAATTACCAACATTATCTCTACTGCTGCACAGGTCTGGCCCAGCCTCTGATTTACTGAGCGTGGTCAAGAGATAGGAAGAGCAGGACTGGCCTCAACACAGAGGTGAGTCATGTCTCTTCCATACACTTACCATCTACATCCACCTGGGGAGCCAAGGGCACGATTCGAAATCCTTGTGAAGGGCTCAGCAGACTGCAGAGGAGGAAGACAGCCCAGAACGGAGACATCTTTGGTCCTGGTAACTGGGAAGTGATGGATGTCAGTGCAGTGCTGGGGCACTGAGCACAGGCCATGGTTATAACGTTTCAGTGTCATTGGCATTCTGAGGGACCTCCAACTTGGAGTAGCTTTTTATTTATAAAGAATCATAATGAACATCCCCATATCTATTTAAATGCAGATAGCACATCAGAAAGGAATTAAACCAAGTGTGAGAGGTCTAATTCACTCTGGCTAAAAGCCTATCTCAGATAATAGAGTTATAACAAAAATCATTTAAATGAATATTTCTTATGAAGACCATGAAATCCTTTTTACTCTTCAAGGACTGCGAATACCAAGACCATGCATGTCTGTTCTTGGGAAAAGCATAGTGAAAAGCTGACACACGCTTTACTTGTTGGAACATAATTTAGACCGGCAGCAGGCAGGAATAACAGTGTTCATTGCAAAGCCAACACTCCCATGTGAATGTGAAGGGTTCTTCTTTGGGAAGCATTCAGGTTTGCAGAGCAGAAGCTAAGAGCACACTTTTGGAGGAACAAGCTCACCCTTACCTGACCAAGCTCAAGAGTGTGAAGCTCTCCAGCCGATGTCCCTGTCTTCTGAGAAGGACCCGCACCAGGCATCTTCATATATAGAGCTTTACATCAGGCAAGTGATGTCATTGAGGACATCCAGAGCAATTGGTGGGGAGCAAAACAAACAATATATGGTTTCTGGTGATTTCCACTGCAAATATTTCCTTAGAGATGCTAGGAGTCAGGTAAATCATTGAGCAATGGCCTGGAGGTGCAGAGCAGACTTGGCCAGCTCACCCCTGCCAGCTTTGGTGCATCCTCCCTTCAGGCTTGCTGGTGTCGAGGTGTGGACATGGCTGAAGGGGGGGCCCTGGTAAAATGTTTCTCTTTTAAATAAAATGGAGGTTTTGACTGAAAGCTGAGTCCAGAGGAGAGGCGGCCTCCCTGCCCCAGCACCCAGTGCAGCAGTGCGCTGCAGCTCCACATCACAGCTCCGTCCAGGCCCCGGCCACTCAGGCTTGTGGCCAGGGTTTTCCATGATGGAAAGTTGTGTCCCAACCGATCCATCACAGCTCATTACTGCCAGTTCACTCCCTGAATACCACCCGATCACACAGAGCTGCGGAGCTGCTGCCTCGAGCTGCACCAGAGCAGCAGCTCTTTGGGACAGGACAAAGAAAACCCTCTTCTGAGGACCACAGGCATAGGGCCTGTGAGTGGGTCACATCCTGGTGTGAAAGGTCAGTGAAAGCCATCCAAGGTGAAGGGACCATGCATCAAGGGGACAGCATGAACCCTTCACTCTCCTGATGTGCCCCTGAGGACAGAGGTGGGAGGGCTGCTCCCCGTTGCTGAAGAATAATAGTCCAGAGGATGCTTGCTTGGGGTTAATATGTTCTGCAAACTTGGAAATCCGCATTTCCAGCAGATCAGCCAGCTTTGGTCACACATTGGTTCCACCTTTAATGAACATCTCAGCTAAAGGCCAAGGAAGGGATGGCAAAGATGCCAAAGTACTTAAGGAGTTGTCACTCTCCTTGCAACCTGATCAGCCAGACACCTCAGGAGCACAAAGCCTTGCTGTCATGGCTAGATCATGACATTTGATAAGGTGGAAGTGGGTGTTATGTTATCATAATAGCAAGCTGGTATTATGTTATCATCCTTCCTATATCAATTTATACTTTGCGCAGTCACTATAGAAACCTGAATTACCATAAAGACAGACCTAATAATGGTCAGCACACAGCAAAGGGGCATCTTGGCATGGTGGAGAATAGCTTCTGAGCAGTGACCTTTCAGGCATGACAGTAACTTGGCCTCTCACCAGCTCTTGCTGAATGCAGAGGTCTCTGACAACAAAACATTTTGGATAAACTGAAGCAGATTCCCATAAAGAGAATGGCATCGCTGATGTCCGGGTCCCGGTTACACTGAGATGTCCAGGTCAACTTTCAAAACCCCAGAAACACGAAGCCAAATCACTGTGTGGGAACGGAAACACAGAGTAAAACCAGAACGGACTTGGACTTGGTCAAAGGGAGAAGAATAGGACTGACATGAACAGACACCGCTTTTGTGCTCAGATCACCCGGGAGCTGAGGCGCAAGGGCAGGCAGCAAGAGGGACATACCCTGAGAAGCACTGGAGGCCTTGACTCAATCAAGAGGGCAGAAGGCTCTGGCCAAGCAGAGGGAAATGTATTAAGCCCTGGTTGAGAAACGAGCCTGCTCTGCTCTGCTGTTGATGGCATCCTCCAGACGTGGCCCTTTTGCTCAAGGAAACCATCCTTCTGGGGATGCCAGAGCCAGGGCAGCCGTGGTTTGCTCTTTCCTGCCTCTGGGACCATTAACTGGGGGAATGGTGCTTTTCCCACTGCTGGGAGGGCTCCAGGGACCGTGCTGGCGCCTGCACACATCCTGCACCTCCACCAGCACCCCCGGGCCTCAAACACCAATCAGTGGCAGTACAGCTTCCCAGCCTGCTTAAGTGAAAAATCAACGCAGTGCCCCTGGAGGCCCGGCTCAGCTTCTCCCGGGCGGGCTGAGCACAGATCTTGATTCATGTTTTGCTGCTCTCATGGGAATTCGGGCTCAAACTGCTCCATTGGTTATGAGCAAGCGCAGGCACAACCGGGGAAAGCTCTTTGGAACCTGCTTGGCTTCGGCAGTGTTTGCGGTGGAATGAGGAGGGAAGGCTCCACAGCCACGGGTCCTCGCATGAAGCTGGCTTTATGGCTGCTTCCCTCCCTGCTTAGGACTCCTGATGAGGACATTTCCATACACGTGCTGTGGAGCACACACAGGAAAACAAAGGGAGCTCTCAGAGCCTGCCTCATGCAGAGCCCTTCCTGGGGCCAGATTCTTAGAAACACACCAATCTCCCCAGAGCTGCCCTCAATTCTGTTCCAGCTCCTGCCCCAGGAGAAAACGTTCCAATCCTGCTGGCTCAATGAGATCAGGATCGAAGCTGTTTATTGACCTCCTAATGACAGGTAATAATGCAGCAATCAGTGAACTGTACGCCTGGGATCAATATCTGCACTGCAGCCGATAAACCACGGTGCTGGGCTCCTCTGAGAGATGGAAATGTACATGGAGATGTCTAAACACTCGGCTCTAAATCATGCAGAGAAGCCCTAATCTTTTCCAGGGCTGCAGACACACTCCCATCTCTGACAGCACTGGAGCAGGGGCGTCCCTTCCTGCACCCCTCTCCTGTGGGGTGATGGGGTCTTTTCATTTCAGCTTGTGGAGTTGAACTATGGAGAAGTGAAGGAAAGAGGAAGAATCACCCTGGACAGCCCAGCCCCTTCCCTGCTCCCTCTGCAGCCATTGCTGTGGGTCTTGCAGGTTGAATAAACCTGCCTGGAGCGGAGCAAAGAACAAGGCCAGACCCCCCCAGCTGTCTGACTAAACCAGACCAACGCTATGACATGAGGTAGGAGGCTGCAGGTCTGTCCTTCGACAAGCCTTCAGGCACAAGCGTGCTCAGCATCACAACCAGCTCTGCCCGAGCATTGCATCCCTCACCGCAGGCTGGGATGAGGAGGCTTTAGGCAGTGACAGAGCCTTTGCTGTGGCTGTTGGCTGCATAAAACCAGGAATTGCTCAGAATGCTCCCTTTCAGCAGCCTGGAGGCTCCTCTGTGTAGCAAAACTGTGAAGCCCATTACAGCTCAGTGAGGAGGAGGAGGAGGAGGAGAAAGAGGAGGAGAAGATGATGACCGAGAAACAAGGGTGGGAGGAGGATGGGACTTACCAGACCTGACAGCACTTTCTGAAGGATGCTGTCCACAGACTTGCTCCTGCCTTTGGGCTGCAGTATGGGCAGAGGAAACACATGCACCGCTATGCACATAGCAGTCATTATTTACTAGAGATCAAAAGGCAAGAAAGGCAAGTGCTAAACAAACCCATCTGGTGCGGGTTAGGACAAAACATGCCCAGTGTCTAATAAAAGATGTTTTCCCTCTTTACAAACCTTTTCTCAAGAATGCCATCTTCTGGCTTTAAAGAGAGCTAAAGGTTTCCAAGCCTAAAAGAAGCTCTGATATCCCCGGAGTGCAGTACTTAAATGAGGACTGATGCCAAAGGGGAACATTCACGGAATTGCACAGCTGGGGCTGGCCTGAATTTGTCCATAAAACACTTTGGTTTTCTTAGTGATAAAAAAGGAACAGTGAAAAGTGTTTGTGTTCTGCAGGAAAGCAAACCTGGAGGCTGGCGGTTCAACAAGGCTGTCACTGCCTCTTAGGAGCTATCGGTACTGACACAGCATGAACGCTGTCCCCTAGGAGGCTGGGTTTCACTCGGATGTGGCAGCTCCTGGAGCAGAGCCTGGGGGTGCCCACAGGGTCCTGCCACATCCAGAGCCAGGGCAATGCCCATGATTCCTCCTGTAAAGCTCAAAGTGGGACAATCCCCCAGAGTCCATCCCAGCAGCATTCCCTGCAGGCACCGGCTTCCTTCTCCCAGCTCACCTTTTCCCAGTGATGGGCCATGAGAAGCCCCCAGCCCATTGAGAGCAGCAGTGATATCAGTGGGAGATGGAGACCTTTCACTTTCAGCCTGCAGAAAAACACAGGAAAAGGGCTGGGAAAAAGAGCTGGGAATAAGGAGTGCACAGCAGCCAGGTCGGGCTGCTTCCATCAGTCCCTATCACTGATATTGCCATCACCATCTTTAGCTTAAACTCTCCATTCAAAATCACTGTTTAATTTAGAAACTTGCTTCTTCCCACCAGAATCACACAGCTTAATTCTGAGGAAAATTGGGAAAAGAGTGTGTGGGGCTCCAGCACCGCCTGCCCGCCCCCATGGGAAGCTGTGGGATGGAGGCCCCAGAGATTCAGGGGTTTCCTCAGGATGTCACTGACAAACCCAGCACCCCCAGCCTGGGGCAAACCCCAGTGGTGCTGCAGAGCCGCTGCCGCAGCCCCAGCACACCGGAGCCGGAGCCGATGCGCTTTGTTGCCTTTAAGTTATAGTTTCTCCATGTATCTGTGGACACAGCCATGCAGAAAATCACCGGCTTTAATATCACACTTGTTAGCAGGGAGTGATTCGTTTCTGCCTCCAGGCTGACACCTCCCAACCTTCTGCTGTTCTCCTTCGGTTCCAGGCTGGCGCTGGAAGCTGCAGCTCATCACTCACTCCCACAGCCTTTGATGGATTTCGTGTTCTGCTTTCTTTTGGTAGCTTCCTCTGTCATTTTGAGCAGAGCATCTCTCCCCTTCAGAGCAAAGGGGGGTGCTGGAAGGTTTGCACAAGTGTTCAGCACAAAATCTCCCTGTGCTGGAGGACGAGGGGACTCAGTGCTCCCCAGCGTACCCTATAAGACATCCTTATTAACATGGTCCCCTTCCAGCACACAGGCACGAGCAGGACCCTTCACATGGTGTAAATGGGGATAACCATTATGGTCACTGCATCACGCTAAAGGGAAGCAAGCAGGGCTCCATGCAAGTCCAGCAGAGCCACCCTGACCAAAACACAGCCTGAATGCACAAACAGCTCCCTGCCTGTGCTGGGGCTGGTGACCACCGCAGTGTCCTCACCTCTCCCCTCCTGTCACCTGCCCTGCAGGACCCGGCTCTGGGAGCTGCCCCATGGGATCCTGCACTAATGTGTTTCTTCTCCTCATTTCTGTATGAGACGCCAGGAGGTTTAACCTGTCCTTACCTCCCTCCAGCGAGGCACTCGCTGTCTCTGCTCAGCGCAGACAGGGAGATTTACATCTCATCTAACAGGAGTGTCAGATCTACAGATAACTCCTGATAAGAAAAGCATCATGCCAGAAAGACGTTTTTGTGCTGGTAGCTTGATCCATCATTATGCTATAAGTTGACATCTAATTAAGCCTCCACAGGGATCACCGGGTCCAGAACAGCTCTTGAGGAGGTGAAAAGCTACCTCTAATCACCACGGTGCCATCTCATCCCAGCAGCTTATCCCCAGCCCCTTGCACTGCTGTAAGCGGTAATAACACCCCACTGGTAAAGCTCTGGTACTGCCTGGGAAGAGCTGCTGATGTTACCTGGGCAGGAACAAGGAAGAGCAGGGCTGAATTTCCAGCTGCTGCTCTAAAACACAGGGAAGACTTGTCTCCCAGAGACTTTGTTAGGTTGTGTCCATGTCCCTTCCGAAGCCACAAATCACCTTGGGACTCACCTGCAGGTTACAACCTGCTCAATGGTAACACATTTCCTGACTCTAAATGTGCTGCATAGGTCAGAGTGGATGAGTAAGCCCTGCTCTCCCCTGGCAGGCTGCTGGATGTGCATCTTCATGCTGCCTTCAATGGGAACGCACAACGTGGCTCAAACTCTGGTTCTCCTGGTGTTCCTGTGTCATTCCAAGAGGAAAAGCAGCACAGCGCTCTGAACATGTCAAGATGCACCTGGAACCAGCACCCAATGACTTACTTCACCAGTGCACAAAGGACAATGGTTTCCTCCCCGAGCTCCAGGTGTTTCAACAAGCTCTGAACACCTCATCCCACTGCCAAGGGATCCGGACCAAAATGGGCAGCTCAACCCTCTCAAGGACTGGTCATGCCTCAGAGCTGAGATCAGGAGTACTGGGGGCAGGGGCAATGCCAGAACATGGAGCACTAAGGGGAGCCGAGTGAGACCGTGGAGGTTGTGCTTACGTGGCATTTGTAGGAGGTCCTCCCTCTGCCCCCAGGCCAAAAGAAGCCAGGAGAAGGCGGTGGACCCCATGCATGCGATGGAGAAAGACTCTGACTCCCTTGCATGACAGCTTTTCCTGCTGGTACAGACATGATCAAAGAGGGTGAGCATCACTCACCATTTTTTCTATCACTTGTAGCAATATTGCCAGTGGCTTTGGATTGGAAATGGGTTAAGAGAGGAAGGAATTGCTGCACATGGGCCATCATGGAGATCACAGGAGACTCCTTACAGGAAGTTGTTCCTCTGGTTTGAAACTCACTGAACCCAACAGAAACACTGCTGTTGCCTTCAACACTTACCCAGGCCTGATGGGAATGGAGGGCACCCGTGATGGATCACCACAGCCTCAGTGGGACACGTGCAGGTCTCATCCTTCTGCTCTGAGCTGCCCAGCCAGGAGAGACACAAACCACAGCAGCTTCTTGCTCGTGTGGACATGGTGCTGGCTGCCCTGTGAGGAAAGCAAGGCTGCAGAGACATCTGCTTTCTAACAATGGTTGGTTTCTTGGCACCTCCACCCAGGGCCCTTTCTGTGTGCTCCCCTGTGACAGCGGGTGAAGGCACGCTGCCCCAGCACCGGCTGTGCAGGACTGCACCTCGCTCGGGCAACAGCCAAAGTAATCAAATATGCAGGGAAACAATAAAAATGATGTCTAAAACAGAGCGTTCTCCCCATGTCCTGGTTTCCAGCCCCCTGCCAACTCCTGCCCCACCAGCCTCGTGTGTGAGGGTATATAAGGCCAGCACGACTCCTTGGTGCGGCCACGGCAAGACGCAGACTGAGTCAGAAGGATGGGAAGAATGGCCAGGAAAGGTAAAGAAGCTTTTACAGACTGCATAGCTTGATGTGGATATTGCTTGTGCTTGCCTTGGTGTGCCTCTGTAAGGTCAGCTCTCATCAGACTCCACTTTCTGCAAAGACTGATATAAACACAAATGTTTTCTGCAGGCTAAGCTTTCTGAATTACTGGGGTTTTAATATTGCAAGAGCATTGCAGGCATGCTAAACAATCCCCAAAGGTTTTCCAGAGAGGGAGATAACACACTCACCTTTTTGTTCCATTTTACCTTCTCCATAACTTCCATTCATTCCTCGGTTCATTTCAGCTCCTCTTTATTTACCAGTGCTATACCAGCAGTGGGTCATGGGGAGCTCTCCAGCAGGCACAATACCGCTGCGAGCACCACTGCAGCGCACAGGCTGGCAGGGGGGTTTCAGGGCTGAGCCCTCTCATGGTGCTCTCAGATGCCAGCCACACGGGAGCCACATGTTGTTATTGCACAAATGCTGCTCTCCAAGCTCAGGACCACAAGCCTGACCCCAGCAGTGGATCCATGGCTCCGTGCTGCTCTCACCAGCTGCTGCGGATGTTCTCTTCCAGGCACTGGCATGGCGAAGCTCTGCACCCTGAGCATCCTCCTGAGCCTCCTGGTCCCCGTGCACAGCATCCGGTCCCCCGACTGCGGGGGCATCCTCACCCCATTAGGACTGAACTACTGTAAGTCCGGGCCCCTCTCAGCTGGGAGGGTAGGCAGCAGCTTCTTTCAGTCCAATGATGAGACACCAAACACTGTCACCACAAACTTCTCCCTTTCGACATCCTCTCTCTATAGCTAGTAACAGGGGGGTTAGTGAGGGAAGGAAGCGTGTCACCTGATGGATTTCAGCCTGCCCATCTGCCCACAACCCCCAGAGGGTCTCATGGAATATGTGCCCTGTTTCACAGTTGCTGAAGTTTCAAAGCCGCATGCTGAGACAGTTCTCAGGCAGGACCTAATGGGTCCCACAGTTCCCGACCCGCTTGTCGGCTCCACGAAGCCCAGCAGGTGAGTCCCTGGCTCTGCCTTTGCTGCCATAGCCTGGGTCATGCTGGTGTTCAGATAAATATCATCCCAAAAGGTATCTTGCCAGTGAGGGCAAAAATGCTCCTGGAGACCAGCTCAGATCTTTACCAGAGGGGTTTAGAAATGAGCTCCTGGCTCCTCCACTGGGCTCTGAGGGCAGCAGCCCCAGTGCCACCCTGGGGCACTGATTTATCCATGTGCCTCCCTTTTGGGGTTTGCCCACTATGAGAGCAGGCAGGGACTGCCCATCAGCCCAGGCTGCTCTCCTGACCCCTTCCTTTCTGCTCCAGCAGGACTCAAATCAGCTCTGTCAAAGTCACTGAGCTGTCCCTGTCACTCGTCCCCGACTCCGGGCTGCGGCTGAGCGTGGATGTGGACCTCGGCATCACACCTGCCCCGTGAGTGCTGGGGCTGGAAGCTGCTCATGCTCCTGTCCGGAGCGATGGGGCTACATCCAGCTCCTGACATCCGCTGCGGGAGCAGGGGAGCTGGGGAGAGTGGGATCAGAGTCAGGACCAGGATCAGCCCCTGTGCTCCAGCCTCTGCTTCTCCTCCCCTGGCACAGCTCGACCACCAAGGTGATGAGGCTGTCCATCCGGGCGGACCTCCACGTGGAAATGAACCCCGAAGGGAACCTGGAGGTGGTGACCTCTGCCTGCAAACCCACCATGGAGGAGGTGCAGAGCACTGAGGAGATGGAGAGGTTGATCCTGTGGTTTTTCTTGTTATGGGATCTGGGTAACGGGGGAAAAGAAGAAACTGAGGCATGAGCATTTCTAGGCAGGAAGGTGATTTTGACCGAGGGCTGTTCACAACACAAAGGTTGATACAAAAGCTTTATCTTCACAGGAGGAACTTTGTTCTGCTTCCAGGGTTGGTTTTCTGCATTCCAAGAGAGTTTTGTTCTCGCATAAGGGGTCTTTGAATGCAAAGCAGCAGCCACAGTTGTAACACAAGTCCAACAGCAATTCTTCAGTGTTTTAGGATTCTGAACTGTATTTGCAGTTTAACTGGATAAGAAAGTAGTGGTAATAACATCTCTGGATACCTTTCGATCCAGATAAAAGACACTCACCTGCCCTTGACTCACCTGAGCTGGGGCTCACCTAACTTCTTCCATTCTGTTTTCATCCAGCAAGTCCTCTAGTTCAGAGCTGGACAAGGAGATTAACGTCGATAAGGTAAGAGAAAGGTGTGAGACAGAAGACAAAGTTATGCAGGTCTGTAGGAACGAGAGCACTTTCGGTCAGACCAGTGCTCTGCCCCATGGTCCTGAATGCCTCCATCCCTGTCTCCAGGCTGCTGGCCGATGGGGACAGCCAATGCCAGCAGTGTCCTGTCTTCATCTACCAGTTCTCTTCTTGTTCTTTATGCCATAGGTTTGCCTGGAAGTCTCCAAACTGCTCCTCTCACCGAATGAGGAGCTGCTCTCTCTGACAGGTGAGAGCTGGGCTTTCACTCTTGGTATGGACTAAAGGCTTTGGGGTTCATTTAGGAGCAGCTCACAAGATGGAACAGGCCCACGCAGGCACTTCCCATCACTGTCGCCTCCTCTTCCTGAGCATCCCTCTGCTTGGTTTGCAGCTCAGTTCCCCTTCACACCGAGCTGCCAGCTCCAGTACCTGCCCCTGGCTGCACCCGTGTTCTCTGAGCAGGGAATCACCATATCCTTGCAGGTGAACCCCCACTTTCCAGCACTCACATCCCAGCTCCCAGTGCTATGCACCCCGAGACACCTCAAACTCCTTTTCTCCTTGCCCATGTCCCTGCAGACGACTTTCCAGGTGGCGGGAATGGCAATCCCGCTGCCAGTCAGCCCCGTGCCATTCAACGTGCCCGAGCTGGCAAGCTCCAGCCCTGCTCACCTCACCCTGGCTTTCTCTGAGCACTTCTTCACCAGCCTCTTCTTTGCCCTGGAGATGGCTGGGGCCTTCAACATGACCATCCTGGTGAGTGCAAGGATGAAGAGCAAGGGAGCAGGAAGCACCCACTGGAGGGACAGCCCTGCCCCAGGAATGGCTCCCCGCAAAGAAACGGGGCCGTGTCTGAGCACCATGGGGGCTGCGCTGGATGCGAGCCCCGGGGCTCAGGCAGCCACAGGCTGCGTTTGCCTTGCAGAGCCCGCTGACCACCGCCACCCTGGCACCCAAGATCACCCAGGTTCGTTGCGGTCCCACCGGGGGGCACGGCCGCGGCTCGGGCACTGCCCCCGGCCGCCGGTAACCGCCCGGTAACTGCCCCGCAGGTGGGCTCCCTGTTCCCGGAGGACCTGCCGGTGGTGCTACAAGCCGTGTTCCGGAGCTCCACGCGGGTAGTGCTGGAGGAGGGCAAGGGTGCCCTGAAGCTCTTCCTCACCGTCCAGGTCGGGGCAGGGTCGCCGGCATTCCAGAGCTTCCTGAGCGTGAACGTGGTGAGTGCGCCCTGCTTGCCTCCAAGGCACGGAGCAGGGTGTGAGGAGCTCACCGCCGGCGGCAGCACAGGGTGGGCTCAGCACATCCCACTGCCCAAAGCTGAAGCAGGACCGTTGGGGCCCTCTGATCCTTGCCTCTCTTTTTCCCATGCAGGATATGTCTGCGGGACTCCTCCTCAGCGTCACCAACACGAGGATGATAATCTCTGCACCAGTGATAGAGTAATGAACCCCGCTATGCTCCGAGTGCTTGAAGGGGATGTGTCCCGGTCATAAAGGGGAAGGAGAGGCAAAATGATCCAGGGAACTTCTTAGCTTATACAGTTTGGGCACTGCAGAGGCAGCTCTGTCCTGAGGGAACCAGTGAGACTCCAGTTTCACTGTGATTAGAGACAAAAGTGCAGCATCCTGCATCCCAGCCCTCCCGCCCCGGCCCATGACCCCCGTCAGCAGCACCCAGGAAGGCTGCTCAGGCTGAATCCTTGGGGACAAAACATCCCCAAACCCTCCCTTGCCATGCCCGGGAAGGTCAGGCTGCAGCCGCCTGCTCAGGCATTGCCCAGGCACCAAGTGCCCTGGCCCTGTACTCACCCGTGGTCCCGGGGGAAGTCGCTGCCTGTTACAAGCACCTCCTGCTCCACTCTGTTTTCCAGGAACGTTGAGCTCAGCCTGGCTGCCTCCGACGTGGGCCCCGTGCCGGTAGGTGCCCTGCACCCCCCAAGTGACCGAGCTCAGCCACATCCCCTCCTTGCTCTGTGCTGCACCCACTTAGTGAATGCACCTTAGCATCGTCTTCAAACAGCCTGGTCCTGCACCTCCCAGCTCAGGTGGTCCTAAACCGTCCTGAGCAATGGTTATCAGCAGGGAAACACTGACTTTGGTGCCGGCTGCACCCTGTGAGCACCAGGACCCCTCTCCTGCTGGTCCTGGCCCCCCTCCTGCTTTAGCCACACTGTGAGCTGACCACGGACTTCCCTTTGGCAGGATGCCTTACTGGAGGAGCTCTTCTTGCCCACAATCCGTACGGAGGTACCAGCTCAGATCAATGGTGAGGAGCCGGGAGTCCTGTGTGGTGCTGCCCCATGGGATGCACAACCAGGATGAAGGCAGCACCCAGCTGGCTCCTTTCCCTCTGTTTTTAACTAGTGGTCCTGGGCGAAGGCGCGGTCCTGCCCCACATCTCCAGCTTCACCTACACCGACATCAACGTTGTGATTCACAAGGTAAGAAATAAGACCTTTAAACTGCTCCCGCTGTGCCTGATTTAAAGGGAGCCCGGGAGCAACGCTCACCTCCTGGCGCCAGAATAAATCAGCGCCTGCTCCTCCAGCCCTGCTCACCCGCAGAACCAAGCCTCATCACTTCACACAGGCACAGCTCCTCTCCAGCCCCCCAGCAGTGGCAGGGGCTGTGCTGGAGGGGCTGCTGGCACATGGGGAGCCCTGAGCAGGCTCTTGAGAGCCACTCCAGCACATTGCTCAGCCCCTGTTTTCCCCTTGCCTAGGACTACGTCTTGGTGCCCTGCAACCTGCAGCTGCAGGCGAGGCCTGGAGCACAGACCACTGTGGGCTGACATCAGGAGTAATACAGGGGCCGAGCTGTTGACTCCTGCATCACACTTTGTGTTTTGCCACTGCTTGAAATGTGAGAATCTCCTTTCTTGCCTTACTAGAACAGCACTTGCTCATATCTAGGATGAGAACAGCATTGCACTAGCACCTTTTCCTTCCAGTCCTGCTCTTGATATGACAGCTGCACAAAGAGGATGGATTGCAATCGTGTTCCACACTTTAATTAAACATTTCTCTTTAATACCGCATTTTCTGGTGTGATTATTGACACCTCCCACCCCCCCATTTGTACCTGAAGACAAATGAGTTTGCTCTTGCTGAGATCTGGTACCAGTACAGGTGGCCAGCCCTTACATTTAATTAAGGGAGCATGAACATTCCACTAATTTATAAGGATGCAAAGCAGCCTCTCGCTGCAGAACGACACGGCCCCTCCAACAAGAGATCCTGCATCTGCTTTCCTCCATCCCTGGTGTTACTATGGGAACGTTGCGGCTGGTGCCTCCCCCTGGGTCAGGAAGGAGGAGACAAATAATCACAATAAACCAGCTCTGTCTGCACAATGGGTTCTAATTTGAGAGCCCAGGAGGGCTCCATGCCCCAGAGTGCACTTTGGCAGCGCTCGGCACAGAGCGAACACCAAGGGAAATGTGGCTGCACTGGACAGAGGGTGCCGGGTGCCCACCCAGGGGTGCCTCTGTCAGTGCTGGGAAGCTCCCTCCCAGTGCCCAGACCCAGCTCCAGGCCCCAGAGGTTGCTCAGGAAAATAAAGTGGGGGAAAGCCCCACAGCAGCCTTGGGTGCCCGGGGGGGACAGAGGGGTTGGTAATGGGGCTGCACCCCTCATGGGCTCTCTGATAGCAACACTTCACACAACGTCCCAGCCATGAAACCACATTACACAAACATCTGCTGGCACTCACAACTGCTATTACCCATCATTTCTAGCCTCTGAGAAGCACTTCAAACCCTCATATTTCAATGGCTCAGAAATAGGAAAGCAAACAAAACAAGCCAGGTTGATTTATTGTAAAGAGTAAAAAACCCTGAAGGTTTATATGCCCAGCTTGGGGACCTGACTAATGATCTGAACAGCCAAGGTTGGCAATGGTGGGAACTGCTCCTAATAAAAGTTCCCTGGTAGAGCTGCAACCATTATTCTTTGACTAATATATCTTAAACCAGGTTCCCAAAAGGAATAAGCGGCAGCAGTGAAAAGATGTATTTGTTGCCAGTGCGTATTCTGGCTGAAGGCTTACCTGCATGGTTCTGCACCTCCAGCATGGGGTCACAGGACCCGCACCCCTGCTCCCAGCCCCACGTGTCCTATGTGGGTCAGCTGCAGGTGTGGGGCAGAGCTGGGTCCTCTGCTTGTCCCCTTCACCCAGTTCACCGAGGCTCCAGCACAGCAGTGCCTGTGGATGGTGGCCAATGTGCTCCCAGCCCTTGCTTTGGGTTCAGCTGGAAAAGAAGCACAGACAAGGGGTTTGTATTGCCGTGGTTGGAACTAACAGAATCCATGGTGTTCCTGGCTGGTGCCCCAGGGTCCCACAGGAAGAGCCACCAGGCAGTGCATGGCTTCCCTTGCCAGAGGGCCATGGATGTAACAGCCAATGGTTCAGACATTGAGAAACAGAGATGAGCCCCTTCACCAGCCCCCATGGAGCCACAGAGGGGTGAAGCTTCACCAGGGATACTCCTGGAGCAAGAACTGGAGATCCCAAAGCCCCGGGAGATCAGGAGCTGGTGCAGCCAGCCTGTCACACCCCGTTCCCACTGCTCACCCATTAGATGATATTCCAGCACGTCAGGTGCCAGCATGATGGAAAACCACTGTTCAGAGGGTTTTGCACTGTGGACAGGATCATCCCAGTACTTATTGGTTCTGACTTTCCATTTTCTGCTCTGGATTTCCTCCTGAAGCCAGCAGCAGTTTGCAGCATTAGATTTACACGTTTCAGAAGATGCTGCCCTTTCCTCTGCTCCTTCCCACTGAGCCCTGGACAATAAATGGCACATTGGAAGCCAGGCCCTGGCAGGAAAAGGCATCTCCAGATGCTCAAAATGACTTTCGCACTGTTCTGTGAGCCCAGGCTCATGCAGGCCCTGCCCCAGCTCTGCACTGAGCTCTCCTCACCCGCTTCCCTCTGCTTTGTCTGTCTCGAGTCAAGCAGAGCCCTGGGACAGTGACAGGACCCAGGCAAAAGGAATGCCCTGCAGCCAACCCCAGTGCACAGAAGTGCTGGCTAAAACAGCGTGCAAAAAGGTGCTGGACTTCACTCACCGTGCAGGGGGTGTTTGCTCAGGAGCCACAAGACAACCTTGGACAAACAAAGCCCTTAATGCTGACCCAAGGGCAAGAAGGATGGATGGAGAAGCCAAGCATGATCGATGCAGCAGCCCTGAGGTGGCACAATGGAGCTGGTGCAGGTCAGTGGAGCTGCTCATCCTGCCCACCGGTGACGGGGACACAGAGCCCCCAGAGCCCCGCTCAGCCAGCTCCATGGGTGCACCAGTGTCACGGAGCACACGCAGCAGGGTCTGAAGGTCCTGATGGTCCACTCGTGCTCACACCGCCCTTTGCAGCAGCTCCTCACCGTGTGTTTTAGCTGCTGCTGGCGCTGCTCGAGCAGGGAGCCCCCTCACCACACAGGAGCATCATTGCTGCCCAGGGACAAGACAAGGTGCTGAGGGCTGTGACCCAGCAGATGCTGAACTGTTCTTACCCTCAGGCAGAAGCACAGAACAGGGCTTTGCCCCTGTCCATTACCTGGAGCTCACTCTAACAGTGACATACCACCACCAGCTTTGGGAACACCAGCAATAAATAACCCACTGGTAATAACATCTAGTGCTGGGGAAAACAAGTGCTTGAGAGGCCGTTGGAGACCTGGATTTATTTCTTTTCTACCCTGAAATCCCAAATGCCTGCATTCTTTTCCCTGTGACATGCAGAGAACAACTGACTGTCACATCTGTCTAAGCAGGCGTGGGCTGCTGCAGGCACAATTGGTGTGCTCTGTGACCGCGCTGCCCAGGGACCAGGTAATGAAGTTTTCCCTTCAGATCCATTAGGAAACGCTTCATGAGCTGTGGACATCCAGTTCCATTCTGACTTCTGCTGGCAGCTTAGCACGTGTGACCTGGTGACCTGGGCAGCCACTGGAAACCCAAGTGGGTTTTGTTCTGTTTTCAAACCAAACCCCAAAACCTCAGTGCTCACAACGGAACCAGACCCCAAGGCCGGAGGCAGGATGGATGCTCTCCCTGAGAGGCATTGAAAGCAGAACGTTATTCAAGCACTACAGAAGTAGGAATGTTTATTAGGAGTTACATGACAAGTGTTTCCTTCCGCACGTGGACGGTGACGTTTGCTCCGAAAGCCACATGCAGCAAGTTCCCTTCTCATCACATCAAGAACAACTTTGCCTCAGGACAGCTTGAACGCCTCTGCTGCACATCACACAGCACTGCTGGAACTGCGGCCCAAACCCTGCTTCTTCCTCTAAATAAGCATTTGTACACAGAGCTGCCTATGGGGGTTGGCCCACGGGAGCACCTCAGTACTCACAGGCCAATGAACTTTAAAGCGTCTTAAATGTCATCAAGGATGCAGACAATGCTGGGCTCCGTGCTCCATCCATGCTTCCTCCTTCCCCCTCTGCCCACACAGACCCCTCGGTGCCTCGCACTGCCCAGCTCACACCAGGATCACCAGCAGGCCCTGAGGAGGTGCAAGGAGCAACACAGCCACATCAGCACCACATCACACCAGGGATGCTGGCCCCTGACAGCGCAGCAGCAGCGCACAGCGAGCAGGAAACCCTCTGCAGAAACCCTCACGTCAGGTTTGTACTAAGGAGGGAGCAGCGCCTCTGGAAGCACTGGATGGCTCTTGCTCACCCAACCACCTGCGGCAGGGTGGGAACAGCCCCGCTGACCTGCACCAGCACAGGCAGGAGGAAAGAGCGTGCCCAACACTCACCGCTAGGATCTGGATGTCCACCTTTATAAAGGGAATGCCCAGCACGTTTGGCAGAGGGATCCCGATGCCCAGAGCATCTGCAGGGGACAGACAGGTCCTTACATCCCACCACAGGGCTGAGCCCAGCTCCCACCCACGACAAAACCACTCGGGATGCACGGATCACAGCTCCCACACACACTGCATGCTCTGGTTTGCCTTGTGTTTCCCTGTCACTGTTACCAGGGCCCTTTGGATGAAGCTGGGCTGGGATGGTGCAAGAATAAGGCTGGGAATTTAACTGCAGCCTCAAAATGGGATTGCAAATGTCCGATCAATTCTGCTTTGCTGCCACAGCTTTCCAACACGTGCACATCCCCTCTCCCCTCCTTCCCAGCACTCGGCAGGAGCACTCCCAGTGTTCTAGCTCTCCCGGTCACCCACCATTGACGAGGGGCACCAAGGTCTCGGCCAGCAGACTGCTGCAGTGGGGCCTCAGGTTCGAGATCTGCACCAGAGAAGGGACAAGCGTGTGAGCAGCACTGCCCGGCACAGGACAGCAGCGAGCACAGCCCAGTCTGTGGCTGGGTAGAAGCCTTGGGCCTGGAGATCCCTTCCCACTGACACCGCTGAAGGACAAATCGCCCTCTTTCCTTTAAAGCAAAACTACTTTTCTTCCTTGATTTGAGTTTGGTGCTTCCTTTGGGAAACCTTATTCCAGGTGAAAATCCTGCTGGAGCTCTGTGCAAGCTTGGTCCATGCAGGGGTGAAAAAACAGACTTCAGGGTTTACATTTGCATTATTAGAAGAGGCAGAAGGGAGAAAAAAGACAGCAGAAAAAGAATTGCCAAGAGCTACAGAATAGAGCAGTAAACAACTGAGACCATCAGCAGCTGTAATCCATCACAGCCACAACAGGTTACAGCAGCACACAGCGACCATGCACCTCCATCCCTCCTGCCCCAAAGCCTGGGCTGGTATGAGACTTACGTTACTGATGCCAACATCAGAGGACTCCAAGGAGAGGGAAGTGCTGTGGGAAAGGGAAGCCACAGGCACGTCAGACACTGAGGCACCTGCCAGAGGTCACACCAAGAGCCCTGCCACCTCCAGAGCAACATTAACCCATGGGCAAGGGACCCTGTGAGGCACGGCTGGGGCATACCCAGCGGGTCAGTGGATGACACAGACAGCAGCAGTGCCACTCTTGCAAGAGAGGGCAGAAAACAGGGAAAGAAAAGCTGAACCTAACTATTATTCACCTGTAAATGGAGCAGCTCTGAGGCAGGGCACACGTGGCTCCTGCCTTCCCGGCCCTCTCCTGCTGTTACTGACCTTTGGAAGGAGCCAGCTCCTGTTAGCTGAGAGAAAGCTTCCAGAAGAAGCATCCTGCTTGGATGTCAAGATCATGAGCTCTGGAGAACTTGCTACAGCTCCTAATCCATCACTGCAACCACACAACTATCTCCATAGCTTAAATGTATGCTTTATTTCCACTTTGCATTTCTCTTTCCTACTTCTGCTGAATCTTGTTATACCTTTGTCTATTGAATTAAAAGCTCTTTGATGCATTTCTGTTCTCTGTATCGCTGCATACAAGCTATGCCAATTTTGCTTGTAAATCTAGCTCTTTGACAAGCTAAATGGCTTGAAATCCTCAAACCTCACACTTGAAGGAATGCTTTCCAATCTTTAATCATACCTTGACTGCATTAATGACAGCACTTTCCTTTCCTCCTTTATCACTCCTGTCCCATGTCAGACACTCTGAAATACTGCCCAGGATCAAAGTCGAGCTGACAGCCTCAATTCTTCAGGTTACCTCATTTCTCCTTGTTATAAAACTGACACAGACTTTACCTCCAGTCTCCTAAAAGTTTCCATCTGCTGTAACATTGCCTGAAAGCCTGTGGGGACAGCCTTACCTACCAGGGACAGCCTTACCCAACAGGGACAGCCTTACCTACCAGGGACAGCCTTACCTACCAGGGACAGCCTTACCTACCAAGGACAGCCTTACCTACCAGGGACAGCCTTACCCAACAGGGACAGCCTTACCCAACAGGGACAGCCCTACCCAACANCCAGTCTCCTAAAAGTTTCCATCTGCTGTAACATTGCCTGAAAGCCTGTGGGGACAGCCTTACCCAACAGGGACAGCCTTACCTACCAGGGACAGCCTTACCTACCAAGGACATCCTTACCTACCAAGGACAGCCTTACCTACCAGGGACAGCCTTACCCACCAGGGACAGCCTTACCCAACAGGGACAGCCTTACCCAACAGGGACAGCCTTACCTACCAGGGACAGCCTTACCTACCAAGGACAGCCTTACCTACCAGGGACAGCCTTACCCAACAGGGACAGCCTTACCCAACAGGGACAGCCCTACCCAACAGGGACAGCCTTACCTACCAGGGACAGCCTTACCCAACAGGGACAGCCTTACCTACCAGGGACAGCCTTACCTACCAGGGACAGCCTTACCTACCAAGGACAGCCTTACCTACCAGGGACAGCCTTACCCAACAGGGACAGCCCTACCCAACAGGGACAGCCCTACCCAACAGGGACAGCCTTACCTGCCCAAGGACAGCCCCAGCACCAGCCGGCCACCAGCAATTGACACGTGGACATTTAGACCCAGATCCTGCAAGCAGAGAGGGAAGAGGATCAGCCCCATGCCCCATGCCAGCTGCCAGTCACCCGGCCAGCTGCCTATGGCACTGGTTTGAGGTGTTTCCGTGCACACTCACAGCCTTCAGCAGCAGGATGTTGAGGATGGGTCCATCTGAACGCCTAATGAACACCTGAACCAGCACCAAAAGCTCAACGGTGGCTTTCCTGTCTTCCAAGAGGATGAGCGGGCTCCCAGCCAGCGTTAGCCTGATGCTCAGAGGGCCAGTGCCATGGCAGGCGGAGCACTGTGGAGACCAGGGACACATCGGGGTGGCCACCCGCACCCCCCAAAGCTCTGTGGGGTCTCCCCAAGGTCACACAGACCTTGAAGATGCCCAGTGTGCAGAGCAAAGGGGCCCAGCAGCACGGAGCAGCACTGCTTGCAGCGCGGACACGGAAAGGGCAGTGGGGCAGCCTTGAGCCCACCATGACCAGGAGGAGGGGAGCAGGAGTCTGGAGCCTGGCACATCCAGGCTCATTACTTGGATGTGCTTGGACGTGGCAAGGTTCACCCAGACCCTGGCCGCAGCAGAAGTCACTCACCCCCGTGGGAAGCAGGGTGATGATGGCTCTCTGCAGGTTGCCAGCACTGGAGAACTGTGGGAACAGAGGCACAAGCAGCTGCAGTGAGCTCTCCAGCTGATTTCATTGACACCATCCCACCAGAGCCACCCCCGTCCCGCTCGTGCCCCTGTTTCCCAGCCCTGTTTGTGCCCCTGGGGACAGTTGCAGCTCTCTGTCCCTCACTGTCCCAAGGGAAGCCCCAGGAAGCTCAGTTGCACACAGCCCCTGAGCCTTCCACCTTCCCCATCGCTCCCCAGCTGCATGGGCAGCTCCTGGTCAGGCAAAGCAGGTCCTGCTCCACAGCCTAGGCTGCAGCATGTCCCTTGTCACCTGCCCCAGCATCAAACACTCACGATTTCAGGGGTGCAGGTGAAGGTCTGTGGTGGGATCCGGACCAGCAGGGACAGGATCGCGTTGAGGAAGCTCTGGCGCAGTCCCAGCACCAGGAGCCTGCCCAGCAGCGGAGGCAAAGCAGAGGGGGACGAGTCATGGGGGATGATGCTGCCTCCCACCTGCTTCACTGCACCCTGGGAAGAGAGGTGACAGGGACATCAAACCGACCCTCCAGAGTCATGAGGCACATCCAGTCCTAGAGATGGCCAGTGCAGGGCCTGCATCAGCTGAAAGAGCCTCAGCTTAAGGAAAGCATTGGACTCAGAGCAATTCCCTCTGTGTTTCCTAGGTGAAAGGAGCTGATGAAGAGCAGAGCTAACAACAGACTGTCCAAATCACAGCTCACTGCTTCAGTTCACCCTTGAGGCCTCACTCCAAGAGCACACAATGGTGAGGGTGCTGCCAGCTGGGGTCCAGCCCAGCCTTCCCCACCTCCAGCACCCAGCCAGGCATGAGCCAGCCTGGGACCTACAACAAACTTGCACCCACACCAACTGCTTGCTCAGGAGACCAGCTCTGAGCACATGGGGTGGTGGAGGCAAAGACTAATCCCAGTGAAGGACCTGCACTAAAGCAAGAGCAGCAGCACTGCCTCTGCAGTGTTTGTCACCAGCCCTTGCTCTTCTTCACTGTTTGTGTCCCAGGTGCTCCTCTGTAGCTACTTTCTTTAAGCTCTCCTGTTTGAAAGCCCTGCTTGGTTCCTGCTGCTGTTTTTCCCTTCCAGTGAGGCAGAGGTAAAGAATACATCCGTTAGCTTGGTTTAGCATTCACCCAGAACAGAGACCAAGTAGGGAAGACAAAAAGCAGTGACACCCAGTCCGCAGGGTGAGGATGGAAACAGCTTGTCCCAACAGTTACAAGCAGCCTCGGGATGAGTTGGTGAACAGAGCAAGAGAAGGCTTGAAGAAAAGCAGCAGTCACTTAATGGTGATTTAGATAAGGATCTAAGCAAGTCATTAGCAGCTGCTCCACGTGGCTGTACTGGAAAAGGACAACTCCTGTGGGATGAGGTGAGCAGGCGTCTCCCAGTGTCCTGTCCCCCAGCATTAACTTACATCTAAATCCAGGCCGAGGAAAGAGCCGGAGGTGAAGGGGAGGCTGGCCAGCTGGTAGTGAATGGTTCCTGCTGTGCCGACTGGGATCACCGCTGCATGGGGAGAAGGGTCCTCACAACACCAGGGAACGAGCAGCACAAACCCAGCCCCAAGCCAGACCCCACATCTGCAACCCGGGTCCAAGCATTCACTGCTGGGGGATGCTCCAAATTCAGCTTTGTGGGATCTGCCTTTAGAACGCAGCCCCAGAAGAGCAAAGATAAGGTAAATCCAAGAGTGATGTGAAACATGGCTTAAGGGGGGCCAAGGGGCAAGCAGATCACTTGGGCTGCTCAGGTGTGAACTCAAGGCTCAACAGGCCTGAAGCAGCACAGCTCCTCCTGATGCACTTCTGGACGTGCATCCTCCCTGCTGCACTTCTGCACTAATGTGGGAAAGGGCACTTCCCACTGCAGGAGTGCAGGGAACATGCAGAAGCAGCACCATCCTCCACCAGAAACACACCATTGAGAGTGCCCAGGAGCTGGATGTTCACCAGGTTCACCACGATATCAACCACTGGACACAGCTGCAACACAAAGCAGAAATGCGAGGGCTCAGCCACTGCCCCCTCCACACTCCCAGCCTGATTCAACCAACTCCCTTTAACCCAAATCCCATGGGGAAAAGTGCTGCGTGGCATTAGGCAGCATCTGGGATGCTGTGAAGGACTTGGGGGCAGTGGAGCATCCCTGGAGCTGTTGGTACCACACCAGAGGGGACGGCTTTGATCTGGCAATGGGCATAGTGGGCAAGCAGCACATGCCAGTGATGTGGGAAAACAGCAGAGATGCTGCAGCTTCCTGCTGGTATTCCCACATTTCAGCTGTGAGAGGAGGGCAATCTCCAGGCTTACCAAACTGGGCAGAGTGGCTGTCAACTGCTTGAGCACCATCTCATTCACTGATAGGGAGAGTAAGCTGGAAGGAAATAAAGAACATTTCCAATCACTACAACCACAGCACCCAACTCCAGCCTTCATTGCACCCTGCTGCATCCTTGGCCATCCTCTCTGGAGTGCTGCTGCAGGTAATGCTGGCAGGAGCAGGGGCTGTGCAGGAGGGAAAGGGGCTGCTCATCCCACCAAGGGGAGAATTGGGCTTTATTCAGCACTGGGGGGGTGCAGGAAAGGAGTGAGCCTCTCCAGAGGCACCCGAGCCTGGCTGTGTCCCTCTGGGATTTCAGTCAGTGCCATAGATAGGGGAAGGTGGGGCTGTTGTGAAACACCTGCACCTGAGTTACTGGAAGTGAACCATTTGCGTGTGGAGTAACAAGAGGAGAAATCTGCTGCTGTTAAATAGATCACTCTGGGATGGGTGGTGCCTGCAGGCAGCACAGAGCCATTTACTTTTGGTAATCGATATATTTCTGGGCTGTTGGGTTAGAACATGCAGCAGCACACTTGGCAGCCACAGACAGCAGAATTCATAATGCACCTCGTTATTGATGCCCCAGTTCTGCCTACAGACACATCTGAGGAGCTGCCATGAAGCCATTCGTGTACATCCACACTCCCCCTTGCCCCACAGGGAGCCCAGCATCCTGCACAGCATCGCTCAGACTTCAGATATAGCCCCCAGAGCGGGTGAGCCCCATTCTCGATTCACTTACACAGACTCTTCCAACCGGCTGCTGATGGAAGTATAATGCATAATGCAAAAATTAATTAGAAGAAATTCAATGGACCCGAAAAGTGAGTCATTCAAAGGCAATAAAAGAAAATATTTCCCATGATCAATCTACTGTTGCATCCATCAATACACGAGTCAGCAAATTCCTTCTGCCAGGAATTTAACAAACACTGAGCAAGAGATAGGGCATTTGCATGGAATTACCCATGCCCGCAGTGGTCAGGCCCAAGGTCCATATGCTCAGCATCTTTCTGTGGCAGCAGCCAAGAGCAGAGCATGAAACCAGGGCAGGCAACAGAGCTGTGTTCCTGGAACACTCCCTGCCCTGTTATTCCTACCCCTTGGGTAGCGATTCACTGATTATGTCTGAAGAAAACACGTTGGAAGAGGCACCAAACCTCGTATTTGGATCTTAAAACCTCCCCGGGCAAGCAGAGCAAATCAACCCTCATCTTCCAAGCAGCACATTGTCTGCCGGTTCCACTGAAGCAACCGGTTTTGGCAATGGGAAAGAAATCACTTCCCCGAGGCCTGGCTCTGCATCAGCTCAGCACCGTCTGTGTCCTGGCAGGCTGTTTTGATCACTGGATAAAGAGGGCTGCACGCAATGGAAAACAAATCCACAGCACTTACCCAGAGAGGAGCTTGATCCTTATGGCACCGAGGATGCAGAGGCAGTCTTCAATGACCACCTGCACTGTGCCCGACTCAAAATTCGTGCATTTAATGTTTGCAGTAATGTTCACATCCACCAAGACATCAATTAGTTCTGAAAGGAGGCCAACCAAGCTGAAACCAGAGCATGGGTTGAACAGATTTCAGCTCTTGGCCTCTAACCAGACAAACTCAGCGAAGCAGAGAGCAACAAACTGCACCTCCGCATCCAGTACAAATGGCACAAACCACTTTTCAGTGCCTTTTCTGCGCCATGGCTTTATTCTAGGTGAGAAATAAACCCAAGAAGGGTGCAGGATGTTGCCCGACAGGAAGCCCAGGGTTGGGGTTTGTCTGCTCTCACCAGTTGCCGCTGAGCTCCAGCTTCGCGGCGATGCTGAGCTGGACCCCGATCCCTGGCAGCAGCACCACCGACAGCTTGGGCAGCCGGACCTGGACGAGGTGGAGGCTGTGAACAACAGCACAGGCTGCACACATGCAAAGCATCTTCTATGCTGAGCAGCTGCACCCACCGAGGAGCCCGCAGCCCCACAGCCACCTCTGCCAGAGGCACGAGAGTTATAAGCAAGAGACATCAGCTCCAGGATGAGAGAGTCTGCAGCTGAGAGCCAAAAGAAGGCAGCCCAGCACCAGACTGGGGTGGAAGCCAACTTCACAGAGTGGTAACTTTCTCTCTGTAGCCCCATCTCCCCTCTCTCATGCTGTCAAGTGTCTCTGATACCAACAGCAGCAGTGGAGTCATCACTGTGCACCCCTAGCATGCAGTGTGCTTCACCACTGACCTTGCTACCACACAGAGGACCTTTATGGGATCAGAATCTCAGCATCAAGGTAAAACAAGGGTAAGTTCTTGGGTCAATTGTGCCAACTGCAGCTCAGCTTTTGCTGCTTCAGAATGGGCAGTGAAGGTGCAATCACTTACCCTGTGATGCTGGTGGGAGAGTTCAGCAGACCCCCTTCACCCATGATGTTTGGGAGCACGAGGCCCTGCAGGTGCTGATGGAGCAGCCCATTCTTCAGTATGGCATCGGAGAGAACTGGAAAACATCCGTATGTGAGGACCAGTACTTGCAGCAGGGACCTCTCCCCACTCAGTCAGGTCTGTTGTGGCAAAGGCATCACACACAAAGCCCCATCACTCCCCAGAACTCCTCAAGTCATCAGCTGCTTCATTGCAGCCAAATCACACAGGGGATGATAGTCGATACCATGTCCTGAGCCAGAGCCACCCTCAGTGACTTCACCAGGAGGAGCAGTAGAGGAGAACATCCGAGCCCTGACTCAGTGCAGTTGTCACCAGCAGTGACAGTGGCTGTGGCTTCACTCACCACTTGCTTTGCCTTTCTAAAGGGTGTTTGTTTGTTTCTTTCTCTCTTTGTTTGACAGAAGCACCTCGAAACAAGTATCTCTTTTTCTGCCGGAGCACTGCAAATATTGACACAGCTGCTGAACTTCCCAGCGCTGTTTGCCAAACATCAGCTGCTCCAGTATGGAAAAGAGAGCTGAGAGGAAACAATCCAGACCCAGCCCTGAAGTTCCAGGGCTCTTTGGTGCTGAAACGCACCCCAGTTCTGGAGCAGAGAGACCTCCCTGACCCATGGACGCAGCGCCGGTGGCAGGAGCTCTGAGCAAAGCCTGCAGCCCTGAGGAGCTGGAAGCTAAAGGGCAGGTTTTGCTCCTCGTGCTGGTTCCACAGAGCTTTCCCCCCAGCCGTAACTCATGTTCTCTGGGTACCTTTCTGCAGTGCCCCCGGGCTGATGGCGCAGGACAGACCAGACAAGACTTCCTGAGAGGGCGAGAGGAGGCCGCAGAAAAAGATGATTCCAAGAAGCTTCAGCATCGTCACCTCTGGAAGATTCCCCTGCTGGAAAGGGAGACAGAGGGAGAAGGGGGAGAAGCCTCTAAGAAGTGATCCCAGTGTCTTTACAAGGGATGAGGTCAAGAGGGAAATCCCTCCTCTACTCTTTATTGAGCTCAAGAAGACTCTGCTCCAGCCTGGGGCAGCAGGACCGTGTTCCTGTCCACACATGTGGGCAGACTTCAAATGCGGCTCAATAAAAGCCCTTTCCTGGTCCTTTGTACTGGCCCAAAATATTCTGTGTGTTCACACAAAAGAAAACCCAGCTGCTTTGCCCTGAGGTGATGCCTAAGCTCTTGTTATTGCTGTAGTCCTCAGGTGAGAAGTTACACAGGCTTTGGTGAGGGTCTTTGCCACAGGAAGCAGCCGAGGACTGTCCTTGCTGTCTGTGACTTTCCAAAGCAATAAACTAAAGCTCAGGTGATTAAAACAAGCTCATGCTGTAGTGACTATCGATATAAATTCAATTATGAGGTGACAGAACGACTCGGAGCCTGGTGCACAGCAAAACCCCAGACTAAAGCAGCCAGCACACGGTACCTGTGTCCTTGCAGAGCAGTGCCACTGCCACCACCACTCCCTGCCACTGTGCAGCCTTCGCTTGGATGCCCTGCAGCAGCTGGCTGGGAATGACGCTCGGATCCTCTCAGGCTCTCCTGGAACTCGTCGGGACCCTGCGTCCTCCTCCCTTTTTTTACCTGCACCAGAGGTGGAAGAAGTCTCCCTTATATAAACCTGCAGCATCAGACCCACCTTTCCCTCCCCACCTCCCCGTCCCACCATGGTGCCTCGTGCCTGTGCTCTCTGCAAGCAGCATCCAGCTGCCACCCCTCCTGATTTATACCAGGCAACGTCAGCGCTGACTTGACCGGTTGCCATCTCCCTTTGTGGCCTGGATCACTTGGATGCCATTTTCCTTCCCCCCTCCCCAGTCCGTCTTAAAAGGATGCTCTGTAGTGGTGGCCCCAGGTCTGAGGGATCCCCTTGCTCTGAGGACACCAGTGCTGGAGGAAATCACAGATATTACTGCAGCATCTCAGTCTGGCAGGAGGCTGATGGAGCTGCCTGTACAGGAAAGCAGCACATGGGCATGGTTTCAAGGAAGCTTACAGGATGAAACAATCCCCTTTTCCCAATCCCCAAGGAGTTAGGTGACTTATGATGCTCATTTCTATTTCAAATGCAGTGCTGCAAAAAGATTTTCTTGGCATAGAGAAAACCTGAATGAACCCTGATAAATGTTGGCTTTGTTAAGACCAAGCTTCAAACTGATTTTGGTTGTATCTGTAACCACCGCCATGGATCGACTGTCAAAATTGCACTGAAATGGTGCTGGGATCCTGAGCTGAAGGAGGGCAGCAGAAACGGGCACTTCAAAGGGAAATCGCACCCTCAGCTGCTGCCTTGGCTGGGCTCCCTGGAAGTTTCCATTGTGCAGAGCCCCAGGAAGATCTTATCTGGGGTCTTTGTCTGGGTCTGGTCACCCATGTTCAACAAGGACAGACTCCAATGGAAACCAGGCAGCAAAGGGCTGCCACGAGCACTGGGAATGGTGAGGAGCCTCTTGGAACAGCCGAGTTATGGGAGAGGGAGGGAAGAGCTCCTTGGGCTCAGGCCAATACTGGCACAGGAACAAACACAAGCCAATGCACTCAGGTTGAAGGCAGGAGAAAGCTGCCACCACCATGGTGAGTTTTGGGTTAGCTTTCCCATGGGAAACACTCAGTCTGGACTGGTTTTGGTGTGCTGACAATGGCCCAGTCCTGCAACCTGGGAATGAAGGCTGGAGCCTCAGAACCAAGTGAAAATCCATCTCCCAAAGGATGCAATCCCTCAGTAGCATCCCGCAGTGCCTGCATTCAGCTGCCAGCTTGAGTCTTGCTTTCCCCGTCTCCTCCCCTGGTATACCTGTGGGATCTACACCTATTGCTTTTATTGCTGACTCCGCTGCTTGCCAGGGACACCCTTTTCCATCTTTCTTCTTTGTTTCCTTTAAAGAACCTCGGATGCACAAGGCTGAATGTTGAGGTTCTACCCAACCCACATCCCGTACCCCGAGCAGTGGGCAGAGGCCATAAGGATAAGGAAAGCAGCACATCCTACACACCATTGCAGGGATTTCTTCAGGCTTTGTGAGGTGTTCTTATTCACTCCTCTCCTTTGCCTCCTCTCGCACAACTATATTTCATTCTCCCCTTGCAGCAGTGATTTAGATAGCATTTACCTGGAGGCTGAATCCAGTTCTGCAGTGACAAGGGAATGTATATTAAAATGAAGCATTGCAAGAAATGCTAGGAGAGATTATCACAACACAAATGCTGGAAAGTGGAAGGGTTTATGGGAAGACTTAATACCTGCAGAGGAAAGATGCTCCGGAGCAGCCTCTGGCATCCTGAACCACCTGAGTTTTGGCTTAAACAGCAACAGGAACTCTTGGAGGGTGATTCTGAAGTACAGAAACGTCATCATTTGTTCAATATTGTTAAATTCACTGATTTTTTTCTCGACTATCCAGACCCACAAAAGCCCAGGGAAAGCTTAGAACTGCCATTCATTCATCTCCAACTGCAGTGCGGAGCAACAGCAAAGAGCACCCAGAGATCAGGACTGGTCCACCGCAGTCTGAAGCCACCACCACCACGTTTTTATGACAAGTGGTGGGATTGAGACATCCCAAAGCTTTGCAGGCTGCAGGAACACCGAATCTCTTCATTGTTATCTGGTGAGTTAAAAACCAGAGGAACCTCTGGAAAACTTCCTTAGTGGGTGAATAGTAACTCCTTCCTATGGGTACACGTGAACTGCATCCTGTCTCTGGAGGGGTTAGACCCCAACATAGCAGCATGAATCACAGCCTGTGATGGAGCTCCCTGTACAAACACCCAGGCTGCTCTCTCACATGGGCACCTCCTGGAGTCTGCTTCCACATGGATGCTGTGAGCATGAAACAAACTGCTCAGTTCAAATGCTGATAGAAAGGAGCGTCCCTGATGTGAACCAGCAGCAGCCAGGGCAAGAGAAGGGGGAAACCACTGAGGTGGGGAAACAGGACAGCAAACGGGACAGCAAACGGGACAGCAAACCTCAGAGGACTGAGGCTGATGGAGCACAGACTGGAAAGGGAAGGGGGAAAATGAAGAAAGTTTTAACCACGGCTGCTGAGGCTCAGGTTTATGAACTGGTTTCCCCACTGTTGACCCGCACTGGGGAGCACAGCAGTGATGGGGATGCAGCTTGGCCGGTGCTGCCACAGGTCTGAGAGACTGGAGAACAAATGTCTCTTGATGCTGTGTTCCCTCCACCTCAGTGCACACAGCATCACTCAGGGGAAGGAGGAACCGCTCCCTGAACTCCCTGTAGCACACATGAACCACGCTATCCAGAAACACTGCCTTAGCAGAGCATCTCTCTGTACAGTTACCTGTGCTCTTGCTCGGTTTGGGATGGATGAATCCTCCCAGCGCCAGGCTCCAAACCTGATTCCTAACAACAGGATTTGTCAAATCTCGAACCAAAATCTCCTCGAAAGGAGCTGAAGGGTTTTAGTTAGAGCTGAATCAAAACCTCCTCAAGCTTTGGGACCGGACTTTAGCCCAGGATTGTCGGAAGCCCCCAGTCCCCACAGCCAGGTTTAGAGCTGGTTCAGCAGCTGCCTTTGTCAGCAGTGCACAAGGGCAGAGCAGCTTAATTAATACCAATCACTCCCTATAACAACAGCCAGCCTTGCCAATTGATCCCAGGCTCACCCTGACCCAGGCTCCCGCTCCTACCCGCACCAGAGGCTCGTGGTGTTGTGCGTGCACAGACGTCAACAGCATCTTTCCAGATGCACTCGTGTCTGATCGCTCACCCGTGCAGCTCCTGACACAGGAACCCCAGAACAGGAGCATGGTCCTGGGTGAGGGCCACGCAGACTGCACAGGCAGGAGAAATGAGGAGCAGAACACTGGGCTCACAGGCAGAGCTCTAAGGAGCTGCCTGTCAAAAGGAGCAAGAGCAGCAGCATTGATTTCTGGGTGCATCTGCAATGCCGCACATAAACAGCAAGAGCAGATGAAATCCCTGCCAGGAGATAACCACAAATCAATGTCCCCAGGAATTTACAGACAGGAAACTTCGTGCTTCCAAGATGTGAACTGAAGCAGAATGAGCACAACGTTATCACTACGGAGCAAGGGACAAACTTCATTAGCCAGATGCAGCGTGAGGAGCTGCAGTGCAAGAGCCGCGTCCTCAGACCTCATCCAGCGCTCCGAGGAGTGGTGCTGGAGGCAGCACTGGCCAAAGGGCCCGCAGCAGAACCATCCACCATGGGCAGGAAACTTGGGGAGCCCCAAACCCCTCCCCAGCTGCTCTGGGCATTTTCAGTCAGTTTTGCAGCATTTTGTCAGTGTCATCAGCCTGCAGAGACCGAGCTGAAAGCCCCCGAGCATCTCCCCATGGACATCCTGCATCCTCACTTCTCCAGGGCTGCCACATTCCAGGGTTCCCCAGAGCAGACTTTTTCTCCTGGCCCCACACGAGACTGGCAGAACCCCCATTGAAAGGCCATGGGGCACACACAGCTCCCCTGCCCCACATCTGAGGGGTGCAGTCAGAGGAACCTCCATGTCTGCAGCCAGCCCCACAGCGTGGGCAGCCTGGGCTCCCGAGTGATGCAGCACGCACCCCAAAGTCAAACCTAGTCCTGTATCTTAAAGAAACGAATCCATTTTCTGCCTTCCTCCCGTCACGAGCGCTGTGAATGCC
The DNA here is from genome assembly GCA_002631895.1 of Agapornis roseicollis. Classification (NCBI taxonomy): domain Eukaryota; kingdom Metazoa; phylum Chordata; class Aves; order Psittaciformes; family Psittacidae; genus Agapornis; species Agapornis roseicollis. The sequence goes on along the minus strand of NDXB01006193.1, from coordinate 60,060 downwards.
TCAGTTCCTCCTCACTCTTCATTCTCCCAATTTACTTCTTGCTTTCCTCCCAGGCTGCAAAATGGATTTCTGCCCACTGCAGTGTCTCAGGAAGTGTCAGCTCTGTGGTGCCAACAGAGACTTTAAAATAAAGACAGCTATTTCCATCTGACTGAAGGAGAGCAGCACAGGCTCAGCGCCGTGCCTCTGTCTTGCCTCAGGTTTGGGGAAGCTTTGCTTTACAAAGAAAAGAGCAGTATTGAACGAAATTGTCCTTGATGGTCTCTATTAATCCCTGGGAAGAATTAGCAGCAGCCTTATATTACACACATACATCTTCTGTAAGTAAAGATCTCAGGCTTCCTGTCTTATTCTCGTCTTTTAATAGAGACTCGGCAGGGTCTCCTTGGACACATCATCAGTGCAGGTGGCAGAATTAGTGCTGTGCTTTGTCCAGGCATTCCTCAGGGGATAAATTACAGCCCTTACAAGCAGCCAGGGGTTTGGAGTCAGCACTATGTAAATAAGCGCTTATTTCTAGGATGACACCAAAGAAACTGCGCCTGAACCAGGGGAGCGCGTCCGTGTCAAACAAGCCTGGTTAATGACTCAATTATCCTGAGGAGCAGGACCAAGGGTGAGCTCATCCCTGCGCCGCCTCCCTCCCATGGCCGGCCCGGTGCTGGTGGGCGCGAGGACGTCAGTGAGACACAGAAAGGGGCAGAGAAAGGGGCATTAGAGGGGATCAGCCCCGGGGCGGGCTGGGGGATGCAGGTGCAGCCACACTGGCGGGGCAGGCATCCCTCCTGACCTGACTCTGGGGGCTCAGCACCCGGATTCACACCGACAGGGTCCTGAGCACCCGCTGCCAGCTCCGGGGCAGTGGGGAGATGTTACAGATCTCAGACCTCTTCCCTTGGCTCCCCGGCTTCCAAACTGAGGGGCAGTTTGATGCAAACAATGCGTGAGGAGCTCACCCTCAGGCAATGGAAGCGAGGGGCCCGGAGCTCGCGCTGCCACGGCAGAAAGCAGCCCTTTTCCTGCGGCCTCCCCGGGGCTGCTGAACATCCTCCGTGCACCGCAGGCAGCTCACTGCGGGGAGCTCCCGGGGACGCACCGGGAAGAGGGAGCAGGGAAGCAGCCCCAAGCACCCGGAGCGGGCCTCGAACCCGGAAACCCCGGGCGGCTCCGCTCCGGGCCGGGACCCGGCGCAGCTTGGGCTGTACCGCCCCCTGCTGGCGGCCCGCGGATCCTCGGGCAGGGACCGGCCCCCCCCCGTGCCCCAACCTCCGGGGAGCAGCAGCGTGGCTGGAGCCCGGCTCCTCTTGGTGCCGGCCGAGCGCTGGGAACGAACGCAGCCGCTTGGGAGCGTGGCGCAGAACATCACCTCCGAGGCAGGCGGGGGGTAACGCTCCTGTGCAGCTGCTCCCAGCAGGGCCGGTGGGTTCCTGCTACCAGAAACACGATACAGGCAAAAGAGAGAGATCATTAAATCCCCTTTGCTGCCGAGCACGGTTTGATGTGTATCTGACACGCTGCAAAGAGCAAAGGATCCGCAGCAGAGTGGAGCGAGGTCCCCGCATTCCCCCGCAGAGCGTGAAGTTAGGGACTAAAAGTCTGATTCAGGGACAGATTCACCCACACAGTAAAAGGCTCAGGGGAACTTTCTGACACTCTTCCAGCCTACAGAGAAACCTGGAGAGGGGCTTGGGACAAGAGCCTGTAGGGCCAGGCCAAGGGGAATGGCTTGAACCTGTCCCAGGGGAGGCTGAGCTGAGCTCTGAGGCAGAAGCTGTTCCCTGTGAGGGTGCTGAGGTGCTGGCACAGGGTGATGGCCCAGAGAAGCTGTGGCTGCCCCATCCCTGGCAGTGCTCAAGGCCAGGTTGGACACAGGGGCTTGGAGCAAGCTGCTCCAGGGCAGGGGTCCCTGCCACGGTTGGAGGGTTGGAGCTGGAGGAGCTTTAAGGTCCCTCCCAACACAAGCGAGTCTGGGATTTCATGATCCTGTCACTGAGCAGGAAACCCCCTCTGTAAGCATTTGGGGCATGGTTACTCACAACTGGGATTTATGAATGAGATCACCGTGCGCTCTGCTGTGGTGTTCCAGCTGGGTCAGACAAGGAAATGGCTGAACCATGGCAAGCAGCCGTCGACATCATCTCCAAAATGAAGAGCTGGGTTCCTGAAGGCATCGCCAGCCTCTGGTAACTTCCGCAGCCTCTCCTGAGTGCAGATGCTCAGACCATAAATCATCACTACGCATCTTTGCTGCCACTGATGCTTTGTTGCCCGAGGCAGCCACTTGCTGCTCTGCCTTCAAGATAAGGCCGGGAGAGCTTCAGAGAGTTGGGATACTTTGAGTGGGATCTTCTCAACATCAAAGTCCCAGCAGGGTTTTTAGTGAGGCTTCAGAAACAAGTTGAGGGGGGTTTTTAATGCGCTGTACAGCAACTAGCATCAAAGGCACAGCAGTCTGCAGGGAGCGGCTGCTGAACAGAGCCACTGAGCACTGGAAACGCAGCTCAACTGAACAGCTCCAGCACCAGGACTTTGAGCAGCTCTCCTGGAGGGGAGATGAGCGCTGCGGAGGTTCACTCGGGGCACAGCACCCGGATTTGAACAGAGACATCCCCATCTCCACGGGAAATGACTCAGAAGGAAACAAGGAATTGGGATTCCTTGAGCTTGCACTGAGCAGCTCCCAGTAAATACCTCATTGAGTTACGGTGCTTCACAGCCCTCGCACACGGAATCAAGGTCACTTCCAGCAGTTAGCAAGAGATCTTTGCTGTTTCAGCACACAACCCTTGTCTCTCTTTCAGCAGGAGTTATTGTTAAACAGGGGTTATCTATCCAGCTGCCGGGAGAGGGACCATGTTTAATGCAACCTGGGCATCAGCAATATCACTGCACGGGAAACAGCCTTGCTGCTCAGACACGCACTCAGATAAGAGCAGCCACCTGTAAATCATGTTCTCCTGCTGCTCATTTTGTCCCAGGAACCATGAGCATCTTGTCTCACACCAAATCCCTGCATGCCTGGGACACCGCATCCCTCGGAAGCGGGTGAAGAGCCCTGTGATCCAGTGCCCAGACCCCAACGGCAGCAAAGAGCATCTGCTCTGTCAGCCCAAACACCACCCAGCACTGCTCTTGGCTTTATCGCTCTCAGCAACCCAAGCTGCCTGTCTGGAGCTGCAGCAGATCCACGTTTGCCGCCTGTTACCTCTATTTGGTAGGGAATAATGAAGACAAGGAAGGGCCGCGGGATTCGGGGTGCCCTCTGCAGCTCCCCGCACCCAAACTGCGCATGAAACCCCGGCTGCCTAGGGGGTGATGGGCGTTCAGGGATGTTGCACCCAGGAAACAGCCCCAGCAGCCGCTTGCCTTGCCTGTGTTGTGATAACAGCTCCAGATCCACACAAGTCTCTTGCTTGTTGCCACCCAGCTGTGATGCAAGGAGGAGATGAGGATCTCTGAGGCTTCATTTCTCTAAGGAGAAAAGCAGGATCCTGGTTAGCTGCCTGTTCCTGGCCATGGGAAGCATGTGCGGTCCCTCCATTACAATCCCCCAGCCTCCCACTCCATCACCTTGATTTCTCCTATTACGTTTTTGGCAGTACCAGCCTGTGGCCCCTTCTCATCTCCATGGGCAGCACACCTGCAGGCACCACAGCCCCGTGCTGGGTGCTGTGCTGATGCATTGGTGGATGCCAGCAGGTCCAAATTCCAGTGCTTGGGGCAGCTTTCCCCAGGCCATTCCGCTTGGACAGCAGCGGTTACCTGCCGAGAGCTGGCACAATCACCTGCCCCTGCCTGAAACAGCTCCAACACACACCGGTAAGGGAACAGCGGCCCTGGGTGCCTCCCCAGCTCTCAAAGCCACCTTCGGCTCCACCAACGTGCAGCAGCTTGCAAAAGGCTGAGCTGAAACAGTATTTCATGGCTTGAATTGCTCCAAATCCCCGGGGAACAAGTGTCAGGATTTTCAATAGCTGCAGTGTTAATAATAAACCAGGGACCTCTCCCAGCATCTGAGCACAAACAGTGGTTATTTCTCTTTCAAAGCTTTGAGTCCTGAAACCTTTCTTACATTCAGCTTGACATCAAAACACCCATCTCATTCACCCAGACTGCCACAGGAGGATTGTGTGCTATTAGAAATAGCCCTGAGGTGAATTAAGAGCAGCCTGTAATGATGTTCCACTACAGCAACTTTATTTCTCCCAAACCAAATGAGCAATATTTGATGTGCCGGGGCTCAGCAGAGAGCGGCAGCTGCTCCTCCGTGGTTTGTCGAATGGGTGCTTTCGAAATAGCCAAAGTCGGGCTCTGAACCCAGTCACAAAATCTCCTGTTCATGAGAGCCCAGTGCAGAGACAGGGAGAGAGCAATCCCGATTCTGGATAGTGGCGAGTTTGGCCATGAACTGTTTTATTTGCTGCTTCCCCCCTGTGACCAGAACACAAATGCAAGAAGCTGCATAATAAAACCTCTGAATCCTGATGCTCAACAACAGCAGCAAAGACACAAACCAGCCTCTTGTTCTACAAGTGCAGAAGCGACGCGGTCCCTGTCAGTGCAGCAGGCAGGCAAGGGAGCAGCGGGTGTTCGAGGCACACAGGAGCCTGAAGGATGGGGTGAGGAAGGAGTGGAGGGGGTTGGAACTGGAGCACCTTTAAGGTCCCTTTGACCCAAACCATTCCATGGCTCTGTAAGATAAAAGTAAGAGAAGAAACCGCACAAGAGCTCCATCAAGCAGGGCCGGGGCAGCGTGAGCCGGGTCTATTGCTTCTGCACAGCCGGCAGGCGGAACGCGTTGCCGCAGTGGTGGCTGCAATAGGGGCTGTTGTGCCAGAGGCTGTCTCCAAGGCAGGAATTTGCCTGGATTCAAGAGAAGTCCGGACATTTACATGCGCTGAGGACACAGGGGGTGTTGTGGTGCCCGGTAGCACATTACCTTGGTGGGCTCCAACTCCCGGAGCCCGAAGCCATGCAGGGAGGCCAGTAGGTGCTGGTGCTTCGCTCTGAGGGAGCTGAGAGCAGCAGCTGCCCACACACGGGCAGGGATGATCCCTTCAGGGTACTCGAACCATTTGGATGTCAGAGCAGAATGAAAAGCTGAGGGGGACCGAGTTAATCCTGACACAGCAGCGGGGCCCGGTGCGCAGTGCCGGGATTCCTGCCCTGAGACAGGACAAGCACCCAGACGGTTCCAGCCCGAGGAATGCCAAGCACCCGATTCCGGCCACCAGCTGATGCTTGCGCCAGGAGCAGGAATGCTGCCAGGACAATGGATGTGGAGCCCGACTGTGCTGGACACACACCAGCTCCATGAATATCATCTGTGGAGCTGCTGATTAAACACAGCCGGGCTGGGATGAAGGCTCACACCGTGCTGGTTGGTTGGCTGGGAGTCAGTGCTTTAGCCCTGCTCCTACTGAAACAGCAGGGAAGCCCCAAGGGAAAATAGCTGAAAACACCCAAAAATGCTCACACAGGCTTGTCCGGGTGCCAGTCCCAGCCTCTCTGTGCATATTCCCAAACCAAAGAGCCCTTTGATGCCAGCAGGACGCGCGTCCACCCCAGGCTTTTGCTCCATGGCTGTTAACAGAAAATGCTCTGATGCTTTGCCCTTGACTAATGTGCACTCACAGGCATAAATCAGCACCTGGCCTCGCCACTGGCGAGTGGCACAAACGTGTGCACAAGCAGATTATTGACCAGAAGCACAGGAACCACGTTATGAACAGTTTTGGAATCCAACCAACACCACAGGAGAGCATCTCAGACCAGACCACACAAACCCCATTTCACCCCCCCTCCGACAAAGGTTGTCAAATATCTATTCATGAGATTATAACTACCTATTTTCTATGCCATTTGACAAAGAGGAAGAAAGAGAATCGAGATAAAAAGAGAGCATATTTTAGCTGTAAAGGATTTAGTCATTCAATTTACATTTGAATCAATTATCCAGGCAAAGCTCAAACACTGCCAACCTGATTTAGGTGACTGAGCACACACTGTAAATAGTGCAGCATTCAAGCTCTGTAATCCCTATCTGCAATTCCTGGCTACCTTGGAGCAGGAAGAACATCCTGACTCACAGTGGGCCTTTGTTTCCGAGCAGGGGGGAGGCTTTGCTGAGGTTGGGAACGGAGCCTCTGAAACCCCTCTCCCAAAGGAACCCCTCAGGTTTACATTCAGGCCCAGGGGCTGGGGACAAAGCCGCAGGGGCTGGTCAAGCACAGATGGGACCTGCCTCATCCCCTGCTTGCTTCCCACTCCAACGGCCCCAGACCCAGCAGCACCCTCGGATCCCCCAGCTCCTGCCCTGCAGGAAGGCTCCGGGCCAGCCCCTTGCAAGGACCCACCCGTGTTCATAGGGAGCTGATCTCGTCAGCTTTTCTCTATGGAAGCAACAGATGAAGGGAAGCTTGACCAGTTCCACAGCCAAAGAGTGAATCCTCTCCTCTGCCAAGTTTTCCCCCGTAGAACACACCTACTCTGCAATACAGGTTAGCAAGAGGAGAGACAAGGAATTACGAAGCTCTGTATCCCATTAGCATCCAAATGCAGCAGAGACAAGGCCTTTATGGGATATTTTTGAAGGAGCATGAGGAGCAGGAAATGGTTCTTTTACCAAGTGTGCATTTTTCATACTCTTGGAATCCACAGCCCATAATAAACCTGGATTTGTTGTTGGGTTTCCTTTGCAGCATTAATCACCACAGGCTTGCTTAGGCAGGCAGGAAAAAACCCATTTTCCTTTGTATGAAATCCATACAATGCAAGAGGCCGTTCAGGCCCCACGTCAGCACCATGAGTGGGTCTGAGCGTGGCTGGTGCTGTGCTGGTGGGGCACAGGCTGCTCAGCAGCACACCCTGACAGCCAGACCCGTGTGCTGAGCATGGAACACATAAATCACTGCAGCTCCAGGTACCCAGGGCGGGATTTACACCTGAGCCCCATTCCCGGTGTTGCAGGGAGCAGGTCCATTCAATCCCATGTCCTCGCACAAGCTGTGGGGTTCGCAGGGGGAGCAGAGAGGCACAGGTGAAGGGGACCAGTGTCTGTGACAGGACCTGCATCCTGCAAGCCACATCCCGGCTGCAGAGCGCAGGACAAGGGAAGCACAGCTGCTGTGTCGGGGCAGGAGGTGCCTCCTCAGAGCTGTGCTGCTCCATGCAGCTTCTGCGGGACGTGGTGCTGGAAAAGGCACAGAACTCCAGGATCCTGGTGGGAAGGGGGAGGGGAGAATCCCAGGGGATGTCTGTGCAGGGGGCAGTGCGTCTGTGCCTCAGTCCTGGATTAACAACGGCCAGTGCTGGTTTAGCAGCAGCAGAGTTCTCTCCCCCCTCTCCCTGCCCAGGCCCCCCGGGAAGGTTACACGGGGATGTGGGGTGAAGGGAGCTACCAGAAAGGGGCAGTGCAAATGTTGAAGCCATTTCCATCACATTGCAAAAGCTGATGTGCATTTACAGGGCAGGAATGGGCCCCCAGTGACCAACGCTGCCTTTACTCAGTTCTTAGCAAAATCAGCCTTCTACCATGCGAAGGAACAGATGGATTTGGTGCATGCATCTGGAGAGAAACAAACCTCAGTCAGGTGTAGACAGAAACATGCATCAGGGCCTTTGAATTTTACTGCTCAGCCCCCCAGACAACAACATCTCCATACAATAGATACAGGCACTTTGCTTTAACATATAAACAGCCCAGTTTGAGAACCAAAGGAATGGGTGGATATATGCAAGATTCCCAAAACCCTCCTGGCTTTTAAGCAGGCACAAATGGAACACACAAATGCTCCAGCAAAGACCAGGGGCTTGACCTGCTCCAAAAGGGTGGTGAAAAGGGCAACTTATAACAGCTGGAGTGAGAACAGGGCAGAGCCATCAGCACAGGATAAGCTCCACATCCAAACAACATTCATCAGGATACTGAACTCCCTCCCTACTGCTTTGGGAAATGGCAGATACAGCGCACAATGCATTTGCAAAGCACACAACAGCCCAGGTGCTGTCTGGAAGAGGCTCTGACCCCAGCACATAAATCAGAGCAGCGAGCCCTCATCAGTTTTAATGTGAATTTGGTCCAGCGATGGGGCAGAAGATGTGCTCCACATCGAGCTCCTTATGTTGCGATGTGCATGGGCATTCAGCTCGTGCTCCAGCCTGCCAAAGCCAAGCCATGTCTTAGAAATACGGTCCATTTGATTCTACTTGGTTTTCAGCACTGGGGTTGCTGTTGATATGAGCAAGGCTCTATGTGGATAACTGCCCCATGGCTCCTTGGCTAGCTCCCTCTCCAGAGCCATAACACCCTGCAAGCGTGCACCACGAGCCCAGTCTGGGAAAGGCTTTGGGCAGGCAGGGCTGTGGAACAGGGATGAACCCTGAGCACACCCAGGTCCAGATGTGCCGGTGCCACTGGAAAGGGGCTGATCAGCACCTCAGAGGGAAGAACTTCCTTAGATCCCATCTCAGTCTCCAGCAGGTTAAAGCCATTCCCCCCTGTCCCGTCACCACTCATCAGTGTAAGAAGTCCCTTCCCCACATTTCCTGCACTTGTCACTAGCTCTTGCTGCAGACAGGACATGATCGCTATAAGACAAATGTAACTTAGGAGATCCATAAATCCAGCTGCTTGGAATTGGAGGCTCTGTAACAATCTGCAGGAAGGAAGCAATGCCTTAAAGACATCTGCATTGCTGTGTTAGCAGTGAGAGCACCACTAGAGCCCAGCAGACACCGGAATACCCTGTCAAGCAGGGTCTAAGTCATGATCCCCTTGTAGGTGCATTGGGATGGATTTCTCTCCTCTCACCCTCACCCCTCTCCCACCAGGAAGGTGGTGGTTGCTTACTGCACTGCAAGAGGCACCAGCAACAGGACAAGGATTCACCAAGAGATTCCTGCCAGGAATGGCCTGCAGACCAAATTGATCCATCAAGTACAGCACAGTGAACTCACATTAACATGCAGCAAACAGCGCGAGGCCAAAACAATGGTGAACTGGGGGCCAGGAGCATCCCAATGGCAGGAATGCTCCATAATTGTGTTTAAGGTTAAAGGAGAATCCCAACAGAGCACATTTGGAAGCAGCAGCCTGTGCTCAAGTGCCTCCCAAACTCCTCACGGTTCTGCCCTACCCCAGACCAGCACCCACTGCCTGAGGAAGACACAAATCTCAGTATCACTCCTAAAGCAGCCGGTGCAGCAGGAACGGGCATCGTAAGCGTGGATGGCTTCAGCTGCAGCACAGAGCAGCGAGAGGGACTTTAATGTTATCCTGCCAATAAATTCCTCTCTGGGGAGCCATCAGAGCAGAGGATGCCTTTCTCTAAAGCAATTGCTGATGGCTGATGAGCAGAGGAAGTATACAGCTCTGCATGGGAATGACAGCAGGTCATTGGAAACACATCGCAGGTGCTCAGGGAAGGCTGTGGAGGACAGATCTGTCTGACAGAGCCTGGATGAAGGAGAGGAATTCCAGGGCTGGTACAGGGCTTTGGAAGCTGTTAAAGAATGCAAGGGGAGGGGAAGACAAAGATGCGCAATGGCGTGATCCATGCAGAACTGGTGGCAACAGAGAAACAAGATGCGGAAAGAGCATCTCAGGATAAGGGTCCAGCATGGCTCCTACTGCAAGCAGGAACAAGTGGGAAGCAGAGGTCAGGTACAACCACTCTCCATACAACCCTATGATAGCACAACAGCGAGTGGGCTCTGGCAACCAACGGTGATTTACAGCCCAAAATCAGAGCTCTGATAGAAAACCAACAGCCTGCCAGGGTAAGTGATGGTGCTCACGGAAGCCTGTGAGCCCCTTGGAACAGCCACTGCCAAGGAAAAGGAACGACCAGCCTGGGTGATGGGCTCCTCCGTTGGGAAGGAGGAACAGGGGCTCCCCGTCTGCTCTGGGATGCTGGTTCCTCTGGTTTACAGGTCCTGGTACCCCTGGAGCAGGATGCTCAGCACATTCCTCATCTGCAAAGCTCACTTACAAACAGCGAAACGAGCAAAAGGAAACGAATCCGCAGGGATACCCAAGGTTAATCCCAGCGCACGAATCCATCCCTGGGAAGCGGCTGTTCCCAGCCCAACAGCACCACCTGGTGGAAGCCTCCTGCTACAGCCAGAACATCGCTGAATCCACGCCAAATCCAGCCGGGATACGGACCCAAGCCGGCTTTAGGCCGTGCCAGACCTTCCCCAGCACCAGGGTCCAGTCCCACACAAGAGAAGCCGCGGGTTTAGGAAGCACAAGTCCGGCAGAAGCAGAGAAATGGCTTTTGAAGGGAGAAAGGCAACAAAGCAGCGTGGGGAACAGCAGGAGAGGGGGGAGCGAGGAACAGGGTGAAAGAGGAATGAGACGCTCCAAAGAGCAACGCTCCCTAGGGCTTTCCTATGGAAACTGACCCCGTCGCACCCCGTCTGCAGGAGCTGTTCTCATGCAGCCTAAAGCAGCTTTCAAACCCCTCATTTACTTACAGGTCTGAAAAACTAAACCGTAAATCACAAAAGAAAGGAGCCCCTTCCGCATTTCCTTGACAACTCATGGAGCAGAACACCAGCCTGGTTTGGGTTGGAGGGGCCTTAAAGCTCCTCCAGCTCCAACCCCTGCCACGGGCAGGGACCCCTTCCATAGAGCTGCTTGCTCCAAGCCCCTTGAGCACTGCCAGGGATGGGGCAGCCACAGCTTCTCTGGGCACCCTGTGCCAGCGCCTCAGCACCCTCACAGGGAACAGCTTCTGCCTCAGAGCTCAGCTCAGGCTCCCCTCACATTTCCCAGCACCTGAGAGTTTGGTACCTTAAGTTCTAGTGGGAAGGAAGAGAATGCTCCAACACCAGCAGCACTGCCTGATAGCATTGTGCAATGGGTGAATTACAGATCAGAGCACAGACCTGGCTTACCAGGGCCTGCCTGTGCTAGTTTAATGGCAGCAGGGTGAGCACCGGGGCTCTTATCAGCAGCTGAGCAGGAGGCAGCAAGGCTGGAGCTCAGGAATGAGCTTCATCTTGTAGCACCAGTTCCCAGGGAGCTGCACAAGAGGGAAGATTTCACTTAATGAAATCAGTTCAGTTCACTGCTGCTGCTTCAGAAAGGAAGGAGTCTCATGGAGCACAGCAATGAAGTCTGCACAGAGGGGAGAGGAGGGCACAGGCCATGGGAAGTGAGGAGCTGGCCCTGGAGGTGCAGACAGGGAGCTGCTCACAAGGTGCAGCCGCCATCTCCCGTGACATGGCAAACATGGAGCATGCACAGCAACACACTATTCCCATCCAACACACCATTCCCATCCAATGCAGGGAGGCACAAGCCAGGAGAGAAGCTGCCACTCCATCGTTATCCGTGTTTATATCATGCCAGAGGCTTGTGGGTAACAAAGATCCCCAAGACCAGTTTTACACACGAGGTGCTGTGCGCAGGTGAGGAACAGAACCACAGCAACAGCACTGCCCTGCGAGGACAGGCTCCGGGGGCTCCTCCGTAAAGTACTGAGTTGGGATGTGGGTGTCCTGCCAGGACGAGTGCACTGCCTGGGAGCTGGAAGAGCCGCACGTGGTTGAAGAGCACATCTAAAACAGCAGAAGCAGTGGTTGGTTGTTCCTGTGCCATTTAGCAGCAAGAAGCGAAAACCAAAGTGAAACAGGAAAAGGCCCTACAGCTGACACAGTGTGAATGAGCAGTGAGTGGGAACCTTCTTAATCCATGAGCTACAAGCCAGGAATTACCTGGAATTTGCCACTGTGACTCCACTGTGCACAGCGGCCGCCCTGGATGCCGCAGCATGGTCAGTGCAGAGCTCAGTCCTGTGGACTGGAAGCAAAGTTCCCAGTGCTGAGCGCAATCATCTCCCAGCACTAGGAGCAGAGCCCAGGAGTAGGGAGCATCCCCTTACACCCCTGGGATGTAACCAGAGCTGTGGGCACTGCAGTTTCCCCCCCTCTCCTTTCACAGGAGGGGGCAGGGAGCCTGATCCAAAGCCATTCCACACCCAGAGAAGCCTCCCACCAGGAATCCAAGGCCATCACAGCTGTCCCATCCCACGAGGCACAAGATCCCGTCACATTTGTTGTCACCGATACCAAGGAATTCAGTGCCAGGTCTGCAGAGAGATCCCATGACATTGGGCTAACACTCACTGGTGGCACCGTGGCCACATGCTCCTGCCCTGAGGCACCCACAGCCACTTTGAGAACGCTTCCCAGGCACACACAGCACTGGATGTGCTGGCAATAGCCTCCCATGCAGAAGTCACAGACTGGCAAAGGCAAACGTATGCAACAAGTTCCTCATGCTTCACCTCTACAGCCCCTAAAGAATCAGAACCCCTTGTTATTTGGATCATAGAATTGAGAATGAAAGCAGGAGGGGCCTCAAACAGAGGGCTATAATCCAACCCCTGCCTACAGAGAGTCAGGATCTTCATCTTTCTGCTAAACATTGCCACTTCTGCACTCTGCTTAGAAACTCATGCTCTGCCTTTAGCATTAGACAGGAAAAAGTTGTTTGTCCAATATGGAATTCATCCCATGAGTTTGTTTCATCATGGACATGGACAGAGTCTCTTTTGCAACAGCCTCTCATACATACAGAGACTGAAGTCTCTGCCTCCACCCCCAGCACAGTCTCCTCTCTAGGACAGATTAACCTCAGTTCTTTCAGTCTTCCTAAATGGGACAGCTTACCTTTGTAAATCTAAGCCCTGTGAAGGAGAATAGCTGTCATATGAAGGCAAACCAGGACACAAGGTAACAGGCATAACCTCCTGAATTCATGGTTTAGATACAATGGCCAAAACAGGCTGATTAAACCCAAAAGAGAGCCCATTTACAAGAGTTGTTTATCACCAAGTCTCTTACTCCGTAGCAGACGCTGTTCGTAGATGAGGGGCTGGTTTCTGAAGCCAGTTTCATCAGGAAGGATGCTCGTGTTTCCTATTTGATTTTGAGAAATGGAACACTTAATAGCAGACATTTTCTGGGCAGCACAAAGAACCATTTAAGTGGAAGACAAATAAAAGCAGCTCTCAAGGCAGGGTTGCTCCTCAAATGCCCTCCAGTCCCAGCTTCCCCGCGTGGTACCATTGCTCCTGCATTTGGGTAGCACAAACTCCCAGTACCCTTCCTGAAAGACGGTCAGTGATTTCATTTGCACAGTATCAAAAGGAGAGTAGAATTAACTACCTGAGGGTCTGTGGTGTGGACAGAGCAAGAGCTAGGGAACGGAGCTATGGAATAAGCACTCTTCCAGTAGCAGGAACAAATGGACTTTGATTTCTTTCTTCTTTTTTTCCTCCCTTTTAAATAAATCAGGAAATTACTTTTGCAACTGCTGCTCCTCAGCCCCCATCCTTCATTGCAGAGGACAGTGTCATTACCCAGGCTAGGAAGCATCTCAGCCAGCCTCAGCCTTCGCAAGTCACCAGTGTCTTCATTGTCAATACTATCTATAATTTCTCTCGTTGCATGCAGAACTTGTTCAAACCTGTGAAAACAAGCACAGCAAACGGAGACCCAGACTCCACCAGATCGTTCAGAACAAGGGAAGATCACAATGGCACATGCAATAGCATTGCATCGAAGGTGAACCCAAAAAGAACCCTCCTTCTACAGTTTCCAAATCAGCAAACACATGGCAGCCCGAGTGGTGCAGCTCACAGCCATCACCCCCCAGACAGGTACGATACACAGCTAGGCTTCAACTGGCCATTTACACAAGCTGGCTTCCCGTTTGCACATGTATCTGCAGTGATTTTGCACACAGAACAAACCTCTACCTAACGCTGAAGCATTCAAGTTGTGTTGCAAATAACCAGTTACTGGTCAAAACTTCCCTGAAGTGCTCAAAGAGGAGTCACAGGTTGCAGCTCTTACCTTGCTATTGGAAGTCTCTTGTGAGCGTTATTGCCTTTAAATATTGAAGGTCTGAAGGGAAGTGAGGGTACATTTTTCGTAAGAACATGATTGATCAGGAGGCAAGGAAACTTTTCATCAAATATTGAGAGATGTTTCCCAGCCAACCAGCAGCAGATCTGCAATGACTTTATCCCCCCCACCCCTTGCTCTCTGCGCTAGGAGATCAGTGAATTCTCCATCTGTCTGCTAACAAAGCAGGGCCCTGATGCACGTTCCTCTTCTCTGCAGGAACCAGGCTGTCTGCAGCCCCTGCAGTAAGGGCCCATACGTTATCATTATCCCCCCTAGCTCTTGCACCAGCATGGGAATCAAGGCCCATGTAGCTTGAAATCTGCATTACAGTCCTCATTGCGTTTACACACTGACTTGCAAAATGGTATCTTTCTCCTGTAATAGGTAGATTCCAGCCTTATCCTTAACAGGCTGTTCTGAGAAAGAAAACCTCGCACTCCCGAAGGATACACATTCCTGTGGATTAACATTCAACTAGACAGGCTACAAGGCAACCGAGTGCTTAAGCAGCCACTTTGAACAGTGATATACAACAGCAAGGAAGTTTTTGGCCTTTATTGAAGGCTTTGAACAGTTACAGTAAGAATTGTCATTGCAAACAAGGAGCTTTAAAAAATGGACAATAAAAAGTTAAAAAACCATCCAGGAGTCCAGCTGCAAGTAAGACATGTTGGTAGAGAGGAGACGTGAGCTTTGCTGCTTCCATTCCCATCGCTTTGCAGATCTCTGATAGAACTAAGACACTAAGAAAGGCTGGATGCTATTGGAATTGTTCCTGCAGGTGAGCATTTAACAGCAGATACTGTACCAGTGTCACAGAGTAGCTATGTTACATCTATGGGTTTGAGTTGGGTTTGTTGTTGTTATTTTCTTCCCAAAAAGGACACTAAAAAAAAGATTATGCCAAAGTATCTATAATGTAGTCATAAGGTGACTACATAACTTTGTCCCCCTTCTATTTATAACTCATCTTGGTAGCAGAGACATGATGTTAAGCAACTGGAAATCTTAGCAGCCTTTGACTTACAATCTGAGCTTCAATTTCATTCCACAACCCACATCCAATAGCTCCACACATTCAATAGTCTCACAGGGCTATTCTGACAGCACTATTTCTTACTCAACATGCTCTTAGCATAAAAGGGTATCTGTTTGCTCCGCTAGCAGAGCTCAAAATCCATCTAATGCCACCCATCTGACAACCTGGGTGCTCTGCAGTTCCACACGTGCAGGCTGCTTAGACTTGAAGCAACCAGGTCCCAGCACACAACTGGACTACAAAAGCAGACACCCAGGAAGTCCCCTTCCAATCCAGGCACATATTATTTGCCATCTTTTGCTCTCAGCAGCTGCAATGATGGAGTATTTAGAGTTGAAAAAACATGCTTCCAACCTCAAAGCAAGTAAGTAATGGTAATGAAGATTTTATGTGCATCAAAACCCCCTTTCTACATCTGCACTCCAGGAGTCCAACACCAGTTTCACAACAGCAGTTGGGCAATGCCATGTTCTGCAGAACAGTGTCCACCAAGCAGGGGCAGGAAGAAGCCTGCTGGGAACACTTCCAACTCCAGGTTAGATGCATCACATAAGCACTTCTCTGAAGATGCTGCTCTGCCTACACATCGGGGGCAGCTACGTTTGGGCTCTACCAAACACACTTCAAGTGAAACACCAACTAAGCCTGCAGCTGACCTGCTCAGAGACTGGCGACAGACCCAACTCACAGCTTGTTTATAAGTAACAACCAGTGTTGCAGCAGTTTCAAAACACTTTAAACAGACGTAAAGTCACATTAGCAGAAGGAAGCCAACAATACACTCACGTTTCATCCACTGCAGGAGAAATAAGGCAAAAACCCAAGAATCCAAGCAATGGTCTCCCCCAGCAGACTCCAAAGAAGGTTTCAACATCACTGCTACTCCAGTGAGCAACAGCTCTAACTGGAACTGGAAAACGAAAGCCAATACTCCGGGGCCTGCAAGCTTCCTCCTGAAAACTCACCAACTTCAGCTTCACCTAATGGGATCTGAAAGCACGAGAGACTCCAGCAGACGTGACACTCTTGAAATACAGAACTTTATTTAGAAACTGCTTAAAGTAGAAAAACCCTGTCAAGAAAAATCCAAGTCCAATACGGTTTCTCAGTAAAACGGAGGTTTAGGGCAACGAAAGTCTCAAAGGCCACAGAGAAATAGCACCACTGCAGTTTTAAACAATGGCTAGTTACTTGCATTTTTGGCATTCACTGAATTTGGGTTTTTCCTCTGCATTTCACGAAGATTCATGCACTACACAACAATTACCATAAGATGCTCTCCTACACACATTTTAGGACAAGCTACCACCAGGAACAAATGAGTACAAGCACAACAGGACTGATCAATCTCAGTAGTGAAGGGGGATCAGAAGTCTTGCAGGATCTTGCCAAACACAACAGTAATGAGGGGCATGGTAGCAAAAAGGGACAGGTAAGGAAAGGACTTTAAATATTAATATTTAAGTTAGTCTCAGTACTGTATTTTCTGCAATAACATTAGCTCTGTTAGCCAGCACCTCTTAGTTTTTACCCCAGAAGACTACTGAACTGGCAAGTAGTATCAGCTATGCCCTGGCTTGAAAGGGGGGAAGAAAAAGGACAGAAGAGTCATCATCCTCATGTGCTCGATTCACTTTCATTCTAAACTAATCGCACCTGTTACAACTGCTGGATTTGCTCAGCATTCCTTGGGATGGGAAAGGCAAAAAAAACCAAGTGAGAGATCAAAAAGTGTATCAACAAAAATGAAAAGCAACAGGACAAATAGAAACAAGAGCCAGGAAGGAAAAAGTTACTTCTGAAGAACATTTCAGGCAGTAGGACTGGATGCCCTTTGCTTTTTTTGCTGTTTTGTTATTCCTTACAGAAAACACAGTACATTTTAGCAAGGTCATTAGCCACAATGCCACAGAAAAAGGCTTTAGCACTCTTCAAGGTAATTTATGTGTCTCAGCTGTTCATACTCCCTCTAATCTTGTGACAGGCAACGTTGAGGCCTATTCCATCGAGAACTAATCACTTAGTAAGCAGCTTTCCAGAGGAATGGAGTTTTGTTTTCATAGCTCCTTTTGAGCACTTGCTGACAAGGCAGGATTGCCATGCAAGGCCTCTCAGGCAGCAGTGAGTGGAGTTAAACGTCTACCCCAGTATGAAGCACATAAAATCTCCTGTCACTTGACTTCAATTTGGCATATGGAGGCATATTTTAAATACTCTTAAGGCATTTTATAATAATTTCTGTGCTGCATTTTCACATTAACTCAATCTTTCCGTGAGTCAGTCTTTAATTTCACTACTACACACCACCTTAGATACAAAGAGTCTTCCCACAAACCAGTGTTTCACCAGCAAACCCTTCTGCAACAAGTTCCAAATGTTCAGCCTCTTGCTCCCTAAATATACCATCTCAATGTGAATACTGCTCTGCTACCAAGTGAGAAAGAGCTCCTAACTCAAACCCGCTGTAAAAAGTGAGACTTCTGCAAAGTGCACTTTAAGAAGAGGTACTTTTTTGCTTATGAAAAGAAACCAGTGAGTCCTCTAAGAATAAAGTGGAGTATTTTACAGTTAAGCACATGATCTGGGGCAAAGAATTCTGATGTTGCTGCTCTGCTGGTACAGTATGTGGTCTGTTAATACTCTTCTTGTTCCTCCTGTGGTGCTCCTTCGTCAGGTATCACAAAGCCTTCCTGAAGGGGAAGAAAACAAAGGCTTTAATGAAAATCTGCTATCAAACCAGTTCCTTGCTATTCTGTAGGCTCTCCTTTTTTGACTTTTACCGGGGACAAACACCCCTTAAGTCACCAGTTACAGTGCCAAGATAAATTACCAGGAAAGTTATTTTCCTGATCTTTTATCTATTTGCTACATACTCTTCAGGAAAGGCTAACCTTCTTTGCTGCCTGACTACAGTTATGTTATCTGATCCTTAATCAGAGGGAATAGCTGGGCCATAAACCTAAAGACAAAAATGAAAAAGCAGAACTAGAGGGAGCCCTAGAAAGCAAACCAGCTCCCAGTTACACAGGGGAGGAACTATGCAATGCAATTTATACCAGATCACTTACATCTGTGGCATAAAGAATTTCCACAATCCTCTGCAACACTGGATCATTCTCCCCTTCATTCTCCTGGCAGATCAACTCAATGTTCCTCAATTTCCCAAAGTAGAAGTCTCTCTCCTTCTCTAGATCTTCAACAGTGAGTTTCAATACGTTGATCTGCCAAAAGACATCAATAATAATTCATCCACCAAAGACAGAATTCAGCAGGATCTATGTTGAAGGCAGGGTCCCCAAAGTTCTCAGGAGGGTGGTAACATGCAAAGCACTTCAGAAGTAACTGAGATGAGGGGAAGGGGGACTGCAAGAGGAGGAGAAGGTCTGTTTCCCAAATTGTAATATCATTGCCACAACAAACACCCAGTCAAATGCACATAATACCACTTGGAAAGTGTAAAGGCTTATGCCATAAAATAGGTGAAGCACTAGCTTCCTGCAGTCATCTTTGCTAACATTTTCTTTCAAGACAACTCTAATGCTGATGGCAGTTTTAGTTGTATTACATTCAGCGTTTCAGTGAAGTAGCAGCTGCTTAGAGCTCGGTTGGAATGCTGTGATAGCTGCAACACAGCTGTGGAAATACTTGAAACAATGCTATGTGTGACATGGCACAGGGTTTGAATGTCTGGTACTCATGTCCTGCAGGAGGGGACTTGCTCCTACAGGAGAGCGAGCCCATTATAACGGAGGCTTTCAAGTGATTTTAAATGAGATTTAGGTAATTTTACTCCATCTGCCTGACCCAGCCATTTCATGCTATTAAAGAATAAATCTGCAGATAAAACTAGTAACAGAGGGCTGGTTTGGTCACACACCTGCTCAATCAATCCTGCCGACTCACTGTCTCCCGCAGCCTTTTTGACCATCCCAGTCCCAGCTTTGGGAGTTGCTGCAGTTCTCTGTGCAACGATGGGCCTCTGTGGGGCTGCAAGATTAACTCAGGGTTAGTTCCTCTCAGAACACCTTTCCTCCTTCTATAAAGGTATTATTCCCCTTCCAAACATGCTCAGCTCGTAAGAATTTGAAGACATGTTCCTTCCTTCTGCTTGACTCCATGTTACAGCTCCATTTTTATTTGGTTTTGGTATGTGTTGGCACCAACCTTTGCCCTTTTCTCTTTTAAAAGAGAAGATTGTCTTCTGTAGTTTCCAGATAACTGGGCAATACAGAATGACTCAGTGTGTGCAGCCTAACACCTCCAGAGATGCAAACTACTCTCATCTCATACACTGATTTTAAATAGCAACTCGGTCTTATTCTCCCAGAGGTTTTAATGATCTAGATAATCTTGTAACTGTTTTCTCTACCTGCACAGCCGGAGCCGAGAGATTTCTTGGGTTTGTTCACAACTGGAGCAACAAAGTTTGGTGCTACTGTCTCTTGGCCTTGTCGAGCTGCAACAGGATCATACTCCTTCCCGTCATAGTTCGCATCAAAAAACTTCTTGAACCACTGAACAAATTCAAAGTTGTCCTGAAATTTTCCTTTCACCAGTTTGTCCACGGGAATTATCTGGAGGGGAAAAAAAGTCAAACTCATGTTAAGGGTAAAAAACCTCTCCCTTGTTTTAAAATCAGTGCACACAAGACCACAAATGTCATTCTTTGTCTGCTGTAGAGAAACAACTCCTTGATAACAACAGCATGTCCCAGAGCAGGCCTTC
Source organism: Agapornis roseicollis (assembly GCA_002631895.1). Classification (NCBI taxonomy): domain Eukaryota; kingdom Metazoa; phylum Chordata; class Aves; order Psittaciformes; family Psittacidae; genus Agapornis; species Agapornis roseicollis. The sequence goes on along the minus strand of NDXB01006193.1, from coordinate 40,373 downwards.
TGCTGGTAACTGGGATTAAAACCAAGTCCTGCTTTCACTGCGAGGAGCCAAATAATTTTTAAGGTTCCTGCTACACCAAGTTTCAACACAAAACTTCTTTCTGTAAATCTGAACTCAGCCAGCGCTCGGTGTCACAAGCCCGAAGCACGGAGCAGAGACAGCTCTGCTGTGGGACCTAAACACCACCTTTTAGTAGGTTACAGTTACAGCTCCTCTGGAATGAGGAGCAGAACTTTATTCAACAGATGCAGCAAATTGTGAGGCCATGATCTGAGAGTCTGTGGCCTGACAGGAGCCAGACACCACTACCAGTACATCACCACTCGGTATGTGAAGGCACCACAGGCTGTCCGGTTCCAGACACACAGCACAAGCTGCCGCCCTCAAGCTCAGCACCAATCAAGTTCATGCTGAAACCACCAGCCAACACAGAGTGAGATGTCTTTTTAGAGAAGAAAGAAGACTTTAACACAGAGATGCTCCGCACCATACCTGCTGTTAGAAACTATTACCTACATAAATCACCCTTCCATAAGCACAACTATCATTCAATCTGAAATGATTAATTTCAGATCTCATTTTCAGTAGCTTCAAATTCCCTCCAGGTATTAAAACATATATTTCGAAGATGTGTAGATGTGGTGCTTACAGACAATGGTTAATGGTGGCCTTGGCACTGCTGCGTTAACAGTTGGACTCAATCTTAAAGGTCTTTTCCAACCCAAACCGTTCCATATGCTTGAAAAGAATTTGAAATCCTCAGGACTATCACACCAGCAGGTTACAGGAACATACCAAAACAGAGATGGTTCAAATAGAAAGCTCAAGTAAACGTTATTCATATAGAAATATCAGTATTAGTCTGTGCTACTGAAGCTGCACAGAACTACATAGAAAAATTCATCTCAGCATTAAGACCTGGAACCCTGACCTCAGCTGGCATAAAGCAGGTAGTGTCCTACATCAAGCAAGGGCCTCAGTGCAAACCAAGCTTTGAGATGTACAAACCAAAAGTAAACTCTGCTCCCAGATTTACTCAGCTCTAAATTTGAAAGCACATTCCATCTACCTTGCCATGAAGAGCACAGTGAATCAGTTAGAACCCAGCTTACTTTGTCAACACCCATTCGTTTGAAACCTGCTTGTAGAACCTTGAAGTTTTGAATATACTCATGTTCCAGTTTTGCTTGAAACTTCACTTTCTTGAGCGCTACAGACCCTGGGAAGAGCATGTCCATGAACTGGCAGTAGGCAGCACCTGCCAAGAGAAAGAGAGCACAAACCCTGGGATGAATGAAGGGAGCCCACTAGTGTAAAGTCACCTCTGTCAGCTCAGCAAACCAACCTGACTCCTCCCTCAGCTACACCATCCCTCAATGGCAACAAAAGGGAGGAAACAGGAACCTTCAGTCTCCTGTTTTGGGGCAGCCTGGCTGTAAATAAGCTTAAGCAAGCTGCAGAACCAAGCTCTTGGTCTCGTGCTTTGAGCTCTTGGGAACAAGCGCAACCCCGCTCCAAGAATTTCAAGAGAGAAAACAAATATTCAATGAGTCACCCAACTTTCCTTTCTTCACAGATATCCATATGGAGCAGAGTTGCTACACGTGTCTCGCTGGCCTGTAATCACCTCTTATCAACACCAAGAGAGCCAAACCAGAAAAATAACTATTCTAAACACTACAGTTAATCTATTGAGACTGTGATACATTTACTGCCTATACACAGAACCTGCACAATTCAAGGTGCCCTCCAAGGCAAGAGGCCAAATTAAGATGGACTATATTTAAATCCAGCCTTAAAGAACTGAAATAACACAGTTTCTTTCTATTAATTTTAAATCTCTCACGTCCTTCAATTCAGCTCTTACTGTAACAAGAGCAAACAAAGGATTCAGTTCAGGCACAGAGCAAGTGATCACCTCCAAAAAGATTCTTTTGTAGAATACACACACCCAACAAAACAAGGTATTTAACTTGTATCCTCACTCTGCAGTGACAACATGTAACTGTCTGCCCCAAAACCTCAAACACGATGTTCTGAGCACCGCTACCCCCACACCATCAATGAATTAAGTGCACACAGAGAGTAATGGGAACCTTGACCTCAAACATCAAATGGCTACACAACATTTCCTGTGCTATGGAAAGGCCATGAAGTAAGATGTCATGGTGTTGCTCTAAATGACTCTATTCATCCCAACCACAGTCCTAGTTTATTCACTTCCTACCAAGATAGAATAAATAAAATCTTGCTGGTTTTATCCATGCTCTTTGATCTCCCCTGGCTTTCAGTTCATTTGCTGAAGAACTCCAACACCCAGCTCAAAACCAGGTCACTTGCCAGAAATCAGGGGTTGCTCACCATCGGTAGTCAGAGTGGTAAGTGTGACAAAAATAGAGAGATCACAGCACAGGCCAAAGGTTGTCTTTAGTGCATTTATGCAAGCTCAGTCTGCTGCTATCACCTCTGCCCCTGCCAAAGGCAGCAGAGCCAGCCTGGGAGCTCCTTCCACACAACTGTGATAACAGTGAAAGCCACTTCCATGCCTGAAGAAGCATGAGGCATTTTGCAGACACATGGACATTACTCAGCACACACCACATCAACAGCTCTCAGGCTTGTCCCAAAAACAGGTGAGCTGAAATTCTTCACAGCCAGTATAAACCATCCTCACAGCAAGAGAGCACTCAGCATGCGAGGCTCACATCCATCCTAAGCACAACTTCCCAGCTGTATAAATCAGCACTGCACAAAACAGGTTTTTAACCTGCCCATTTGAAAGCAGACAATAAGAGAATGCTTATCACTTCCCTTACTTATGTGCTTGTGGAGCTTTAGTGCTTTTACATTTACAGTTTTTCTCCATCACCTCACTACAAGAAAACCACTACAAATACCTGTCAGATGTCTGCTGTAAGTCCCCTGCTTCTCTGTAATCTCTGTGAATGTTTCTTCCACACACTCACCCACATCCAATACTGACAGTCCCAACCTCACTTTAAATTTACTCCTCCTTCTATTCCCCATCTGTCATTCCACGAGCAACACCATATCTCAAACTCACCCTAAGAGCTGCACTTCCACTCTGCACCAGGTGCCTTTCACCTGCCTGCTGCAGTTACCCAAATCACCGTCTTTTACCAAGGCTGCATTGCCAGCCTTACTTTCTTTCAGCTCTTACTCCACAGACCATTATCTTGTGTTCCTTCCTACAAGCCTCCTCCCACGCACACTCCTCCCTGTGATGACACTTGACTTCATTTCTGTACCACAATCACTTCCCCTTTTCTGCCGACAACTCTACCCAAGGTCCAGCTGTGCTAAGTCAGCTTAACCCAAAGCAAGCTGAGGTGACACCAACTGACACACTCCTTCACCAAGAGGAGTCATAAAGTCCAGAAGGTGAACCTGAGTCACCAGAATCCCTTCCTCACAACACTCCCTCTGCCCAGCCTCCCAGTGGTTCTTTCCCATAAGAAATCCCTTTATTTAGTCTAGTTACTACACTTGTAAGACTTATCTGATCCATTCAGACTAAATACTTTATTTCTCACTGGAAAAGACCCTCTCCTAAGGGTCTTTTTTCACGTTAACCCACATTCCTTTTTATTTCATCTGAACTGCAGTGAGTCAGAAAAATATACCTTCTCATTATAGTTTCATTATTAATAGCCATTCCAACAGTGCCCTAACCACAGCTATACTGTAACAGTGACCACGGATCTGTTCACACCAGGAACGAAGCCACTGGGATGGCTACTGCGGGCCAGCACAGCCACACAGCACAGCGGTACCCCTGCAGAGCTGGGGAGCACCTCCGGGGCGGCAGCACCCACGCTGAGCCCTCACCTGAGCAGAGCTGTTCGATCTTTGTCAGCGTCAGCTGCAGAGACTCATTGATCCAGGCCAGCATGTCATGTCGACTCAAGTTCTCGATGGTCACTGATGTAGAATACACATTAACTGCCATTTTCTGGAAGACACAACCAGAAGCGTTAGTACCACAGGCGTTATCACCGAACGTTCCCACGGCTCCTGTCGCGACAGGCCTGACGCAGCAGCACAGGAAACGCTGTGAGGCGGCTGCTAACAGCTGGGGTGACCTCGTGGCTGGGGCTTTCTGCAGACCCATTCTCACCGGTAACACTCCTGCGGCCGGTGTCCATCCCGCTCCCCGGGCGCGCCACCAACGCGTCCTGCTCTACCCCCGTTATCGCTCTCTCCAGGGCGCAGCACCAGCGGCCGGTCCCGCCCAGCCCCGCCGGCACAAAGCGGAGCCGCTCGCCCTCCGCGGAGCCCCCGCTGCAGCTGCCGCCGGGCAGGGCCGACCGCGCCGCGCCGCACGCCCCCGCCGCGGCCGAGGCACGGCCCGCACCCACCCGCGGCCGCCGCCGCGCCCTCCGCCACAGCCGCGCCGGGCGCTGGCTCCGCCGCCGGGCCCCCGGCACCCCGCACCTGCGGAGGGGCGCGGCGCGGCCCGGCCCTGCAGGCCTCGCGCCCATCTCCTCACCGCCCGCAGGGCCCGGTTCGCCGCCCCCCGCCCGGGCCGCCCGCTCCCCGAGCCCGGACCCGGGCCGGGCCCCATCGCGGGCCCGCAGCCGCCCCCCGCCGCGGCCCGGCCCCGTTACCTGCCCCGCTCTCGCCCCGTCCCCTGCGCGTTCAAACCGGCCCCGCCCGCCTGCCCGGGGACCACGTCACTCGCACTCTACGCGCTTGCGTCATCCGTGCGTCACGACAGTCGCAGCGAGCGCCGCTCACCGGCGCGAGACGCAGCCGGACCTAGGCGGTTGCTAAGGGGCGGGGACACCCACCGCCTCGTTAAAGCGAGGCTCCGCCCACCCCGCTACGAACTCACCTGCGATTGGCTGTGCCGCTGGCCCCGCCCACAGGCACCGCATCCCGCGTGCCCGTGCCGCGGTCCGGTCCCGGCACAGCCCAGCCCGGCCCCGACCCGTCAGTGCCTCGATGGCATCCATCTGGTTCCCACATCCCACCCATCACCTCCACGGGCAGCAGAGAAGGGGCACCCGTCCCTGTGTCAAACCCCTGGATCTCCACCCAGGACCCTGCCAGTGGAGGACTGCCCGGTCATACAGAGATACCGAGCTGTAAAGAGACAGCAATACACGGCTGATGGGGATCCCCTTTTCTCCCCCACCCCAAACCCGGCGGTACCGTGTGGACACGCAGGTCTGAGCTCTCACACTCCTCGGTACAAAGAGCAATGCAGAATGTGCTCAGCAAAACGATGCACGTCTTTTATTTGTAAAAGATTGTATAAAAACCCGCACGAATTTCAACATCAACAATCCTTAACCTAAAAAAATAGCACCAGGGAGAGTTAGAAACCTTTACAAAAGTGTTAAAAAGGCATTTCTGAATCTACCTCTCCTTACAACTTCTTATAAACACGTAATAAAAGGCAGCTCTTACAGGGAAAACCATTTCAAGGAAGACATGTCTACTACAATTCTTATCAAGTAAGCTTAATGCCAAAACAATTCTCATCCCTCTTTTATCTTTGTGTAAATTCCCCGAGTCCTTTTTCCCCCTTCATCTATTTATTTTTCCTTTGATCAGATAGGGAAGGGATGTGAGACCTGGAGTATGAGATCAGAGATGCTGGGGAGCAGAGGTTATGTGCCAGTCCTGTTTGGAAACACAAAACCCATCAGAGAGTCCCAAAGCAGAGGGTGGCCGTGACCCTGTGACTCCACACTGGGCTCTGGCTGGGGCTGGGCACAGGAGTTAGTGTTGTGTCATGGGTCCAGGCCAGGTGCCAGGGGCTGCAGATGGGTTCAAAGCTGGTGGTGGCGATGCTGCGGCTTCCCCAGCACCAACCTCACCGTCTTCCCAGCCAGGGGCTGGTGACAAAGGAGGTGAGCGGGTGCTACTCATTCCTGAGCTCAAACACATCACCAAAAACAATCCCCACTGGGAAGACTTTAAAGAGTGAGCCCTGGGCAGGACCAAGGGAAAAAGCCTTTCAGCTCCCTGGGACTCCCTTCCTGCCCATTCCCAAGTGCAGCCTTGGGCAGGAGACCCAGAGAAGATGATCCTCAAAGCCCAGGGTGGAAAGTGGCACAGAAGAGTGGAAAGTGAGAGGCTCCCTCCTCCAAAGAGGCTGTCATCCTCCACCACCCATGAGGGGTGAGGAGGGCCCCCATGTGTCAGAGAGGTAGAAGGAGCTGGGAGAGAAGCTCTCATTCCCCACTGATGCTGTACAACACCTCATGAAGCAGCCTGGCCCTTGGTTTGGACAGGATTCACTTTGAGAAGGCACCAAAGGACATTGTGGACAGGGTGTAATGAACAGCAGAGGTAGGGGAGGACAGAGGGACAATGGGGGAACACCACAAGCTGTTTCAGTGCATTGAAATGTGCATTGGAGTTAAGGGGGCTACGGAAAACCTGGCACAGGTGGGACGGGCTCCCTGGGACTTTACGGACAGCGGGAAATCACCCCAGCAAAGTCAGGGAGCAGGAGGGCACTACAGTGAGCACAGCAGCGGCTGCAGGAGCTCCTGGTCCAGCCCCAGGCTGGGCACAGGAGCACAAAAGCATCCCTGTGCATGGGGAGATGGGTGAGCAGGGAAGGAGAGAGGTAGAGCAGAGCCCTGCCTGTGGACCCCGGACCTGCCCCAGCACCAGTGCCCGCAATGGGAGAGACATGCACAGCCCCCAGCCACAGCAGCTTTCCCACCCTGCTGCCCATGGAGCGGGATCAGCACTGGTGAGACTGGTGCTGTGCTCCGGAGCCCTGCAACCCCACAGGGGTCCAGTGGGATCTTCCCTGCCAGGAAGCTCCTGCACCACAGCCAAATGCTCCCAATACTGCTCAGCTTCACAACACGTGGGGGCTTGCAGCTTGAGGACCACACTGACCCCTGCACTGCCCTTCCTGCCCATGCACCACATTCACTGGGGATAATGGATGCTCAGAGAACATTTTCCTTTATGGACACTGGAGCTCAAATCCTCCCTGCTCCAATTCCTGTGTAAGCTTTCAAACCACTCAGCAGGATTTTTAAAATGGAAGGAAAAGGTTGTAGATGCTTTAAAAAGGAAGTAGTGGGTATTTGTAAACTACAGCCAAACGCATAAAACAGTATTCCTTTAGGTCTAGCTAGAAAAGTAATCCTATCACCTCACAGTTCAGTTTCAGCTACATTCAGGTCTAGGAATCTCCACATTCATATGTAATGCCTTAAAGCAGCAATAGATATTAAACAACACACAAGTTTATCAAAAAATAACACTAAACCCGATTTGGTGTGTGTATCCTGCGTGTTCAGTGTATGCACCTGAGCAGGGTCCCTGACACCTCCTGCCACAGCCGGGGGGGGCTGTGGCAGTTGCTTCAGGAGAGGTTTTGTTTGGTCAGAAGCAGTAACTGGCTGCAGTGCACATCTGCCCGCAGCATCTCGGCAGCTGCCTCTGTGCTCACTGCTCAGCACATTGTGACTTTCAGCTCTAGGCTAAACTGGGGTACTTAATGCTCTGGAGGAGACTTCCCATGGTCTCAGCCATGCTCAGAGCTTCCTGCGCTGGGCAATTAAAGCTCTTTCGTCCGTGTTTTCTATCACTGCCATCAGTCCCTTTCAAGAAAAGTTACCCTGCCAGGTTCTTTGGTTAAAGACATTTCCTCGGCTCTCCCTGCGGGGCCAGGCTGCCTCCCTGCAGCACGGAAGAGCAGAGATGGGCCCGTCCCTCTCCCGCCTCTAGCCAAGCTGTGCATCTTTACCAGAGAGACGAGGGCTGCTCAGCTGGCTATTCGCAGGCAAAGTAATCCTTGAGCGGGGAGAAGAGGTGCTGGATGACGGGGACGCTCCATGACCGCAGCAGCTTCTGGCGAGCACCGCGGCCCATGTTGGAGACGTCCGTGTAGTGGACGGGGAAGCCAAAGATCCTGTGGAGCAGAGGCAGGGGAGGGTGGGTGAGCTTTGGTGACTGCGCCAGTGCACATCAGAGGCAGCCAGGACACAGCATCTCTGTCGCATCCCTGCATCCCTCGAGCCCCAGTCTGTGCTTTAGTCTTGCTCAGCAGAAGCTCCTCAGCAGGGTCAGTGCTTCCGCCCGCTCCGATTTCCTTTCCCAGAGTGGCAGCAAGCGAATGTGCATTGCTTCCCACCCGAAGCATCTGGCAAAGGTGATGCAGTCTTTCCTGCTCTGCCCAGAGCCAGAGGTACTTGCCCAGGGGCAGCAGAGCAGAGCCCACCCCTGCAGCCCCGCTCCCATGGCCACAGACACACCACCCCTCATGTACCCGTGCAAGCACATCTGCCTGGGCATGAAGCACTGCTGCCCATGAGCTCCCCCAGGGCCCCAGCCCACCACCACCGGTGCCCCCAGCGCTGATGCCCCTGGGAGCACATCCCAGCAGAGCTCCCAGTTGGAGGGAGATGCTGGCAGGGGTTGGGACCCCCCAGTGCTGGCCCCATTTTAAAGCAGGATTAGGAGAAATAAAAGCAAAATCAAACCCAAGAGCCACCAGCAATCTCCAGCCAGGAATCAGCACCGAGCATGGGGAGCAAAAAGCGAACGCTAAAGACAATGGAAAATTCCTCCTCCCAGCTCCACGGCCATGTCCTCACGCAGCCTCTGCCATGGCTGCAGTCAGCACAACCCCGTCCCAACAGAGCTATAAACTCACACCTCTGCCCACTCTGCTCAGCAAGGCACCTCCACAAGCATCACCCCAGGCCAGATCCTGGAGACAGCTCATCCCCAGGCTTCCATCAGAGGAAGGTTCTCCAAGTGCCATTTCACATGACAAAGCCTCGGTAATTGCTATTTCACTTTCAAATTCCTGCATGCCTCTCGCTCAGCTTTAATCAGTTTTACCTCCAAGAAATACTGGCAATTTAAATACAAACAATCCAGAGGATTTAAACCTGATCTCTTTACTGGCTGAGGCATTCCCTGGTGAAATCTTTGTTGCTAGGAGTACCTGGTGCACAGGACTGGTAGCAATAGGATTTTACTCCAAGGCCTCCTGCTGTGTTTTACCATGAATTCAGGGTGCTGCCAGAGGTGTGCACAAAGCCTGGAGGAGCTTCCCTAAGGCACCGCACTGAACTGAGCAGCCCCGGCCAAGGAGGCTGCTGGGGTTCATCCCCTGCTCCTGCAAACCCCACACAGCACTCACTGGGCGTGGGGCTGCCCTACAGCACCCCCACATTAGCCTGCATCTTAAACAGAGGCTGGTGGATGTGTATATCATGTATAACCCCAAGCTGAACACACCACACAGCATCCTGCACTGACCCCATCACTCTTGCTCCACAGGCTCCAGGTCCAGGGCAGAGGATGCTGCTGCTTTTCCCAGTCTCATCCCTGCTCATTAACAAGCACATTATCATGTGCACATCACTGCAGGGAGCTGCACCATTCGGGAACTGCAGCTCTTCAGTCCCAGGAGCTGGGCTCAGGGCCAAGGAGGGAAGAACCATACAAGCACCATGAAACAGAGCAAAGCTGCAGTGAGAGATTCAAAGGGACAGTGAAGGGTTCATTACCTGTTCATCCCTGGAAGGTTACCCCAGAAATAGCGTGCTCGGTGGGCAGCTGATATCTTGATAGCATCGATCATAACTGGGTTACACTGCAAAAGACATGCAAAAACCAAGGTTAGAGGAGGCTTGGGCTCAGCCCTCTCCTGCATGGAGCCCTTCTCCACTGCACAGCAAGAGCAGTGAACAGCAAGTTAAGGAGGTAGCCTCCCAAACTCCTGCTCCACACCGGAGCACGGTCTGGTCGGCCCTGTGGCCTCCCACACCATAGCCATGACCAGCACAGCTGAGAATCCTCTCCAGGCCCTGACCTCCCTCTGCCCAGCAATAACACAGGCACTGCCCTGAGCAGATCCTTCTGCAAGGCAAGAGCCTGCCCCAAGGAACCAGTGCTGGCCTCATCCTGCTGCAAGCCCCAGGAGACCCAGAGCTGAGGATGAAAACTTGATTCCTGGGTGTGCATCAGGCAGGGGCCACACAAAAGCAGAGCCGGCCCCACACAGCTTGCTCGGGGCAGGAGTCTCCAGATGCCCTTCCTAAAGCCACAGTCCCTACCTCCAGAAACCGAGAGATGTCCCTCTTGTCATTGACCCTCATGGCCACCACGTTCTCAAACATCCAGAAGAAGGGACGCTCCTCTCCCGCCTTGGGACGGGCGTAGTTGAGCAGGTGGTAGAACTCAAAGAACAGCCTCCCGGTCCCTTCTACAAGGGAGAAAGAAGGAGCTGCAGGCTGGGATCTGCTGCTGCATGGGGGGCATGGGTCTGGGGGCCCTGGATGCACCCCCACCAGCATAGACACAGCCTCGGCTTAGCAGGTGCCATCCCAAGGGCTGCAGCTCGGAGGGGAGCCACCACCAAGGCAGACAGGGGCTGAACCTCTTCCCTGCGCTTTAAAGTGGCTCCAAGCCCCAGGAATGTCCCAGGGAAACCCAGCCCTGCAGAGGCAAAGCAGCCTTACCATAGAGCCCCTTCCTGGCCGGGTTGACAAGGGAGATGTCATTGCAGGGGCTTCCACCGATCACTAGGTCAAAAGGACCCCACTCCTCGATCTAGAGTGGACAGATCTCATTAGGAGACAGCAGGGAAGTGGCTCCCTCCTCCTGGACAGGGCAGGGGGAAATCCTGTCCCAGGGGTGCTGGGGTGAGCCCCGCGGCCACGGTGCCGCACTGCCCAGCTCACGTTTCTCTTGGTTATGTTCCTGACGTCGTGCACGTAGGTGATGTTGCCCTCGTGCCGCATGGTGCCCACGGCAATGGGGTCCTCGCAGATCTCTGAGGCGATGTACTTCTCCACTTGGATGCCCAAGTCCTTCAGCACCAGGTACCCTGCCAAGGGACAGACGTCTGAGGCTGCACTGTTCTCTTTTGTCTCCCGTTCTCCTTCGTCAGCAGAGACGCTCGAGGCAGCTGGTTTTGCGTGTCCTAGGAGGGGGCAGTCACAGAGGGCTCATGGAACAGAAACCACAGCTTTGACCCATTCCTGCAGCAGGTTCAGGAAACCCGGGAAGCAGAATTCCAGAGCAGAGTCAAACCAGTGCTACCAGCACGGACTTGAACCAGCGCTACCAGCGTGGATTCGAACCAGTGCTACCAGCACGGATTCGAACCAGCGCTACCAGAGCAGATTCGAACCAGCGCTACCAGAGCAGATTCGAACCAGTGCTACCAGAGCGGATTCAAACCAGTGCTACCAGCATGGATTCGAACCAGCGCTACCAGAGCAGATTCGAACCAGCGCTACCAGAGCAGATTCAAACCAGCGCTACCAGAGCAGATTTGAACCAGTGCTACCGGAGCGGATTCGAACCAGCGCTATCAGAGCGGATTTGAACCAGTGCTACCAGCGCAGATTCAAACCAGTGCTACCAGAGCGGATTCGAACCAGTGCTACCAGAGCGGATTCGAACCAGTGCTACCAGAGCGGATTTGAACCAGTGCTACCAGTGCGGACTCGAACCAGTGCTACCAGAGCGGATTCGAACCAGTGCTACCAGAGCGGATTCGAATCAGTGCTACCAGCGTGGATTTGAACCAGTGCTACCAGAGCAGATTTGAACCAGTGCTACCAGCACGGATTCAAACCAGTGCTACCAGCGCTCCCACAGCTCTCACTTCCCAGCAAAACCAGCCCCTTGAGACAGCGCCCAGCACAGCAGGAACCTGAGCAGTTCCCATGCCCTCCCTCCTCCACAGCCCTGTCCAGCAGCAGTGGGAGCCCCTGCCCTTATCCCCTTCTGGTGGGGATTCCCCTGCCCTTCACCTCCTTCTCCTCACTAAGCCTTCAGAGATGGGTTTGAGGCCATGAAGCTGATCCCCCCCATATGTGGTGCTGCTCTTCCAGCGCCTCACCTGTAGCTATGCCAGCAAACAAAGAGAGCACTCGAATAGGTCTCCTCTTCGCTGGTGGGACCGTTGGGTAGATTTTGGGTGCAGCCTGCAATGAAGCCAGCAATGAAGCCCCAGTACTGCAACACAAGCATCACCTCTGCCTTCAGGGGAGCATCTGCATGGCCAAGAGCCCAGCACCACCCTTGACGAAGGTGGAGGAGCAGGGCCAAGGCAGAGGGATGAGGAATTCCAAGCCTCTCCCCCATTCCCAGCACTCTGGGCTCCCATGGCCGCAGCCCTTACGTATTCCTGCCCCTTGTCGCTGGTGAAGAAGTCCTGCAGGCGCGTGTTCCAGTCCTGCCGGCGCTGCAGCACCCCATAGCTCCTCTGGGGCTGGCACATGTAGCAGTTCCAGGGCTCCTGCTCTTTCGCCTTGGCCGACGTCCCTCGGCCCACCAACACCTCCAGGCACTCCACACAGAAGCACCTGCCCAAACCACAGCAGCTCGTGTCCAGCACCTCCAGGATCCCTCTGGGTCAGCCCAGCCTCTCCTGGGGTCTCCCCTGCTGTGCACTGGAGCCCCCCCTGTCCCCCCTATTTTGCAGGAGGTTTGGCCAGGTTCTAGGGATGCTGACACAAAGTGATGACCCAGGCGTGGGTAACGCTCCTACCAACCTCCCTGGGTTGTTATTCAGGTGAAGCCTGGCTCAGCAGGGATGGGGAGGCTGCGCTGGGATGTGCTTCATCGCAGCCAGCACCGGCACCTTGCCCGGGCTCACATGCAACCCTGCTTCCCTGCAGCAACCAGCAGCATCGCTGGGAGCTCAGCCCAAGGAACAGCCAGGACCCACCTGTAGCAGCCAGCATTGCTGCAGAGCAGCAGCTCCTTGCCCTCGCAGCACACGGTGCAGTAGGACTGGTAACCGTCCTCATCGTACATGTAGAAGAGCTCCAGGAATCTATCCTAGCAAAAGGAGAACCAAGAGGAGAGAAGTACAAAGGGATCAGGATCTGTCATCAGAGCATGAGGAGAGAATGTGGAGCTGCTCCATCTCTGATGCATACCAAGAGCTTGAGGATACCCATCCTTGGTGCTTCCAAGTAGAGACACGGCAAGGGGCAGCAGGGCTGACACCCATGCAGCAGGGCTGGATCCTGTACCCATCCTGCCAGCACTTACCCTGCAGGTCTGGCAGAGCCCCCCTTCGAACAGCGGGTGGAAGGTGGCCGGGTTCCTCCTCCCGCAGGACAAACAGCTCTCTGTGGGACAGACAGAGCTCAGCTGAGCCCGAGACAGGGCAGGGAGCCCAGGGCAGGGAGCAGATCCCCCTGCCCTGTGCCAGGGAGCAGATCCCCCTGCCCTGTGCCAGGGAGAAGATCCCCCTGCCCTGTGCCAGGGAGAAGATCCCCCTGCCCTGTGCCGGGGAGCAGATCCCCCTGCCCTGTGCTGGGAAGCAGATCCCCCTGCCCTGTGCCGCAGGCACGCACAGCTCTGGAGGTGGCCAATGCTCCCCCAGGAACAGGCCCCACAGGGGGGATTGGCACTGGGCACCCCAGCACCCTGCAGCCATGGCATTGGAGCTGTAAAGAGGGACCCAGGATCTTTGCCCATCAGCCGCATCACCCCACACCTTTCCCAAGGGAGGACCATCCGTTACCTTCGAGGCTCCCGCTGTTGTTCGTAACTTCCGACACCATTTGCTCTTTAGGAAACACAAAAGACATGTATTTATCAGTCCTTAAGTAACAAACAAAACCCTCTACGTACAGATGCCTTCTTGTTTCATTAAAAGCGCTGCTGCTCCGTTGGGCATCACACAGCAAAGGCATATCAGGAATTTTGGTGCAAACCCCATGTCCTTCACTGCTGGACACACCAGAACTAGAGCACAAAGATCATTTCCAAGCTAAGCAACCCATGGAGCCCAGCCTATGTCTTTCAGGTGGGTTTGCTGGTGCCTTGTAAGGCACATAAAAGCTTCTGCCTTTGGAAGCCAAGCTCACATCCGCCGGGAAGAGCCGAGCCCTTTCCCAGGGAGGTTCCCCAGTGCCATGGGATGCATGGAGCTCCCCAGCTCCCTCAGCTGCACACCTCGGGTTTGCTCCTCCTCCACGCGCTGCTCCTTGCCGCTGGCACAGAGGTTGGTCTTGAGCCTCTTGGTGGGGGGACACTGCTCGAGGGACAGCACCTCCTCCGTCCCGTTCCTCAGGACCCCGTTCTCTGCAAGGGAAAGCTGGCTCCTTCGGCACAAGCCTCCAGCCCTGGGAGCATCCCAGGGGACAGCACCGCAGCTCCCCAGCATGGCTCAAGGCTCATCCAGGTCTTTTGACTTCCAGGAGTGATGGCTTCAAGGTGCTTTACTCTGGCTTCCAGCAATGTTGCTGGGCAGGACCGCACTGAGGAGCCCCAGGGCCACCTCGGGACCAAGCCAGCAGGCTCAGCAATGCCAGCGCCATCCCCACATCCAGCCCATGGCACCACCTCACCTGAGGCTTTGGGTGGCCGCAGTCCCTTGAAGCCCAGGGGTCTGAAGCCAGTGAGTGCCCAATCGATCATGGGCTTCAGCTGCTCCTCCAAGGACTCCCCAGGGGCTGTGGAAAACGTCTTTCCCGACCGGCTCCGGGCAACCTGCCAAGAGGAGGGACCTTGTGGGATACCATGGGACATCGTGGGACACCGTGGGACAGCAGAGGACACCATGGGACAGGGGTTGGCCCCCATGCATGGAGCAGCCCAGCTGCAGCCATGTCCCGAGCCCTCTCCCCATCACACACACGTGCACAGGGCTCAGCACAGCAGCAGCTGCTGGATTCCAGTGCTGGGAATGCTCCCAGCCGCCCTCCCCGCCATGAGCAGGCTGCCTCCATCAGCCCCATCTGATGGGGGCAGGGGCAGCCCAGCCCCAGCTGCTTCACTGGGCACTTTCCTTCACCCAGCCCCAGCTCTACTCCGGTTACCTCCAGCGCATGGTATACAGCTCGGCGGTAGGAGACCAGCTTGTTGAACGTGGACAGATTGAAATGCTGCCTGAAGGCCACGAGTCCCACCAGCTTGTCTGCAGAAACCTGTGGGACAGCAACAAGAGCTTACACCAGGCACGGGCACGTCCCTGCAGCACCATGCACCCCGTGCCACGCACGCAGCCCTGCGGCACCGCATGCCCAGCACAGCCGAGGGCCTTGTCTGGGCTGTGGGGCCACAGGAGGGAGCTCAGCATCATCTGCAGAAGCGGATGAGCAGCGGCAGCGCTGCACACATGGAACAAGCTGTGTGCAGCCTCTGCCAGCACAGCCCTGCGCGCACGGGGCTTCCCTCCCTCCTGCAGCCCCAGGGACATGCCCATTGCTGGGTCCTGTCACCAGGAATGGTGGCCAGGCTGTCGTCACTGGAGCCACCGGGGTCCCTGCCAAGGGAGGCTGCAGCCGGGTACACGCAGACCCCAGAGGCAGCCCCAGGAACAGGGCAGGCAGCAGAGATGGGCAGCGATGAGGGCTCCAACTCGGGTGAAGCCAGGGACAGGCAGGGACAGGCAGGAGCTCACCTCAGAGAACTTCCCATCTCCGAACCACTGCACCCAGCGCATGCCCGAGGCTGCCGGGCGCTTGGCTGTGGCTCTGTAGGAGACGATGATCGCCGGCCACCAGGAGAAACCCTTGATCTTCCCCCAGACGAGCTCCCCAATTCCAAAATCCTTCCCGTCCTGAAGGCAAAAGAAGACAACACAGATCTGGCACAGTGAGCTCCCTGCTTTACCCAAGCAGCTCTGGCAGAGCCCCGCAACATGGCCACAGAGCAACCCCGCTGCTGCTCCACCACGTATGCCCACCACTGGTCACCTGTGAACCTCTGCACAGGGATGCACAGGAGCCGCATCCCCTGCCTCGGAACAGCAGAGCACGCCCCCGCAGCAGCAGAGCCAGCGCTGCGCCATGCAGGCAGGTCTGAGCATTGGCAGTGCCTGGCACAGTGCAGTGCGTGCTGCATCCTGCACAGCCCCCCTGGCACCGGCACCAGCACCAGCTCCTGCCTGTGCTCCCGGGATCTGCAAACACCGGGAGCCCTTTCCTTCTACACACAAACCAGCAGGAAGGAAGCTCTGACTGTCACAGGGCTTGCAGCAGCAGCCCCATGATGGGAATGGGCAAAGCAGGTGGGCAGAGGCTCCAGGGAGCATGGATCCTCCCAGTCCCTTTGCCCATCACAGCCACATTTGTCTGGGAGAGCGCAGCTCACTGCACGCTGCTGCCCAGGCCAAGGGATGCAGGAAGCACGCAGGGATGTACGTGTCCTGCTGCTGCAGAGGGCTTTGCACCGAGGTTGCTCCCTGGGCTCCCTGAGGTTGCTCCTTGGCACAGGACAGCCCCTCCATGGGGTTCACAGCTCAGCCCATCCAGCTGCACCCCAGAGGCATGGCACCCACAGGGGAGAGAGCAGGAAATGGGGCAGAGCAAAACAGAGACAACAAAAGGGACAGCTGGGAATTCTGGCATGACCGTGCCAAGGGCCTCCATCAGGCAGCCTGACAGGGACCATGCCAGGACCATGCTCCCCATGCAGGAGCAGTCACCTTGACCTGCAGAGCCCTCCTTCCCAGCTTTATTCCGCAATCAGGCACCCAATTATGCAGCAAGATGCAATTGCCCAATTCCTGCAAGTCTGGGGCCCTGCCCCGCTGCCTGCAGGCACTGAATCACCCTCTGCAGCTCCAGCAGCTCCGCTCCAGCTCAGCATCCCCCCCCAGAAACGTCTCCTGCACATGCAACTGCGTGTCTCGGCGGGCACTGTGCGCTGCCAGCCCGGCGTGTGCCACACACACATCTTCAGGGCCCTTGGAGGATTTCCAGCCCCATAAGCAGCACAGACAGGGCCAGGCCGGGCTGGTCCCTGCACAGCACCCGCCTGCAGCCCTGGAGCAGCACCCGATGGATGGGGACAGCCCAGCATCACCACAGCCTGGGCACACAGGGAAGGGCAGGCAGGGGAAGGGATGCAGGAGAAGCTGCAGCATCCCAGGTGCAGGAGCAGAGTGGGACCCATCCGTACCTGGTACTCCAGCGCCATCCCCGCATCCCTGCTCTCGGTCTCCTCAGTCCCCAGCTCAGTGGAGCCATTCTGGCCCTCTTGGGAGCTGCTGCCAGAGAGCGTGCTGCTGCTCCGGGATGAGTCCTGGGAATCCTCCTCCGTCAGGTCGATGGTGGGGATGGGGATAGGTGCGGACTGGCGCCGCTTGGAGCTCTGCATGGTGGAGAAGTGGAGTGTGAGGGTAAAGAGAGGGGAAGGGGAGCAGAAACCTGCCCCATGTCACCCCCAGCCACGTATCCAGGGATCAGAGAGGGGGAACTTGGGAAGGGCAGCACCAGAAATGGAGGGAAATGCCCTGGACGGGGGCACCTGAAGGAGAAGTGCTCTGTTTCTACTCACAGAAAATGGTGCAACGCTTGTTCCCTTTCCCTCCCCCCAGTTCACCCCAAAGCACCCGGTTCACAGTAGTGGCGAGCAGCAGCCCACACCCCACACCCCCACTGCACAGGGGAAACTGAGGCACAGAGCGTGCCTGAAGCCTTGGGCAGGGCACGGCAGCCGTGCAGGTCTCCCCATCCCCGGGGAGCCCCAGGGCAGCCCCAGCCCCATGCACCCTCACCCGCAGGGGGGTGGGCAGGTCCCGGGGGGGCTCCACGCTGCTGGCTTCCCTGATCTTCATCTCTCTGCGGATCTGCCCTGCCTGGAAGATGAGGCGCATGGGGGGCTTCTGCCGGAGGCTGCTCTCCCAGCCCGCGCTGCCCCGGGGCCGCACCTGCAACCAGAGCAGAGAGGATGTGGCCTGGGAATGTGGCACAGATGCCTTCCCCCAGCCCATGCCCCCTTGGCACCAAGGCCCTGGGGATGGATGGGGAATGCGAGAGGAGCACAGGCAGCCACAGGAAGCACCTTGGGCTGAGCCCCTTGCCGAGATCCTGCACTTCACAGCATCTCTGCTGATGGTATGGTAAGGTGCTTAGGAGCGCACTGCTGCAGCCCCCAGCACTGGGAGAGCATCCCACCAGCAGCTGAGCCCATCACCTGTTTCCAGCCATCATGTGCATTCTTGAGTGTACCCTCCTACACCTCCCTCCTGCCCCAGCCCTGCAGAGGCACCAGAGCAGCCCTTCCCCTACGGCTCAGCAGCTGCAGTTCCCAAGCAGCACAACCCAAGGGGGTTTCCTGCATGCAGCACTAGAGAGCTGCAGCACAAGACAAGATTTTGCAAGTGCAAATCCCCTGGAGGTTTTTCAACCTACTCAACACAAAACTGGGACCCAGCCCCAGAGCAGCCAAAAGGAGGACACCCTGAGGAGGGGGTGAGATGCTTCAGTCCATCAACTGAAGACAGTATCAGCATAACAGTGATTATATTGCTGCAACACGTCGTGGGCATCACTGCATCACCCCCACCAGACTGCTGCTGCTGACATAAAGCACAGCAGGAATTGAACAATGCGAACAAATACAAATGCATCTGCCATTGGGCTGCTCCCATAGCCCGGGGGGGGGAACGGGTGAGGGTCCCCACACAAGAGCCCTGGCTCCAGGGTTCTGCTGAGCACTTGCCTCCTGCCCCTCCTCGAGAGCCAGCGGCCAGGACAGGCCCTCCTCCTCCTTGGCTGGGTCTCCCTTGTTCACCTTCTTGTTGTTCGCCAGCGATGGCAGCCCCAGGTCCCCAGCATCTGCACAGGGACAAGAGCAGCCTCAGGCCCCATGAGCCTCCCCAGCCGTGCCCAGCACACCCTGAACCACCCAAACCCCTCTGCTCTGAGCAGCACATCGGGACTTGAAGAGACCAAAGCCTCATCCTGGGGAAATGAGGCTAAGAGCAGAAGACAAACGGCATCCCTAAGGCTGCCCATTGCAGTGCTGCCAACAGCAGCAGTCCCAGATCCCCCACCTGCACCCAGGCTGGAGGAAGAGACCTTCTTATGCACTGATTTATTCCTGAGCCATAAGCAAACCATACTCCTGCTATTCAGGGCTTGTCACCACTTCATTTAAAGCAGGACCTTATGAATACAAGAGGTGGGATTTGGGGACCACAACCTGAGCCTCCCCAGGCACTCCTCAAGGGGATGAGGGGTCCCTTACTCCAAGGGGTTAAACCATCAAGGGGCAGAGCCAGCATCCCGGCATGGTACCCCCTTCCACAACCACTGCTGCTGCTGTGGCCTGGACTCATGGATGTGCTGCTGGGAAGAAAAGACCCATGGGAGTCATGGAGGGAGCCTGAATGCTGTGCTGCAACCTTGGGATAGTGGCTGGGACATCCCTGGTTTCACATATCCCTGTGTATCCCTCTGCACCCTGGGCACATCAAGACTCACCTGGAGTGCTGGGCTTCCCATTTGTCTCCTGTACAATGGGGGGGGTGTCACTGGTGGGACTGGTACAGGCCCCGTTGAGAAGGATCAGCTCTGCCCTGCAGCCTGCCTCCTCCTGGCCATGGCTGCTGTCCTTCTTCATGGTGGCCTGTGGAAGCCAGAGCAGAAAGGAAATGGAGAATGCAGAAAGCCCCAGGGCAGGCAAAGCCCCTGCTGCAAGCTCTGCAACCCAGCCACAGCTTCTCCTGCCCTTTGTGGAGGGCTCTGACTGGACCTGCATCCACAGTGGCCCTGGGAGCTAAGTGGTGGCTCTGAGGACCCACCAGCTCCAGCAAACAGAAGCCGCATCCTCCATCCCCGCAGGCGCCCACACAGCAGGACACAGCTGAGCCTGCCATGGGGGCAAAGTCCTGGCGCCTGCAGCGACCCGAACTCCCCCAAAGGGAGAAAACTCCTCCTGTCCCTTGCCTGGCCTCACCCGGGGCAGGGCAGGGCAGGGGTCTGCACCCACAGCACCGGCAGCAGCCCCTTGTGCCGGTGTCCCCTGCACCGGGAGCTGCTGCAGCGCAGACAGAGCCCGGCCGCGTGTCCCCGGCACCCAGATGGCTCTGCCCTCCCTGGATCCTGTTTTCGGAAGTGGAAGCTCCCAGGCTCTCCCAGAGGCACCCGGGACTGCGCTAATGAAGCTGCCTCATTGCTGGGTTATGGGTCTGTGCTGCAACTTGCCCCTCCGCCAGCACCGTCACTGCAGGCGCATGGAGCTCAGCGAGCAAGGAGCAAGCCAGGCTTAACCCGTCCAAAGCCCTGTTTGGAACCAAGCACAACCAATACCCCCAGCCCCAGAGAGACCCCAGGCTGCAGTCCCAGCCCCCTCTCACGGCTCTCACTCAGCATTGCCTCCAACTGCTTCCCTAACAATTGAGATCTCTGCTTCAAGATCGTCTGTCAGCACCTCTGGCAAACAAAGACCAGTCGGGGTCTGATGTTCCAGATGCCAAAGGCAGCCTTAGAAACCTGGTAACATCCAGACATTAAGGAAGGCAATTGACCAGCACCCATCTCCATAGCCAGAGCCCTCAGTGCCCACCCTGCCTGCACCCCAGACACATCTGCCCCACAAAGCGACCAGAGGAACAGCACCAGCAGCCCCACAGCTGTGTGCAGACATCCCTCGGCTGCAGCACATCTGCTCCAGAGCCAGTGAACAATTCCTGGGGGCTGCCCCGGCCCGGGCAGCCGGTCCTGGCCCCAGATGCCCCCGATGCGGTGCGGTGCAGCGCAGGCAGGTCAGCCCCTCCAGACTCTGTTCCCCACTCCAGGCTGCAGTGCAGCAGCAACCATCACCAGCAGCAAGGCTGCCATCTCACCACAATACAGAGAATCTCCCTTGGGAGCCCATGCAGCAAGCTGTGAGAGGATGCGCTGCTCCCTGAGCATGAGCAGGACCCAGAGGAGAGGCTGAGGATGGGAGATGGGGCAGCGTGAGCCTGGCAAGATCTGTGGAGGACAGGAGCAGGCAAGGCCACCTCCCAGCCCTGCAAACATCTGCATCCTCAAACCCCACCAGGGCCTTCATGGGACCTTTGCATCTGGTCCTTTGAGTGGCAGCCCCAGACAGAGCCAGAGCCCAGGACATTCAAACCTGCACCTCAAATGGCTTTTTCCTTTCTCAGCCTGGGGCTGCCCAGTGCCCGGTGTGCCCTGGCTGGCAATGCAGTGGTATATCCCTACCAGCCCTGCACGGGTGACACTGGTGACACAGCAGCCACGTCTCCCCAAGGCACTCAGCCAGGACCGAGCACCCGCGGTGCCCAGCTCAGCTTTGCTGCATGCTCAGGGAGCTCTGACTTTCTTCCAGTTATGAAGCAAGCAGTGCACGCACGGGAGCATCACACCATGTGCTTCTCCAGCTGCACCACCCCAAATCACTTGAGGACATCCCATCACCATCCTCAGATACCAAGCAGGAAGGGGAACATCACATCACACCGGACCCAAACTGCAAAGCTGAAGTCTCGCTCTCACGAACACCTACGCCAGGACAGCAGGACTGCAATTCCCATCCCCTTCTCCTCTTGATGCTGCTTTAGAACCAAGCAAGAAGCTGCATGCCCAGGACCATCCTGTCCTTCCCACTGATCCCCCTCTGGAGCCGCCATCCCTACAAGCCTCACCACGCTCAGGAGAGGCTCAGCTCTTTGTCCTCGCCTCCCCTCGCACACCAACATGTGCACAGGGCATTACGAAAATAATAAGAACCAGAGCACTCCCCTCCCATGTTGTGTCTCACGGGAGGAGGCGAAAACCAGCACCGCAGCCTCTGCACTGCTCAATGCACTGCAAACACACAGGCGAGAGCTGCAGCCGCACGCATCCTATGGGAACCCACCAAGACTCGAACCGTGCAGGACTCCAGCTCCGATGCTCCAAGCTCCCCAAGAGACCGGTGTTAGCGGCTGCCCGGCTCTGCCCGGTGCCCGGGATGTGCCCTGCAGCCATACCCCACCGAGACAATGAACCCGCTGACTCCGGATCCCGCCCCAGTTTTGCAATACCAGTTTCTTTAAGGTTTGCCAAACTGGTTAAGGACCATGCCGCAGCATTAACTGCTTCGAGAGCCAGCCTGGGGAGCAGCCGGTGCCCCAGGGCAGGCAGAGCAGGCAGGGGGGGCTGCTCTCACCTACCAGGCATCGCATCCTGTCCCGCAGACCATGGCTCAGGACCCCTCTGCCCTGAACCCTGCTGCCCCTGACCCAGGGCTGTTCCTCAGCCCAGGACTGGGCCCACTTTCAGTTTTCCTTCTTGAGAAAACAGCCTGGCCCTTATCAGGAGCTGTTCCGGGTAGGTGGGGAGCTCGCGGGGAGACAGCCGGACTTTGCCTCCAGACAGGGGCATGCATATCAAAAGGCTGGAAGCTTTACGGGATGGCTGGGATGGCAGCCATCACCCAGGCCCTGTTTGAATAACAAAAACGAAATAAAGGACCCCAATGGCCAGGGCTCGCTCCCTCAGGGCTGTCCCCCACACAAATGCCCTTTAACTCTCCCCAAAGTGAACGTTTCCCTCTAATCCTGGGAAGAAAAGAGCTGCCGGGCTGGCAGCTCAGCAAGAAAGGGAGCCCATTTTGGCTCATTAAGAAGGGCAGGCGCTCCCCTCCCCTGCCCGTTTCCTGTGCCTGGCCCCTCTCCGGCTCTCCCGCGCTCCGGCACTTCCCTCCATTTCCCCCTGTTTCCTCTCCTGCCCCCCTGCCCCAGCCCTGCGCGGCCCCCCCCGGGCTCCGCAGCCTCTCAGCAGAGCTGGGATGAAAGGAAAGAAACAAAAAACAAACCGGCCCCTCCTCTCCCCGTGAAGACCAGGCCTGAGGAGTCTCCTGGGCAGCCACCATCACAGCCAGCCGCTGCTCCAGCCGCTCTAGGCTCTTTACCATGCTCATCTCGGCCACGCCGCGCTGCCAGGGGCCACGCTGGCTCCCCCGAGCCCCTGCCCCGGGACGTGCCCGGTGTGGAGAGGCAGGGCTGGGGGCAGTGGGGGCTCCGCGCCGGCCAGGAGGGTCTCAGCCGTGGCAGGTCCTGTCCGGAGCGGTTACTGCTGCATCCGTCCCCTGCACAAGAGCACGCAAAGTGATGACAATGACACCTCGCTGTCCCCATGCCCCCTGCCTGGCCCTGAAGAATCATAGAATCAACCAGATGGGAAAAGACCTTTAAGATCATCACAACCAGCCGTTCCCCAGCACTGCCACGGCCACCAATAACCCATTGCACTGAGGCCTCGTCTACACAGTGCACGAACACTTCCAGAGATGGTGACTCCAGGCCTGCCCTGGGCAGCCTGTTCGAATGCCTGAGCACCCTCTGGGGAAGGAATTGTTCTTCATCTCCAGTCTGAACCTTCCCTGGAGCAGCTTGAGGCCATTTCCTCTTGCCCCATACCTGGGAGACTCCTGGCTCCATCCTCCTTTCAGGTAGTTGCAGAGAGTGATAAAGTACCTCTGCAGAGTGGGGTCTCAAGCTCCCCCCCATCTTCCCTGGGTGCCCCCTTGGCTCATTCCCCCTCATTTCACTAAAAACTAGGAAACTGGAAGCAGTTAAGAGGCAGTTAACACAAGTCCCGCTGCAGGGGCAGCACGTTTCAGCTCCTTCTGTGTCCCCTTTTCCTGGGGACCGGCGCAGCCCCAGGACCCGCTCCCACCCGCTGCTCCTCTCTCGGCTCCAGGGACTCGTCCCTCCCTTGCCTCTCCCTCCACGCGGCTGAGGAGGATGACACCGGTAGAGCTCCCCGGGGCCGGTACCTGCCGCCGGGCCGGTGCCCCAGCAGCTGAGCCTGGGTCCCGGCCGCCCCCTCCTCTCCGCCCCGGGGAGGCGCCGCTCCACGCCCGAGGCGCCGGCGGGAGCCGCTCTCCTGCGAACAGAGGAGCAAGAAGATGCGCTGACAGGTCCTTGACCAAGAACCGAAAGCAGGAGGTGTTCATCTCCGGCCGCCTAATCCCGCTCCCGGCAAGCCCAAACCAAGCCCCGGCCCGGGGAACACCCCCCGAGCCCTCCCCGCCCCGCAGCCGCCGCTTCACCGAAGGGACCGGAGGCCCCGCTGTGCCCCCGTCCCGCTCCCCGTGCCCGTCTCGGTACCGCACCGCCGAGGCGCCGGGAGTGCCCGCAGCCCGGCCCGACCGCGCCGTGACAGCCCCGGGACGCGCCCCCGGGGTTCGCGGCAGCGGCGCCTCCGCGGGAAACTCCCGAAAGTTGCGACAAGCGCTGGAGGAGCGGGAGGGAACGGGCGGGAGCCGGGACCGGGGCTGCGGCTGCACCGACCCCAACACGGGAGCCGGGACCGGGGCTGCGGCTGCACCGACCCCAACACGGGAGCCGGGACCCGGGCTGCGGCTGCACCGACCCCAACACGGGAGCCGGGACCCGGGCTGCGGCTGCACAGACACCAACACCCGCCCCGGAACCGAGCTCCGGCAACAAGTGGCGGCGGGGCCGCTCTGCCCCGTGTCCCCGGACAGGAGGGGCGAGACCCCTGGAACACGGAGCGGGGCCGCGCGATCGGCCGGGCCCGGGGAGCTCCCGCCACCGCGCTCCACTGCCCCGGTGCCGCGACCCCGCCCGCCCCATTGTCCCCCGCCGCCACCACCGTGTACAACAAAGCCGCCCACGAGGATGCGCCGCGGCTCCGGCCCGGTTCCCCCCGGTCCCCCCGCTCACCTGCGCCGCGGCGGGACGCGCCGTCCAGCGGGGCCGCGCCGCCCCTCACCGCCTCTCGCGCTCCGGCCGGCCCCCGACAGCCCCGCGCTCCGGTTACATGGCGCTTTAACCCTGCCCGTGCTGGGCAGCCCCTCCTCCTCCTCCTCCTCCTCCTCCTCCTCCTCTCCACGCCCGCCGCGCCGCACGGCGGGGGAGGGGAGCGCGGGGCCCGCGGTGAGGTGCGGGCCCCCAGCCCCTCGGGTGCGCATCATCCCTCCCCGGACTCCGCATCCCTGGCGCCCCTGCATTGCCCTGCTGCTCCGCACGGCCCGGACCCCGCACTGTCCAGTACCACACATCAACCCCCGGACCCCGCATCCCCTCCCCGGGGCTCAGCATCCCGGTGCTCCACACACCCCAGTGTCTGACAGCCTCCCGGAGTTCCTCATCCCCTGGTACCCACCGGCACCTGGTGTCACCCCCAGTGGCCAGCTTACCCCGGGATTTACCCCTCCGAGCTCCCATGGAGGCAAAGGGACACCCAGAGCATGCAGAGCCCGAGCTACCCCTCTACCCGTGGGATTTTCAGTGGCCTGTGCCCCTTGCAGCGTGGCACAGGCAGACAAAGCCTTATAAGTTCCACAGTCAGTTTCTGGTGGTTCTTCCACTTTCCCGTACGGAAGCAAGACCCTTGGAGGGCTGTGCTGGGGACAGGGAAAGGCCTGCACCTCTCTGGCCAAGACAAAGCAGCAGGCCTCCACGTGGGGTATAATCTCTGCTCGCTTGTTATTACTTCTAGACCCAGCAGAAAACCATCTAACTGTAAGAAAGGGAATATGATTGTCCCGGTGTGGTGGAAATTAGCTCTCACTGTCAGGAGGGAAAAGGAGTGAGTTAGCCGAGGTGCTCAAAACGTGCAGGATGTGCCTGGGGCCAGCCCCAGGCCTGTACAGCAGGTTCCCCCCACCCCAGCCCTCCATCCCTGCAGCATCACAGCATGAAAATCTGGCTGCACGTGCAAAAATAACCCCGCAAGAGAACAAGAGGAGCTGAGAAATGTGGCCTGGGTATGCCTTGGGGAGCATCAGAGATTACGGCTCACATAAACACACCCCATGGAAGCCTGAAGCTAATTTGCAACTCGGTCAAGCGGATTAAACCAGAGCAAATAGATTTCACTCCTGTTTGGTTTTCCAAACCTGGAAAGCACAATGCGTTTGCGGGCTGTGCTCCTCAGAGTTGCCAGGGCACAGTTAGGGTGGAATTAGCTCTCACTCCAAGCATACGCAGCTCCTCTCCCTTTCTACGGAAACCTTCCTGCCTCTGCTGGCCCCACTGACCCGCCATCAATCTCCCGCCACTGAAACGCCTCTTTCTCTCTCTTGCCCTCAGTTATCATCCAACCCAGGAGAGCTCGATGGCACACACTGGTTGTGAAAGGGGCCTGGTACCGAACAAAGCAGATCCAGGTAGATTATGAGACAAATGCCGACCCTTTCCCCTGTTTCAGCTACACAAGACCACAGATTGATGCTGTGAGTTCATTTCTTAACGATCAAGGGAGTCTGTGTCATCTCGTGGGGAAAAAAGGTGCCTCTAAAAAGGATTTTGTATGTGGGCTCCTGACAGACATTGCCAGTGCCCTTAACAAGAGCAACCTGCCACCCTCCCCACCAGCCCCCAGGCTCTCCAGGACCAATGAGCAGCAGGACATGGGCAGGGGTGTCCAGTATTTCTGCAGGAAGTTGTTCAGCAAGAGCCATTGTCACTGCTGGGTGGCCACCCTCAGACAGCCTTTCAATCCATGGGGCTGGTGACCAAAGCCATCCTCTTGTCACCATCACAACCCAGCTGGAACTGGCAACATCCACTGAGCATCACAACCATCACAGTTGTGAGCTGCCCAAGTGACCCAGGGAGCAGGAGGAGCTTTTCCTTTCCCTGAAGCCAGTGGCAATGCTGAATTGAGGCTCTGGGGCTCCCCATGGCAGTGAACACACAGCACAGCAGCTCTTTCCCAGCCCACAGGAGCAACCATCTTCTAGCATTCTTCAGGGCTAGAGCCCATTGGAACACACCCCGTGGGACATCCCCTCCTCTTCCATGAGCAGCTCCGTGGCCTCCACCAGCTCCATCAAGCTCCCAGTGACAAGCCTTTCCTCACCGCTGCTCCCTGCAGAAGAATTGCTGCCCTCAGCATCCCTCCTGTGCCATGGTTTTCTGCTGTGCTACCCAGCAGAGCAGCAGCAGGGCTCTGCCTGCTGAAAGCAAGGTCTGTGGGAAATCCTCATCCTGCTGCCACATGCTGGAATACGGCCCCTGCCTCCCCTACAGCTGGGATGGCTTTTCCCATCTGGGGGGAACTGCTGTTTACACAGCGGTAGGAAGTGTTATCCCTCCTACATGAAGTTGCTGGCTCTTCCTGTGGGCTGGCCTGGACCACATGGCACAAACCTCTAAGGTTAAAAATGTCATTCATGTAACCAGAACGTCCAGCGAGCCTGCAGCCACCAGCCTGCGAACTTCAAACACGCACACACAAAGAAAAGTCTTGAATGGCTCTAACAAAGCTGGCCACAAAATCCTCTTTTTCCTAGAAAACAGGATACGCCTGCTCCTGCCTAATCTGCAGTGGCGAGGCCTCCCCAAGCAGCCCTCCAGAGCACATAGACTGGTACAGGGAGAGGTACAGCTCCCGGGGGAGCTGCTGCCAGCAGTGCCCCCTCCATGCAGGCAGGGGAAAGGTTTGCCGTGGTTACAAGGCAGGAGCACACCAGTAATGGTGCTGCCAGCTCCACCGCAACCTTTGCACACAGCTTGCAATAATTTGCTCCTGTGGCAATGTTTGCCCTGGAGCAAATGGTGCAGAGTGTGATGGGGGAGAGGAAAGGGCAAGGAACTCAAAGCCCATCCGACCTGGCCTTGAGCACTGCCAGGGATGGGGCAGCCACAGCTTCTCTGGGCCATCACCCTGTGCCAGTGCCTCAGCACCCTCACAGGGAACAGCTTCTGCCTCAGAGCTCAGCTCAGTCTCCCCTCGGGCAGGTTCAAGCCATTGCCCTTGGCCTGGCCCTACAGGCCCTTATCTAAAGCCCCTCTCCGGGTTTCTTGTACCCCCTTTAGGCACTGGAGCTGCTCTAAGGTCTCCCCAGAGCCTTCTCTTCTACAGGCTGAACCAGCCCAATGAAGCTGAACATACCCAATGGAGGGCACACTGATCCTGCAGCTCATTTTGGAGTGCACCATTTTAAATACTCTACTTCTATCTGTGTGTCCCCATCGCTTTCTGTTGCTGCTTTTCTCAGGTATTTGTAGTGAACGAGCACATGACTGCAACTCCCGGATACCTGCACATCCCTGGAACTGCGTCCAGCTGGTCCTCGGCTCTAACGAGTCAATCAGTGACACATTCTGCATGAGAATGGCCTGGCAGGAGGTACCCAAGGGTGAGGATGCCAGGCACCAGACAGGGCACCCTGGGGGCTCCGGGGACCATCCTCCACCCGGCACCCCTGGGACTAATCCAAACCTCACTCAGTTATCCCAAATCGACTTTGCAACCTTCTCTTTTATTTGAGTAAATCCTTCCAAAGGACCAAACCAGCCAGCACAGGCCATACCAGAGTGGGTGACGCTCCCTTACTGCAGCCAAACCGGCATCCCAGGATGCCGAATTTCCTGGTGATTGTTTGAACAGGATGTTACAAGCACGAACCTCGACTTAAACTCAGCTTCTTGGATTCTGTCACCCAACCTTCCCCAAGAATTCGGTTTGCTGCTTGGGACACGGTTTAACAACGCTAGCTTCACCGAGAGCATCCTTAATTAGTTCCTAAAGCATCTCCCTAGAAAGACAGAGGGAAGGAAAGACCGGGCACAGGCTGCTCCTGCACAGCCCATCCCACCACACAAACCAGGCAGAAAATCACCTCGTTCTTTGTTCCGGTTTTCAGCCACACAGCGGAGGTGAAGGAATTTTGGTGGACATCAAACGTGCAGCAATCAGCTGCAACTGTTCCTGTACGCTTAGGAGAACTCACACAGACCTGCGTGTGATGTTTTAAAGCCAGAGGAGAGCCGTGGTCACAGGGAGCAGCACTCCGTGCTACCCAGTCCTAGCATCTCCCTGAACAAGCTTTAGTTCACATTAGCTCTTTTCTAGCGACAAGCTCATCCTATGGTTCTGAATCTATCGACGGGGCCAGTTCACCGCAGAACCTGACCGATTATTCCAGATGTGTACCTTGGTTTAAGGTGTCCTAAATATTTAGGGTGAAATCCTGCAAACATCTCCACCTGCAATGTTTCAGTTCCACACTCTCAGCCAACCGAGGAGCACGGTTCAAGCCTGTGTATATGAAACCTCCCAGCTGGGAGAAGAAAAGGACGCCTGGATGCTATTTCCAGGAAGACCACGAGCAAATATCTCTTAACTCCTCATCATTAGTGGTACTTTGCTGCTTAACTCCTTGTTTATAAACCACTGCTGGGATATCTTCACAATGAAAGGCGCTATAACATTTCTAGGCTCTCATTTGCAATTGAAAGTGTCGGTAATAAAACGGCTCAGCTTTGTGGGCTGCCGCAGTTTCACCTTCCACAAAGGCTTTTACACACTGTCCGCGGCCAGGCAGCCAGCGAACACCTTCCCAGATAAAATAGATCAGACACATTCACACCGATAGTGAAAAACTGCGGGAGACATTATCTTCCAGCTCTTGGAAAGCTGCGGAATAGCAGAGCAAAGCAAAGGGGTCTTTAAGGATGCTATCAGCTCCATTGTCCTCTGCGGGGAATACATCCAGCTCTGATATTCCCTGGATCAAGGCCTTCCTCACGAGCACAAACAGAATCAAGGCCAGGCAACAGAGGGTGAGAAGGTGATTTACAGCTCACCTGCCCTTCCCATGTCTCTGAAGCAAGGAGAGCCCCCGCTGATGGGTCATGGTGAGAATCAGGTTAAATCTCCCTGTGAATTCCAGACCCCTTTGACATCCGGACACTTTCTGCCCCTGGGCTGGCTCCTTCCGCACCAGACACCATGCACCCCAGGGAGCCCAGTCATGGACATGGGGGCCACCGGCCCCCCGTCACCATGAGTCTGTGCCGGGCTCAACAGCGGCAGCGCTGGGAGCAACAGCCAGAGCAGGAAAGTCACAGCCGAGTTTTGGGTTCTAAGTGGAATTTTCAGGCAGAAATACACACACAGACACAGACACCCCCAAACCCTACAGACTATGATATTTTCTTTTGACTTATTTGAGGGTTTTGTACAGGAAAACAGCTCCTGAGCTGCAAGCCAAACCTCTGCCCTGCAGCTGAAGTTTAAGCCTCCCCACACAGTGGGTACCCCCAATGCTCTCCCTTTGTGCCGGCAGTTTGGGCTGCACACTGACCACAGTCACATGCTGTAATTTGATGGAAGTGATCAAATGAAATATTAATAACAATAATTAACAATAAATATCGGTAGGACGGAGATCTTAGTGGAATGAAGCGTAAAGAACACACAGACACACACTTGTACTGCAGCTCTGATTTGGGGGTTCTACTGACTAGTTTTGGGTAGGGAAGCAAAAGGCTGCCCCACGCTTGCCCATCCAAACTAACTGTTCTATAAGAGCAACTCAAGGCATGTGAGGGGGTGCTGGGAGGTGAACCCAGTCGTGCCTCCCATGCCTGCATGGGTGCAACCTACGGACCATGGGGCCTAGGGAGCTTGTGGCCCAGACTGATGTGAGCCATGGGGTGGGCAACTGGGCATGGCAACCTGCTGGACACCCATCCCACTGAGCATCACCCACACTGGACACCCGTCCCATCGGACACCCATCCCACTGAGCATCACCCACACTGGACACCCATCCCACTGAGCATCACCCACACTGGACACCCATCCCATCAGACACCCATCCCACTGAGCATCACCCACACTGGACACCCATCCCACTGACACCAGCCCCGACGGCCACGTGCCCGGTGCCCGCCAGCAGCTCCCCCAGCACCGCGGTGGGCGCTCGGGCTGCGGCTGCAGGGGCGAAGGGGGCACCTCGGGGCGCCCGACGGGCCGGGCACGGGGAGCCGCACGGGTGCCGGCAGCCGCCGCCTGCACCGGAGCGAGCCCCGGCCGTGCGGAAAGTGCGGCCGCCAATGCTCAGGCTGAGGCGGCGGCGGCAGCCGGGGCCGGGCCGGGCCGGGCCGGGCGGGGCGGGCGGAGGCGCGGCCGCCGCCATGGGGCTGCTCAACTTCAGCCGGGATCCGGTGCCGGAGGCGGTGAGCGCGGACATGCACAGCCTCAACCAGCTCAGCGCGCAGGTGGGGCCGGCGGCGGGACCCTGCACCCGCACCGCGGGCCCGCGGCGGCGGCGGGGCGGGCACAGCCGGGCCGGGGCGAGGCAGCACCCGGGGGCAGGGCCCGACGGGTCCCGGAGCAGCCCCGGGACCGGGCTCCATCGGGTCTCCGGGGCGCGCAGCTCCGGTACCGAGCCCTGACTGGTACCGAGCCTCCAGTCGCTAGAGCAGCCCCAGTACTGGGCCCCATTGGGCCTCCAGGAGCCGGTTGCTGGGGCTGTAACGAGCTCTGGCAAAGGGGCTCACACCGTGCCCTGGGCGGGCAGCAGGGACCTGTCGGGCTCTGGGTTATCCCGGTGGGAATGCACAGCGGCCACTGGCCTCTCGTCCCAGGTCGGTGCTTTGCCCAGCAGCACACACCTGCCTCTGGGTCGCACCGGGCATACAGCGCCTCAGCTGCAGGCTCCGTTAGTGATGGAGCGGATGGAGGAGCTGAGGCTTAGCTCAGCTTGCCAGAACCGCGGGTACAGCCCAGAGCCTCTTACACGAGGGGAGGGCAGGATGAGGCTCTGCAGCCGTCCCCGGGGCACAGCCAGCACTGGTGCTGCAGAGGAGGAAGGCGGTGGTGCTCTGCCCTGCAGGCAGGCTCTGCAGCCCTGCCACTGCACAGTGAAGGCAGCCACTAGACCCTTCACCAGTTCTTTTCCTTTCCCAAGTTAACCTGGTTACCCCGTGGGGTTTATGAAACATGAGTAGGCAGTCACATCTTTCTCCGCTCACACATTTTGGGTTACACAGGATAGAAGAGCAGTTTCAATTAGCCACAAGTCACAAAAGCCCTGTGCAGTGCCAGCTGCACAAACCCTTTGAGAGTCTCTCAAAAGTCTCTCAAAAGCATCCATGAGTAAATCCCATCCACTGGCACCTTGTAATGCCGAGGATGGGGATACCTTCCTGACATACATGGGAGGTCGAACTCTGGGACTGATGTACCAGAGTCACATAGGGCTACATCAAGGTCGTGGGGGTGATGTGGGGGGTGAGATGCTGAGATGCTCATACCTGCCTCCATAGCACCGTCCTGTTTCTCCACAGCAATTCTCATCACTGACTGAAGTGCTCTTCCGCTTTCTGACAGAGCCCAAGGAGGTGAGACCCGTCCAGAACACCAGATGTGTGAATGCAGCTCTGGTGAGAAATGTGCAGAGATAAGATTGTGCCTCTCTCTTGTGCAGGTGGAAAGGTTTCTGTCTCAGCTCTCTGACTTTGCCACCATGAATAAAATCAGCTTGGGCCCCCTGAAAAACATTGTCAAAAGTATCCTCCTGGTACCCAACGGTAAGCGAGACATTTGCATAGGCTGCCCCGAGGCCAGACTCTTGTGTCCATTCCTGCATGCTGCCAAAGGGGGCCTGCAGAACTGCAGTGCACTTGGTTTGCACAGTAAGTGCCAACGGTAGCTAATAAAAGGCTTAGTGTTTAAGACTCAAAAAACCTCCTGTTGAAATATCCCTGTTTGGTGACTTGGGCTTTGTATTCTTTATACTCCACCTGCAGACACAGCTCTCTGCATTCACTCGACTCACATATATGTGTGTTAAATGCAAGCACAATGTTGTGACAGTGCTTGGTGTTACCTGTAAATCAGTGTGTCAGAGCAGCCAGTCCTACGTTGGCACCAGGTCTCTGCAGGAGCTTCCACCAGTTTATCTAGTGGACTAATAGAGCAACAATAAAGTGACCCAGTACTGTAATTCCTACAAGGACAAGTGCTGTTTAAGGTACATAAGACAGTGTAAGCACCCCTCTAAAGTGGGCTGGAAACCAGTTTGGTTCTAGACTGTGTAAAGCAGACATCATAAGTAGTGGGGAAGAGGGGCAGAGAGATTCCCCTTGAATACCCCAGACTCCAGCATGTGAAGGGGTGCCTGTGATATTGTGGCTGCTGTTTGACATGCTAATGGATCAAACACCTCCACTGCACATCCATCCCATTGATCCCTCCTGTTATTAATAGTCCCTTGCTATTATCCTTCAGTCCTGGCTTCCCTGTAGCTCTCTTCCCAGCACTGAAGCCTCACACAACTATTTCCTGCATTTGGCCTAAACTTACCATGCTACTTCAAGCCATTTCTCCTACCCGGGTGTAGCAGTGAATGATGTCCTTTCCTACAACTGCCTGGGGGTGTTTAACATGGAATTAGGATTTTCTGGCCTAGGTGCACTCAAGTCTTGTCATTGCTGGTTTTGTGCACGGGCTCCAATCCCCTGTAACTCTTCCTTAGCACTGGGATGCCACAGACAGTGTTGGGAAGGATTCCAGCAGATAACTTTGCCTGTGTGCAAAGAGCAGAAAGCCACGTGGGACCGGCAGTCTCTTTGAATTTATGAGATTCCTGCTCTTGGCTTCAGAGACCAGAATCCCTGTAAACTTCCATGTGCTGCCCGTGCCCCAGAACAAAGGAGGCAGGCACAGCGGGGGAAAGTGTTATATGCACACGTTCACACCCCTAATCCAAAACACAGCAGGTAGGTCAAATTAGTAGCCTGCCAGCCTTAACGGCTCCTCTTTAACAAGCAAAGCTTCTATAGGAGAGAAAGCAGCAGCTTCAAAACACAACTGCTGCTGCAGTTCCCATGGATACCTGCAATGAACTCTCCCCCTCTCCCAGGCATTCCCAGAGCCTGGACTTTTAAAGCACCGGGCATCTGCAGAGATAGCGGCAGGCACAACTCTATTTCCTATCCCGAGGAGCTGTGGTTTGTTTCAAAACACAGGCTGGGAACAGAAGCTCCCCAGCGCAGCGCCTCCATCCCCACGTTTATGGGATTCTGTAGAGATTGGGTTGGCTCAGTGAAAAGTGATTTTGCTTCTTTGCATTGTTGGTTCAGGTGCCCTGAAGAGGAACTTGTCTTGGGAACAAGTCCGAGCAGATTTCATTGCTCTAGGTGGGTCACCTGACTTCCCCGAAAGAAAAGAGAATTAATATTTATCACATGGAGTAATCTCCTCTGCTCTCTCCCACAGGCCTCAGTGAGGAGAAAGCCACTTACTTTGCAGAACAGGTATGCATCTGTTCCTGTGCTAACCAAATGACAGCCTCCGAGCGGGAGCTGGTGAAACCCCGCTCTGCTGCCGCGATGCGCCAGCACCTGGGGTGCTTTCTGCCAAGCCAGCTCAGGGATTTGAACTGATCCGCACAGCAGTGATGAGGAGCACTTTGCCTA
The DNA here is from genome assembly GCA_002631895.1 of Agapornis roseicollis. Lineage (NCBI taxonomy): Eukaryota > Metazoa > Chordata > Aves > Psittaciformes > Psittacidae > Agapornis > Agapornis roseicollis. Next base: position 6,478 of record NDXB01006193.1, on the reverse strand, counting down.
ATGAGGATTCTAGCCATGGCCCCTGCCTCATCCCTTCTGGGGCTCCTGCACTCGTGGGTGCCTCTCACTTGGTTGGTTTTGGCTTTGCACGCTTTGAGCCCCAGGGTCATGCAGTTACATGAACACATGGCTTTTTGTGCAGATACTGTTACAGCAAACCAGCACTAAGACAAACCCAGCCAGTTCCATCTGCAGCAGGGACAAGGCCGAGGGAAACCCTGGCAGGACTCCACATCTGTGAAACCCCACCACCACCACCACATGAGCTCGGCCCTTTGCACACCCCCACTTTGAGCTTCTGCCTCTTTCTGACTGATGTTGAACTTGCAGGTAACATAAAGAGAGGCCTCTGGGGGTTGACTGCTGGGGTGTCTTTTGCCTTTGCAGTGGAAGGCGAATTCCCCCACCCTGACACGTCTGGCTGTTGGTCAGACACTGATGATCAACCAGCTGATAGATATGGAGTGGAAGTTTGGAGGTAATAGAGCTAAATCAGGAAGTGAATGGGGTGGGTAAAACCCACCAGCAGCTCTCAGCTAAATAACCTCTTATTCCACCCTTTAGCTAACAGATTATCTCCCTTCTTTCTGATTCGCAGTGACTGCTGGGAGCAGTGAACTGGAAAAAGTGGGAAGTATCTTCTTACAGGTAAATCTACATCAGAGTTCAGGTTGTAGTGTGCAGCTAAGGGACAAGCAACAACCAGGCATGTGGGCAGTACTGGCTATGGCTGGGGCTGGAGGAAAGCTGGGTCTCATGGAACAAGCCCTGCAACTGGGCTTCTGCTTCACCTTCCAAGGGCAGCTGCCAGCAGGTAGCAGGCACGCTGCTGATTGTTTCCCTTCTGAAGCCATCCTGTGTCACAGCAGCAAAGCCCATTCCGAAAGCTCTTCAGAAAGCTCAGTCTAGCAAAGGTTATCGGGGGGGGCAAGGGGTGGTCATTTGGAAGAACTTCCAGGGAGCCTCCCGATCCAAGGAATCTGTTCCTACGGTGACGCTTCCTGAAAGGTGTATCAAATACATGTGTGCTTCACAGCAGTCTGAAACCCACAGCGCTCCCCTGGTACTGCTGCCCTGAGCAGTGTGCTCCGAATTAACACCTCTGCTTTTTCTACCCCCAAGCTGAAGCTGGTGATCAAAAAAGGGAGTCAAATGGAAAACGTGTATCTGGGTGAGTGAGCGGTGCTGGGGAAGCAGCAGCTCTGGGGGTGCTGGAGGTGGGGGAGCGTTGGGTGCAGAGCCCAGCATGGGTTGCTGCCAGAGCAGGGCTGGAGGATGCTGCTCCCCTAGCAGTCACCCTGGCAGTATTTGGGAATGCTCCCTGCATTCCAAGCATCCTGAAGAAACGTGCAAAAAGCAGCCCGAGCAGCAGAGAGTTCGGAAGTAAACCATTCCCAGGGTTTGGTCACCGTTAGGAGAATCCCAGCCTGGAAGCCGACACAGCCCAGCTGTAGTGTGCAGAAACAGCTGCCGGGGGTCACTGTGTCTAATCCTGCCCAGCTGAGGCAGGTAGCACCAGAGCAGGGTTTCCCATGCTGGGAGCATAACCTGAAATCCAAGACTCGATGCCTCTCTGTTTCCCCACAGAGCTGACTTTGCCCCAGTTCTACGGTTTTCTGCATGAAATGGAACGGATCAAAACCAGTCTGGAAAGCTTCAGCTGAAGCAGCACAGGCCTGAACACACACCATCCACTGGGATTCACCTCGTGGGCCGGCAGATCTGCCCTTTCCCAGCTGACCTGACACCTCGATAGGAGCAGGCAAGGCTGCGCAAGGAGCGGTGCTGTCATGGCCCAGAGGGACCATGAGTCCCTCAGAACCCAAAACTTCAGCAAGTGTTTTCAGGCAGCTGCAATCCTCTTTTTATATACTCTTATGAGAAAACTGTGGTCAAAATATGCAGAAACTTGTATTGAAAGAGCAAATAAATAAACCCATTCACATCCTCCTCCATTTGTATTCTATGATTTCTAATCTGATCTTGTGAGGAAAGGAGAAGGAGGAGCAGGGAATCATTTCCAAACTTGGAGAGTTAAGGGAGAGATGACCCTTCCAACGCAGAACATTCTATGTTGCTATGACAAGGGAAGCAAGGAGAGCACCTAACCTGGTGCATCACTTAGTGCTCACTCCCAGGCCTCTCACTTCTCTTGTATTGAGAAATGGGTTCATTACATTCTTCCCAATCATGCCTTGTTATGGAAAAATACCTCACTGATAGATTTTAGATCTTAAACAACCAAACATCTGCCTCTGTGCTGAGGGGGGAAAAGCATCTCAGGGGGTGATGAAATCCAGTTTGTGCTGAGCTGCAGCGAGCACTCTTCAGTCTGCAGCCCCTGTGATGCTGCACGGCCAGACCCAGCCTGTTCCCTGATGGATGTAACAGCCAGACCCCATGAAGGGCCATTAGCTCGACCCTTCGGTCACCCAGCTCCCTCTGGAAGCGGAGGGGTGCCCCTGACCTGACACAGGCAGTGAGAGCTGTTATGTTCACCCGTGTCCAGAACATTCTATGCCCACCACCTCTCAGCAGCCTGAGCTCGCTGTCACCTCCTCCCACAGCACAAAGCAGAACCGAGCTCCCTCCTACAGCACGTTCCTTCCACCACGGAGACTTCCCAAGGCACCTCCATGTCCTGACACACTCAGGGGTCACAGAGGAGAGAATAAACTGCAGCACCGGGGCAGATCCTGGTGAGATGCTTTCCATTTGCAGCCTGCACCTGAAGCAATGCCCTGTCCTGCAGCATCCTGCAGGTCTGCTGTGCGACAAGGAGAGCTGCAGCCCCCTGTGCCCACATCTGCTTCCAGTTAAAGCCACGCACAGACAGCTCTGGTGAGAAAGGCGTCACAAATCCCTCCCTGTGACTCAGCTCTACCCACAGGTTCTCAGCTTGCAGAAACCCAGCAGTTTATGTGGTCCTGTGTGAGTGCTCAGCTCCAGGAACGGGTACAGCCTGAACCCTGTGTTGGGAAACAGCTTGGGGAATCCTGCTGGCAAACCCAGGACAGTGGCTGCGTGGTTATTCTCCCACGTATCAGGCCATTCGCAAGCATCTCGAGCTTTGGCACATGATTACAGTCAAAATTAAGCACATAAGCCAAAAAAAGTCCCCAGAAATAGTGCCCTGCACGATATTGCATCTCCTGTTGGGTGGCAGGAAAAGCTGGTTCAGGGAGGGAGAAAAGGTCCAAAGGGTTTCTCAGAACAAAAGGAATATTTCTGCTTTACGTTTGCTGCCGCCTGCTCCCATTAGATCTCCTTGCCCACCTGGTGCCAGGGCGGCACCACTCAACCCTGCCCACTCACAGCACAAGGTGACCACAGCGGTGCTGGAGAGGCTGCCAGGTTCTGCTGTGGGTGAGGACTCCACCACCCCCCTGCCACGTTCCTGCCCCTGCCCGCGGGCTCAGGGGTCATGCACGCTGCAGCCCGCAGACCCCAAGAGCAGGGGTCACCTCCATGCAGCTCCACAACCCCCACGGGCACCTCTGGCGTGACCTTCACGCTGCCCGCAGCTGTACCCAGCAGCACCCTTCCGTCCCACACGCTCGGCTGTGCATGAGCTGAGCTGGCAGCCCCGCAGGGGAGCAGCACAGGGATGGAGGCAGCGCGGGCATGGGGCGACGCCAACCAGGGGGGAACTGGGTCACCCTCCCGACCACGTTGGCCAAGGGCAAGCACAGCACCGGGAAGCCCCACAGCAGCCGGGCCCCTTCTGCAGACCACGGGCTTCGCGGCCAGCACACGGCGCGACGGCGAACACCCAGCGCCGGGGTGCAGCGAGCGCAGCCGGGCAGAGCCGCAGCGAGGGCCGCGGGGACCGAACCGCGCTGCCCGTTTCGCCCCGGTTTCCGGGCGGCCCCGCGGGGCTCGGGGCTTCCGGCTGCCCGCCAAGGCCGGCCCGGAGAGCGCTAATCTCGGCGGGGCAGCGGGCGCGGGGGAAGCGGGGCCTCCCGCGGGCTCGGGCGGTGCTAACCGTGCTCCTGCCGCGGTTTGCCTCCCCGGGGGCTCCCCCAGCCCATTTCCTCCGGGGGGGGGGG
>NDXB01006192.1:0-13441 GCA_002631895.1 Agapornis roseicollis | reverse complement strand
CAGTATAACCCAACACAGCCCAGCACAGTGCAGCACAGCCCAGTATGGTCCAGTATAACCCAGAACAGCCCAGCCCAGTATGGTCCAGTATAACCCAGCACAGCCCAGCACAGTGCAGCACAGCCCAGCATGGTCCAGTATAACCCAGCACAGCCCAGCACAGTGCAGCACAGCCCAGTATGGTCCAGTATAACCCAACACAGCCCAGCACAGTGCAGCACAGCCCAGTATGGTCCAGTATAACCCAGAACAGCCCAGCCCAGTATGGTCCAGTATAACCCAGCACAGCCCAGCACAGTGCAGCACAGTCCAGTATGGTCCAGTATAATCCAGTGCAGCACAGCCCAGTATGGTCCAGTACAACCCAGCACAGCCCAGCACAGTGCAGCACAGCCCAGCATGGTCCAGTATAACCCAGCACAGCCCAGCATGGTGCAGTATAACCCAGCACAGCCCAGCATGGTCCAGTATAACCCAGCACAGCCCAGCATGGCTCGCTGCATGCCTGAGCTGCCATGGCTCCTCGTGCTTGCCGGGTGCACGGGTCAGCACCGCTGCAGCACCGCGGTGCTGGCACCGCTCAGACGTGCTGGTGTTGAGCCTGTGGTGTTGAACACTCCTCCCTGTTTGCCTTTGGATTATGGCTCCTCAGCACCGGGATGCTGCTGCCAGCGCCAGCGCCGGGCTCTGCATGTGCCGGCCCAGACATAGCCCTGGCTCCACTGGTGCTGCCCCTGTGCTGCCCCTGCCCCATGGATGTGGGGCCAGACCCATGGCTCAGGCTGCGCCGGGGTGACGCCATCCAGGTGACATCTCCCATGTCCTGCACCTTCCTCTTCACTCACCTGCCCTACGCCCCTTACTCTTCTCCTCACGTCTCGCCTATGTCCTTCATTGTCTTCCTCGTGTCTCCCCTACTTTCTTCATCCTCCTCCCCCCCAGGACTCCTCCTGGAACCATGGGCTTGGTGCTGCCGGAGCTGCTGGTACCACAGGGTTACATTCCCAGGGGATGTCCCTGTACATGGGATTCACCCGCAGGTGCCAGGGCTGGGTGCCCACCAGAGTACCCCGCGCCATGCCGAGCTGTGCCGTGCTGTGCCATGTTGTGTGTGCCTTGCCATGCCATGCTGCTGGCTCACCAGGCCAGCCCCATGCCTGGATACCGGCACCTGTCCAGACAACACACTCCCACGCCCGTCAACACCTCCAGGCGATGTTCATCCGCATCCCTTCCTCACCACATCACCCTTGCCGCTGGTGCTCCACATCCATCCCTTCCTAACTGCATCACCCGCGATGCTGGGGCCGTGCATCCACATCCCTTCCTCACATCACCCGCAGCAAAGAGCACCCAACGCTCCCCATCACTCTGTGCGGTGCCCATGGCACTGTCAGGACCCCCAGAGCCCCCATGGCACCACGGCGAGGGGAAGGGGATGCTCAGGTGGAGCAGGCGCTGGGTGTGGGGCTGGGTGTGGGGTCCGGGCAGAGGGTGTGGGGCTGGTGACGGAGGCAGGGCCAGGGTGTTTGGATGACTCAGGTGGCAACGGGACCGCTTGGGCATGTTTTGGGCAACGGAGGCTCCGGGGATGTGGGTGACGCTGGGGTGGGGAGCGGGGAAGGGTCCCCCCCACTGCACCGGCTGCTGTGGAGCGGGGTCAGGGCGCAGCGCTGCAGCCCTGGTTCCAGTGAGGCAGACCCCTCGGTGCAGTGATCCCATGGGAACTGGCCCTGCTGCAAGCTGGGGTGGGCGCAGGGGAGAGGAGCTGGGTTAGGGTTAGGGTGCAGGGGCTCTGCTGGGCTGCTGGCATGCTGATGGTGAGGGGTGACGGGAAGAAGGACAAGGTGCTTTTGGCAAGCAAGGATGCTCAGGGGCTGGAGCACCTCCCATACAAAACCAGGCTGGGATCATTGGGGCTGTTTAGCCTGGAGAACAGGAGCTGCGTGGAGGCCTCTGAACAGCTTCCAGTGCCTGAAGGGGGCCACGAGGATGCTGAGGAGGGGCTCTTCGTCAGGGACTGGAGCGATAGGGCAAGAAGTGATGGGTTTAAACTGAAACAGAGCAAGTTTAGGTCGAATATAAAGCAGAAGCTGTTCCCTGTGAGGTTGCTGAGGCGCTGGCACAGGGTACCCAGAGGAGCTGTGGCTGCCCCATCCCTGGCAGTGCTCAAGGCCAGGTTGGACACAAGGGCTTGGAGCACCCTGCTCCAGTGGAAGTGGTCCTTGCCCGTGGTTGGAGCTGGAGTTGCTTTAAGGCCCTTTCAACCCAAAGCATTCCATGGTTCTATGGTTCTATCACACCAGCCCCACGGGTGTCTCCCCTTTCTCTCGCCCCCTTTGCCCAAGCACTTGCTGGCCAGGACATGGCCACCTCCTGCACAGGAGCTGTTACGGGGCCAGTGACCCCCTGCCCATCGCCCTGCATGGCTCCTGTGCCCGCCAGTGCCCAGCGCAGGGAGGGCTGTGATGGGATGCTGCACTCAGCCGGACCCCTGCACAGGGGGACCCCATGGGCACCCCAGGAGCGTGGGGAGGGCCCCGGTGCTGAGGTAGGGCTGGGCCCGTGTGTCATCCCCAGGGGCGGGGAAGGGTGAGGTTTAAACGTGCTGCGGTCCGGGCAGGAAGCTGCGGCGGAGCAGCGGGACTGCGGGCACCGCGATCCGGGCTGCAGCGGCTGCGCCAGCCCCGCAGCAGGCGAAGGTGAGTGCCAGCTATGTGAGGAATGCGGCGTGGCTGCGCCCGCTGCCCGCAGAGCGGTGCCGGGGCCATAGGGCAAGGCTGCAGGGAGCTGCGGTGTGCTGCGGGTGGAGGAGAGCAGCGCCGGAGCACCCGGGAATGGGGAAGGGGCAGGCGCCGGGCAGCACGTGCTGGGACTGGCAGCACCAGCCCATGGTTCCTAGGGAGGTGGGTGCAGGGTGCTGCGGGATTGAGCCCGGGGGTGCAGCTGCAGCAGCGGTCACCAACAGGCCATCGGTGGTGGGATGCAGGCACTGTGTTCCCTCCATGGGAGGGACCCCCCCAAGTGCCCCATCTGCCCTCTCCATCCCTGTCACCCTTGAGGTGCTGCCCCATCTCCTGTTCTCCCCCCACTTCCCCCCATCCCATCACCTCCCGGCTCCCACCCGCAGCCCCAGCAGACGGCTCCTTCATCACTCCCGTTCTCAAACCGTGACCTCCAGCCCACCGGTAAACCCGGCCCCTGCTCCCAGCCCTTCCCCACGGCCCCAGCGCTGCGCTGCGGGTGCACACGTGCAGGGCTTATCCCATGCAGCCAGGGATGCAGCACTGCCCCGTGGCACTGGGAGCACAAGGAAAAGCCTCCCCTGGAGACACTGCCCAGAGGAGCTGGGGCTGCCCCATCCCTGGCAGTGCTCAAGGCCAGGTTGGACACAGGGGCTCGGAGCACCTTGCTCCAGTGCAAGGGGTTGGAGCTGGAGGAGGTCCCAGGTCCCTTCCAGCCCAAACCATGCCGTGATTTATGGCCTCTGACTCACGCAGGCCCCGCTGGGTGTGAAGGGGCCGGGGCGGCTCTCGCCAGCGCATTCCCTGCGCAGCCAGAAGCGGAGGCACCGAGCAGGCGGGGACTGAAGCGTTCCATGGGGCTGACGCGTGGGGGAAGCAGCCGAGCCCTGCCCCTGCCCCTGCCCCTGCCCCTGCCCCTGCCCCTGCCTGCACCCGCGCTGCCCGCGGCTCCGAGCTCCCCGCTTCCGGGGTCCTGCTGCGGCCCCACAAAGCGCCGATGGGAACGGTGCTTTCCAATGCACCCCATCACCGATGGGAACGGTGCTTTCCAATGCACCCCATCACCGATGGGAACGGTGCTTTCCGATGCACCCCATCACCGATGGGAACGGTGCTTTCCGATGCACCCCATCACCGATGGGAACGGGGGCATTGCCCCAAACTCCCTCTGCGCTCCGGTGCCGGTGCCTGGTTCGGGAATGGGGCACTCGGGGATCTGCCCTGGGGTCTGCAGTTACCGCAACCACCCCGGTGCTGCCGCCGGGTGTGCCCATGGCACGGCTGGGGGGGGGACCCGGCTCCTTCTGAGCACCTATCCCAGCATCTTCCCTGCCGGGAAGGGCTCTGCCAGCCCCGGTGCGTCCTTGTGCGTGTCCTTGTGCGTGGTGCAGGCTCAGGGCTGCCGGCACTGGGGCATGTACCTGGTGTGAGATACGTGTGAGACAGGAACGCCGGGCTCCCCTGCAGCTGCCCCATGGCAGGCAGAGCCCCCAGAGTCCTGGCTCTCCTCCCCTGCTCCCCACCCAAGCTGGCTCGGGCAGGGGCAGGGGCAGCACCCCACGTCTCGTCCCCTCCCCTCTCATCCCACAACCACATCCACACCTCGGCGTCAGCTGCAACCCCGGATCTGCCAACACAAACAGCAGTTGCCTGGGCAGATCCGAGCACTGACATCACTCTTGGACAGGGTGGGTAGGGGTGGGACAAGGGGGAATGGCTGTGAACTGATTGAGGGTGGATTTAATGAGAGGCTGAGAGAGCTGGGCTGGGGCAGCCTGGGGGAGAGAAGGCTCCTGAAGGGGAGACCCCAGAGCAGCTCCAGGGCCTAAAGGGGCTGCAGGGAACCTGGAGAAAAAGGGGCTTGGGCCAAGGGCCTGTAGGGCCAGGCCAAGGGCAATGGCTTGAACCTGCCCAAAGAGGGGAGCCTGAGCTGAGCTCTGAGGCAGAAGCTGCTCCCTGTGAAGGTGCTGAGGCGCTGGCCCAGGGTGATGGCCCTGAGAAGCTGTGGCTGCCCCATCCCTGGCAGTGCTCAAGGCCAGGTTGGACCCAGGGGCTCGGAGCACCCTGCTCTATGGAAGGGGTCCCTGCCCTTGGCAGGGGGTTGGGAGCTGGAGGAGCTGTAAGGTCCCTTCAACACAAACCAGTCTGTGATAGATGGAGCCAGTGCCTGCTGGAACCATTCCTCTGGCACCCAGCCTGGAGCACCGCTGAGACAGAGGAGCCCTTGTGAGCAAAAGCTGCTGGCAGGGCCCAAGGGCCATGGAACAGCCCGGAGTGAGCACAGTGCATGCACTGGGGCCATCCTGCTCAGCCCGTGTCCCTGCAGCCGTGCCAGTGGGCAGCACCGTGGCCGGCTGCCCAGGCTCAGGATCTCTGCAGCACTTGATGCTGTGGCTCTGTGGGGCCAGTCCAGCCCTGGCCTTTCTCACCCTGGTGCCAGGGCACTGCTGTTGATGGGGTACGGAGCCATCTCTGCTCCTCCACCCCCGTCAGCCCTGCTCCAGCCCCACAGTGCATCCGGCTGCAGCCCCAGCACTGGGCATGGACCCGCTGGCACCGGGCTGTGGGCAGTGAGGCTCCTCTCCAGCAGTGTGTGCTGCAGCCACAGCCCTGGGGATGGGGCTGCAAACAGCCCCCAGAGCTCTGCACAGCCTGTTCTGGGCCACAACCACCCCCAGACCTCCCGGTGCCCACAGCCTTGCCTCCTCCTCCCTTGAGCACCGTGGTTTGGTTGTACAAGGGCTGTGCTGGGGCTGGTCCCAGTGCAGGCAGCAGCTCTTCAGCACCGCTGCAGGCACCAGGTCTGGGTGCTCCACATGGGACCTGCTGCACCCTCCTGAGTCTTCTCCTGGAGCAAACACCCCCCTGCAGCAAAGAGCCTCCAGGGATGCTCCTGGTGCCCGGTGGCTGCAGCCCCTGCCCTAGCCCCGCTCAACATAGGATCATGGAAAGGTTTGGGTTGGGGTGACCTGAAAGCTCCTCCAGCTCCAACCCCTGCCATGGGCAGGGTCCCTTTCCATAGAGCAGGGTGCTCCAAGCCCCTGTGTCCAACCTGGCCTTGAGCACTGCCAGGGATGGGGCAGCCCCAGCTTCTCTGGGCACCCTGGGCCAGCGTTTTACCACCCTCATTGTACATAATTTCTTCCTCACGTCCAGCCTGAACCTCCCTCTTTGAGTTTAAACCCATCACCCCTTGTCCTGTCACAACGCGCCCTGCTGAAGTCTCTCCCCATCCTTCTTCTGGGCCTCTTTGAAGCAATGAAAGGCTGCTCTGTCTCCCCAGGGCCTTCTCTTCTCCAGCCACACAAGGCCAGCTCTCGCAGCCGTTGCTCACAGCAGTGCTCCAGCCCTCGCATTCATTTGTGTGACCCTTCTCTGGACCCTCTCCAACAGGTCCATGCCTTTCCCGGGGCGAGGACTCCAGAGCTGGACGCAGGGCTCCAGGTGCGGGGCTCAGGGACAAGCGCCTGGCTCTCCCTTCCTCCTGACCGGGAGGAATTCCTTCTTCTCTTCCCCATGCGGAGTTTAACGTGAAATCCATGGCAAAGGCGGTTCCTCACTGAGCTTCCCTCTTCCCTCCCCTCTCTGCAGGGTCGTGACAGCGGTGGGAGCAGAGCAGCGGGAGGATGGAGAGCGAGCCTGCGGTGAACGGCCACGCTGCGCCCGTGTCCCCCCAGGAAGGCACCCCAGTACCAACCCACTGGAGCCAGGGCGCGCTGGCTCGCAAGGAGAGCAGGATGAGGGGGCCGGATGGTGCCCGCGAGCCCCCGGCCGCAGCGGGCAGCATTGCTGGAGTCTACCTGGAGGCTTCCAAGAAGACGATGAGTTTCTATGATGCTACCAGGGAGCACCTCCTGAGCCTGGATGCGGCGCTCTGCCTCCTCGAGGCCCAAGCGGCCACGGGCTTCCTGGCTGAGCCGGTGAGGAGCCGGTGGGTGTCAGTGGCAGAAGGCGTGCAGACGGGGCTGGTGGGGCTGGAGCTGAAGGACAAGCTGCTCTCCGCAGAGAGAGCTGCCACCGGTTTCGTGGACCCTTACACGGAGGAGAAGATTCCCCTGTTCCAGGCGATGCAGAAGGAGCTGGTGGGGAGGGACCAAGGCATCCGCCTGCTCCAGGTCCAGATGGCGACCGGTGGCATCATTGACCCCAGCACCGGCCGCCGGCTCCCGGCGGATGTGGCCTGTGAGAGGGGATATTTAGATGAAGAGATGAGCCAGCTCCTCTCTGATCCAAGCAATGAGGATGGCAAAGGGTTCCTCCACCCCAGTACTATGGAGAGGGTCACCTACACGGAACTTATCAAGCGCTGTGTCATTGAACCGGGCTCAGGCCTCCTCCTCTTGCCCCTGCAGATGACGTTCCCAGGGCTGGGAGGGCGGGTGAGCAGCAGGGACCTGCTGGACGCAGGCATCATCAGCTCCGAGACGTTCAGGGACCTCGAGGAGGGAAGAGTCTCTGCCCAGGAGGTTGCAGAGAGTGACTCAGTGCAGCGGCTCCTGCGTGGGACAAGGACTGTGGCAGGCGTTGTCTTGCCTTCCGGGGAGCAGAAAAGCCTTTACCGGGCCCTGAGGGAGCATCTCCTCATGCCTGGCACTGCCCTGATGCTCCTGCAAGTCCAGGCCTCCACCGGCACCCTGACAGACCCCATCAAGAACAAAAGCTACTCGGTTGATGAGGCTGTTAGAGTCGGTCTCGTTGGCCCAGAGCTTCATGAGAAACTGTCTTCAGCTGAGAAGAGCATCGTAGGGTACCGGGACCCCTGCACTGGATCAATGCTCTCTCTGTTCCAAGCCATCAGGAAGGGCTTTGTCCCCAAGGATCATGGCTTCTGCCTTCTGGAGGCTCAGATAGCCACTGGTGGGATAATCGCTCCAGGAAAACACCTCCGTGTCCCCATGGAGACAGCCTGCAAGTGGGGTTACCTGGACGAGGCCACGAGGCAGCTCCTCGCCGCTCCTACCAATGACATGAAAGGGTTCTTGGACCCCAGCTCCAAGGAGAAGTTGACCTACACGGACCTGCTCAAGCGCTGTGTGACTGATCCCGGCTCTGGGCTCCTGCTGCTGCCCCTTGGAGGAGACAGCAGAGAGGGACTCAAGGGAACCCACCTCTGCTTTGACCACAAGACCCAGGCAGCTCTGGAGAACGCACGGGTACCCGTTGCTTTGGGCAAGTTCAAGGGGAAGTCCGAGTCTCTTTGGAAACTCCTCTTCTCAGACTACATCCAGAGCGAGCAAAGAGCGGCTCTGTCCCAGCAGTACCTTGCGGGAGCACTCTCCATGCAAGAGCTGAGTAAGGCGGTCAGTGCCACCATCGAGGAGATGGCTTCCCCTGCTAACGTCACCTTTGAAGGACTGAGGGAGCGGGTGACAGCTGACCAGCTCCTGAGCTCCGAAATCATCAACAAAGATTTGTTTAAGAAGCTGAAGGAGGGAGAAACATCGGCGAAAGAAGTCGTCAGCATGGACACGGTCAAGAAGTACCTGCAAGGGACAGGTAGCATTGGTGGATTGCTGCTTCCTGACTCCCAGGAGAAGATCAGCATCTACCAGGCAAAGAGGAAGGGACTTCTAAGGCCAGGAACGTCCTTGATCCTCCTGGAGGCCCAGGCTGCCACTGGGTTCATCATTGACCCGGCTGCCAACAAAAGGTATTCCGTGGATGAGGCCTTGCGAGCGAACGTCATTGGCCCTGATGTCTACGACAAGCTTCTGGCTGCAGAGAAATCGGTCACCGGCTACAGAGATCCTTACTCGGGGAACACCATCTCCCTCTTCCAGGCCATGCAGAAGGAGCTCATCGTCAAGGAGCACGGCATCCGCCTGCTCGAGGCCCAGATCGCCACCGGCGGCATCATCGACCCCGTCAACAGCCACCGCATCCCCGTCGAGGTGGCCTACAAACGCGGGTACTTCGACAAGAAGATGAACTTGATCCTCTCGGACCCCTCCGACGACACCAAGGGCTTCTTCGACCCCAACACCCACGAGAACCTCACCTACCTGCAGCTGAAGGAGAAGTGCATCACGGAGCCGTCCACTGGGCTCTGCCTCCTGCCCCTGAACAGCAGGAAGCGGCAGTTCGTGGATGCAGGCACCAGGGAGGTGTTCAAGGGCTCCTGGCTGCCGGTCAGGTTCGGACGGCTGAGGGGGGAGAAGGTCTCGGTGTGGGACCTGCTCAACTCCGAGTACTTCAGCGAGGGGAAGCGCCGGGAGGTGTTCAACCACTACCAGCTGCGGAAGCTCACCCTGGAGCAGATCCGAGCCATGCTGGAGGAGGAAATGAAACGCTGGGCACCCATCAAGTTCCCGGCGCTGAGGGGCAGCGTCAGCGCCTACCACCTGATGGAGAGCGGGGTCATCGACAGGGCCCTGTTTGAGAGGGTGCTGGAGGGAGCCGTCGCGCCAGAGGAAGTGCTGCGCATGGGCTCTGTCCGCAAGTACCTCTACGGCTCTGGCAGCATCGGGGGGATCGTTCTCCAGCCCTCGAACCAGAGGATAAGCATTTATGAGGCCATGAAGCAGAACATCGTGCTACCTGGAGTGGCCCTCCCGCTGCTGGAGGCCCAGGCTGCCACAGGCTTCATCATTGACCCGGTCAACAACCAGAAGCTCTGTGTGGACGATGCCATCAGGGAGGGAGTCATTGGCCCAGAAATCCATGAGAAGCTGCAGCACGCGGAAGGGGCTGTCACGGGCTATAAAGATCCTTTCACAGGCAAGAAGATACCCCTCTTCCAGGCAATGAAGAAGGGCCTGATCGAGGACAAACAGGCCATGCAGCTAATGGAGGTGCAGATGGCTACGGGAGGCATCATTGACCCGACTTGCGGCCACTATATCCCCATCGAATCTGCCCAGAAGCGAGGGTGCCTGGATGAGGACACGAGCAAGGCCCTTTCGAACCCCGGTGATGAGAACAGAGCCTTCTGCGTCCCAGACAGCAAAGAGACCGTGAGCTATGCAGAGCTGATCAAGCGCTGCCAGAAGGACGAGGTCTCCGGCTTCCACTTGCTGCCGCTGGCGCAGGCGGCTGCTCCTGCCCGCAGCGATGAAGAAATCCAGCGGATCTTTGAGGAAACGGTGGTGAAGGAGAGAGGGGTCTCCCTGTGGGAGCTGATCCACTCCGGGTACTTCACGGAGGAGCAGAGGAAGAGGGACTTTGTGGAGAGGTTCCGCTCCGAGGAAGCGTCCCTGCCGGAGCTGGTTGCTCTTGTGCTCAGGTTGGTTGAGGAGATGGAGATGAAAGCCCGCACCCAGATCGCCCTGGAGGGGCTGCGGGGCAGCGTCCCTGCCGTGTGGCTGCTGGATGCCGGCATCATTACGAAGGAGACATTTGAGGAGCTGGCCCAGGGCACACGAACGCCTGAGGAAGTGGCTGCGATGGAGAGTGTGAAGAGGTACCTGCAGGGCACGGGCAGCATTGCTGGGGTGTTCATAGAGGGGTCCAAAAAGAAGATGAGCTTTTACGATGCCATGAAGAACCATCTCCTCCTCCCTGGGGCTGCTCTGAGGCTGCTGGAAGCTCAGGCGGCCACAGGGTACCTGAGTGACCCAGCGACAAACCAGAGACTCAGCGTGAGGGATGCGGTGAGGGCTGCTGTAGTGGGTGAAGAGCTCACTGAGAAGCTCCTCCTGGCCGAGCGGGCAGTGACCGGCTACACAGACCCCTACACCGGGAACTCCATCTCCCTGTGCCAAGCACTCAGGAAGGAGCTGATCCCTCTGGGAGAGGCCGTTCCCTTGATGGAGGCCCAGCTGGCCACCGGAGGGGTCATTGATCCCATTCACCACCTCCACCTGCCGCTCCAAGCTGCGTACAGGTACGGCTTCTACGACGAGGACCTCAACCAAGCCCTGTCCCAGCTGGATGACAGCACCAAGATCTTCTTTGATCCAAACACAAAGGAGAACGTGACCTACCAGCAGCTGAAGGACAGATGCTTTCAGGAGCCCCAGTCAGGTCTCTGGCTCCTTCCCCTGTCGGAAAACGCGATGTTCTGTGTGGATGAGCAGACCATGGAGGTGCTGAAATCTGTGACTGTCTGTGTCAACATAGGGCGCTTCAAAGGACAGACAGTGTCAGTCTGGGACCTTCTCAACTCTGAATACCTCTCGGACAGCAAGAGAAGGGAGCTGGTGCAAAGGTACAAGGACGAGAACACTGAAGTGCTGCATGAAATCATAGCAGTTGTCACCACGATCATCAAAGAGACAGAGGCACAAGGAAAGAAGTTTGCGTTCAAGGGCCTGCGGAAGAGAGTTTCTGCCAGTGACCTCTTCCAATCCCAACTGATAGACAAGAAAACCCTCGATGAGCTCAACCAGGGGAAGAAAACAGTCAAAGAAGTCACTGAAATGGACTCTGTCCGCAGGTACCTGGAGGGCAGCAACTTCATAGCAGGGGTCCTCATACAGCCAAGCAATGTGAAGATGAGCATCTACCAGGCCATGAGGAAAGGCATCCTGAGGCCAGGGACAGCGCTGGTGCTGCTGGAGGCACAGGCTGCCACCGGCTACATCATTGACCCAGAGAAGAACCAGAAGTTCTCGGTGGAGGAAGCGTTGGCTGCAGGTCTAATTGGGGGGGAGGTGTTTGAAAAGCTGCTCTGTGCAGAGCGCGCCGTGACGGGCTACACCGACCCCTACACCAAAGCCCCAATGTCCCTGTTTGAAGCCATGAACCAAGGACTGATCGTGAAGAGCCACGGCATCCGCCTGCTCGAGGCCCAGATCGCCACCGGTGGCATCATCGACCCCGTGCACAGCCACCGCATCCCGGTCGAGGTGGCCTACAAGCGCGGGTACTTCAACCAGGAGATGAACCAGATCCTCTCGGACCCTAGCGACGACACCAAGGGCTTCTTCGACCCCAACACCCACGAGAACCTCACCTACCTGCAGCTCCTGGAGAGATGTGTCCAAGATCCAGAGAGCGGGCTGTACATGCTGCAGGTTGTACAGGAGGGAGGGAGGTACTTCTACATTGACGAGCTTACGAAGCAGGATTTGCGCTCAAAGCCCCTTAACGTCAAAGTTGGAAAGTTTAAGGACCAGACAGTTTCCATCTGGGAAATCCTCTGTTCTCATTACATCTCCGAGCAGAAAAGGAAAGAGCTGGTGATGCAGTACAAGTGCAAAACCCTAACACTGGAAGGCCTTACAGCCCTCCTCTGCGGAATCATTGAGAACACAGAGCAAAGAGCAGAAGCCCTCAAGGTGCAAGGACTCCGGGGGGATGTGTCGGTATCAGAATTGTTCAACTCTGAGATCATCGACAAGAAAACTCTAGAGCAGCTCCAGGATGGAAGTCTCACGCTTGCCAGCCTCACCAAGAGGGACACCATCAAGAAGTACTTAGAGGGCACCGGATGCATTGCCGGGGTTCTCCTTCCATCCAGGAAAGAGAAGATGAGCATCTACCAGGCCCTGGAGAAGGGCCTCCTCACAGAGCAGTGTGCTCTGGGGCTGCTGGAGGCACAGGCTGCCACTGGGTTCCTCATTGACCCACTGAAAAACAAGAAGCTCTCCGTGGATGAGGCTGTCTCATCCGGCCTGGTGGGGAGCAACTTGCACGGGCAGCTCCTGTGGGCAGAGAAAGCCGCGACGGGATACACAGACCCCCAGACAGGAAGGAAAGTGTCCCTCTTCCAGGCCATAAAGCAGCAGATAGCAGTCAAGGAGCACGGCACCCGCCTGCTCGAGGCCCAGATGGCCACCGGCGGCATCGTCGACCCCGTGCACAGCCACCGCCTGCCCGTCGAGGTGGCCTACCGGCGCGGACACCTGGATGATGACATGTTCCTCCTGCTGTCCGACCCTGACCATGGCACTAGAGGGTTCATAGACCCAAACACCCGTGAGAAAATCAGTTACAGTCAGCTCCTGCAGAGGTGTTCCAAAGACAGAGGAACCGGCTGGTACCTGCTGCAGGTCATGGAGAAGGACGATGACTATTTCTACATCGACGAGCAAACAAAAACAGCCCTCTTGTCCACAAAGGTGCAAGTGCCCGTTGGAAAGTACAAAGGACAGGTTTTATCGCTGTGGGAGCTTCTGTGCTCTGAGTACATCACCGAGGAGAAGAGAAAAGAGCTGGTGAAAAAATACAAAGAGGAATCCCATCACATTATCCAAGGGATCATTGAAACGATACTGAACATCATAAAAGAAAAAGAGGAGGGCAGGAGCGATGTATGGTTCCAAGGAATCAGACAACAGATCACAGCCTCCGAACTTCTCAGTGCACAGATAATCACAGAGGAAACGATGGAAAAACTCCACAAAGGGAGAGAGTCGGCAGAAGAAATCTCTCAGATGGACAGCGTGAAGAAATACCTCGAAGGAACCGGGAGCATTGCGGGCGTCCTGGTGCCCTCCAGAGCTGAGCCCGGCAAGCTGGAGAAGATGAGCATCTACCAGGCCATGTGGAAGGGCATCCTGAGGCAGGGCACGGCCCTGGTGCTGCTGGAGGCGCAGGCGGCCACCGGCTTCATCATTGACCCAGTCACTAACAAGAAGCTCTCTGTGGATGAAGCCGTCTCCTCGGGGCTCGTAGGAAGCGAACTCCAGAAGAAACTTCTCTCTGCGGAGAGATCTGTGACGGGTTACACCGACCCCTGCACAGGACAAAAGATCTCCCTCTTCCAGGCCATGCAGAAGGAGCTCATCGTCAAGGAGCACGGCATCCGCCTGCTC
>NDXB01006191.1:119132-150073 GCA_002631895.1 Agapornis roseicollis | reverse complement strand
TCAAAACACAGCTACTAAAGAGAAGAAAAACTGACTGCAACTGCTGAACCCAGGACATTATACTTTTAGAAAACCAGGAATTGAGAGAAAAAAAGCACAAGAAATGCTTAGTTCTGGAAAGGTTTCATTGCAAGACCAACCATCTATACCTCTCCCTGCAAAAATTCAGCTCAGAATGGACCAGCCTGTAATATGACCAAAAGCAAGAGATTACTAGGACCTCATGAGGAAGCTTGGTGATTGCAGCTCAGCAACACACACTGCAGCAGCCTTGAGCTAGTGATACAGTTTCACATGTCTAAAACTGCATGAAATTAATTCTGGTATCAGCCTCATGGTTTTAGCAAATGCAAGGTTCCACAGATAGTCCAAAAAATACTGGGGCTTTCATAAGTTTGTAAAATAAACCATCATTAATTTGGTGATGTTTTCTGAGGAGCAATTGATAATGGAAGAGATGTATGGTGATCAGGAACAGTGAAACATACTGTAAATTGCAAAGTTTAGACAACTGTGCTAATCAAGTTGATTTGCTGATATTCAAGGATGAGCTTACACACATTGAGACAATTTGCAAACTTCTCCAAACCATGTGGAAAGATGGCCAAAATCAGATTCTTAGCATTTTATTTTCTTCACAATGGGATTTTTCAATAGATTACTGCAAAGAAAGAATCAAATAGGACGCAACTGGAAATTTGCTGAAAGGCTACAATACTCCAACAGATAAATGAGCAAACAAAACAGGAGATGGATTTCTTCACTAATTTGATGTAATCAGGAAAATTAATTACAAAACCACAGAGCTTCACTACTGCATTTCTCTCAATGCAGCTTTAAGTTGTTACTTGAATGCAAAGTTTGTAAGAGCCTATTTCTTTTCTTCCTGTCTTTTATTCTGCCTGAAGCAAAGCTTCTGTACTCTGGAGTAACATACTAATGCAATTTAGCAATTGTAGAGTTACACCTTCAGTTTCAGGAAAATGGGAGCATGGTGAATCTTCTGCAGGAATAACTCTTTCAGATACTCTATGTTCAGATTCAAGGTGCATTAGTGCATTTGCTCCCAGAACAATGGTGCATCATGAGATTTTGCATGAGATACCATTCTCCATGTGTATGCATGTGACAAAGCACACAGGACTCACTGGGAAAGAAAGGAAGATGTGAGTAGATCACCCCTCTTCTGATTCCCTGAGAGCCAAGGAACTTCATAAGGCTCATCAGACTTGCAGGGAGTTTCTTCCAGTTTAGTATTTTCTGAAGTATTGTTTTGTTTTGTCTCTTTTTTTTTTTTTTTCTTCTTCTTCCAAGGGTGGTTATTTTGCCCTCCTGAAGCTTTTAGGAATTTTGCCGACTCAACAGAGTCTTGAGACAAGGTACGGCTGGGATCTTAAAGACCCCAGGCTGATTTCATTGTTGAAAGAGCCATTCACCCTGCAGCCTTCATATACCTTGCCTGGTTACCTTCTGACTGAATACAGATCTCTCTTTATACAGGAAACCTGAGACTCCATGGCACTGTTCCAGAGACTAAACAAAAAGAGGTTGTAAAGTTTAACCAATCTGCCTCCCTACAACTAGCTAGAGAGACTAATTTTCTGAAATCAAATCATCTTGTCTGGAAATAGAACACACTTTTGGAAGAACTTTAAGTCTACAGACTACCATGAACCAAAACCAACCTCTGGTAAACAAGGATAACATCAGAAAGTCTTTGACAGAAGCAGTTAGGGAAAGCATCATTACCAGCAGTCATAGGGAACGGACAAATCTGAGGTAAAAAGGAAGATTCAAAAAAAAGATGCAGTGTACTGTTCTCTATTATGAGGAAAAGGCCTTTCCTTAGAGCAGAGAAAAAGAAAATCACTGAGAAAATAATGGAAACTTTTGATCACAGCAATCTCATTCAATATTGCAGTTTAGAGTAGTTCAATGCATAGGAAATAGCTAGGAATGATCAAAAACCACACACACAAAATGTTCTCATTTGTAATACTACAGTGATTGATCTCTAGCAAAAAATATGCAATTAAAACCTCATTAGTCAACACTTCCTCACTCACTTTTTCCT
The DNA here is from genome assembly GCA_002631895.1 of Agapornis roseicollis. Taxonomy (NCBI): domain Eukaryota; kingdom Metazoa; phylum Chordata; class Aves; order Psittaciformes; family Psittacidae; genus Agapornis; species Agapornis roseicollis. The sequence continues at coordinate 147,999 of NDXB01006191.1, read as the reverse complement.
TTAAATTCAGACTTGGGCATTTTCCTGTACCTATATAGGAAAAGCAGGAGATACTCTTCCTTCAACCTTATCTCTAATAGCATAGGCAGAATTTACCAATTTCATACACTGAATAGAAAACAGTAACAGAAATATCCCTGTTAGCTACTTCCAGTTGAAGTTGGGTCTCCTGTTTGTTCCTGAATGGAGCCTGATACAGCTATCCATTTCATGCTATTATTATAAGGTTAATTACACCATTATCCCAAATTACAGATAGTTTGAGAACTTCGTTGAACTCTTTTTGTTCTCACAGAGATTAGCAAGAGTGGATTTAGCTCTTCTAAAGGTCAGTGTCATCAGTGTGAAAAGCAGCTGTCTCTCCAACTATGTGCCATACAGCATTACATTCCTTTCCAGAGGAGAGGTTTTTGAAGTGATGTTGAGCACCTACAGTGTCTGCCACAACATCTAAAACCAGGCTATTGGGAGATGAAACAGGGAGCAACAGATCTAGATCCTCCTATCAGGATCTGACTTCCTTAAGCAGCATGAACAATGGAAATCAACACAAAATAAACTGCATCCATTAGACAATTGTAGCATAAGTCAGTTCAGCTGACAACTATTGCAGCACATGCATGGCTTTTTCAGGTTTTTCATGAACGAGTATCACTCATTTATAGTTGTCCTGAGTAACCTATTTGCTGTAGGCATACTAGCAGCACACCAAAATTCATGGCAAAAAAATTCACTATCAAAACACCAGGACAACCTTGCCAAAACCCCCTCAAAACATCCCCTACAATTGTAACATTTCTTTTTCCTTTCTTCCCCAGTAGGTTTCTTTGTTCTTAAACATCTATAGCTGTTAAAAGAATATTATCAATCTAAAAGCCAAGAATGTGTTTGTTGTTGTATTTTTCTTGGTAAAAAAACCCCACCTTGTATATTCGGTGAAGCTTTTTGATTTTATGCCTAGATACCCACTTTTCAAAATGTTAAGACAAAATTATAGGTACACAGTGTGCCAAGAAAATCAGCTCAGCATGGCTTGCCCAGGCTTTCTGAAAGAAAGCATGCATACTGTGTCACTATTATGATTTAAAATAGCTGGGCCTCCAAAGTCATAACACTACTGTACTATAGTACAAGGTGCCTGCAGATAGATGCCTGTAGCAGCAAGCCAACCAATTAGCTTCAGGACTGTGATGAAAGCATGACTTTGATTTCTGTTCAATGCATGTATCTCGCAGCTTCATTGAGGTACAAAATAAACTGATGATGAAATGAAAGAAAGCTTAGGAGGAGGGCATAAATAACCTGAGTCTTTCACAATAATCCTCATTATTATTTACTATGGACTGCAAACTTCTCCATTTCAATGGAGAAGGGGATTTTCTACAGTAAAACAGAAGAGAATGGGGGTTTGCAATGTAAAACAGCTTCTTTGGGGTTTAAAACAGGGGTCAGAAAAGCTTACAATTCCCTGAGCTCAAGGCCTGTTAGAGGTAATCAGGAGTTTGTACATACATGTACACACACAGTCCGGCCAGAGAGTTCTCTCAGCTCTAACATGCTTCCAATGTTCTACCTTCTGCATCACTGAGAATTAGGACAACATCCAAGGAGAGTTTGGATGTGCTCTGACACTTTTCCAGACATTTTTTTCTTGAAACTGGAAAGGAATTTTTATTTGTTGTCAGTGTTTGGTTTCAGTATTTTTTTTGTTTATTTATTCTTTACAATGCTCTCCAGCTGCTCTGGGGTCTGAGTTACAAGCAAGGTTCAAGCTGCAGCAAGTTCATAGATGTCACAGGATTCAACACAAGTACTCACTAGCACAGTGAGGAGACATGCTCTGGCCCTAGCTCCCACAGCTTTATGCAAAGGAGAGGTATTCAGCAGTGAAAGGAGGATATCGAAATGATGGGAGAAGCGGAAGAAATCCCTGTTCCATGAGTTATTGCCCAATAACTGCTAGCTGAGCTTAGCAAGTACAATTACATACTTAATTGAACCTCTAATTAAATCAGTATCTGCCTTTACCTTCATACCACCTTAAATTTCTGTAAGATTTCTTAGATCATTTCAAAGACATGTAGATGTCTTTGAATTATTCCACCTATGGTCTAGAAAAAAAGATTTCTGAGTGTGACCAGTATGTGCCCTATTTTGCAGACATCAAATACTCAGAAGAAGTATGCCATTAAGGAGGTAATCTAAATACTCAAAACACATGCTTTTATTGTGAATTAGTAGTAGACTTGTAAGAATTTTGTATCAGCAGGAATCACAATTTAAAATGATCCTGCCTGTCTTCTCCAAGGCCAGCAATAACTTCCTCCAGAAGAAACAGTGTTCAAAAAACATCACCAAAACTTTTTTAATAGTACTATATATGTAAGCAAATGCATTTTTCTGGACTTACATGTAATCCAATTTACATCTAATAATTTATCTTGGTAATTGGCTTCCTTTCTTTTTCTTATCCTCACAAACTACAAAAATGGGTGAAACCATAAATTTCTATGAAAATTTCCTAAGTTCTTTACAGTTTTTTTTTAGAGTACTACTAGCTATCTAGTAGTTACTTATCTAGCAAAGAAAATACCTATGCTTTATTACTACTGTATTTACATTGGGTTTATTTTATGTTTAAAAGCTGAGGCACCTATAATACACAAATCTTCTGGTCTAAAAAAGTGTTTTACTGTTGGCATTAGTAATATCCAAATTCCAGCACCACTGGAAATCAGAAAAGTCCCATCTAAACACATGCCAGGGCTGGAGCTTAGAGAACTTACAGCTTACATGAGTACCCCAGGCTTTATTCAGAAGAAGCCAAGTGGGATGAAGATGCCTCTTCAAGGTTACAATACAGGTCGAAGCTGTGGAGAAACAGAGTGAAGCTGGAGAGAAAAATGAACTTAAATTATTATCATGTGGGGGCAGGACTAATTCCATTACATTACTATGTCTCTGCACTGCAAAGAGGCCATAGATCCCAAGCACTTCAACTCCCTGAGTGCATCTCTGTTCCTTTGAAGACAGAAAAATTCATTTTTCTCTCAAGTTTTCTGTTGCACTTATCAGTTTAACACTTATTTGCTCCATGTTATTATTTAGCACAAGCCTCTTTCAGGAAGGCTGTGGGAAGCACATGGATTGGGAACTTCAGTGCAGAAAAATTAACATCAGCTGTTCTTAGGGCTTTGTTTCACAGTATAAGTCACACTCCTCTAACATGTAGCTCTTTGAATAATAATATAAATGTAGCAGTCACTGATGTATCTAATGAATTTGCTTGTGTGCTAATTTAATTATACCTTCAGATATTCCATACAATAAGAAGTTGTAAAGGCTGCTGTTTTCCTCATCTCATCTCCCGGCCCTTCCACCAGCATTGGAAAGAAAACATGCCAATCCTGTAGTTATCAAAATCAGTGAAACACTTGTAAACAATTGCTATGCATGTGCACTGTGCTTGGTCAGGTTCTTATCAGAGCAGCCATCTAAGGACTGAATGACAGCTGGCCTGTATTGTTCACTGATAATAAGTATCAAAGGGAAGAAGAAAAAAAAGGAAACTGTTTGGACTTGGCACAAGAGAATATATATTAAGTTGGGCCCTCCAGATTTACAAGTACTCATCTCATAACCAAAAAATCCACTCCAAACCAACAATGAAGTTCTCATCTTGCTTCAGGTCTGGTATGATGATCTGTAATTAATTTTTCACTGAAATTGTACAGCCAGTGCACAGAAAACAAAATAAGGGTGACCCTGTTTGTAGGAATCACTGCTCTTTTCATTCTCAAGTGTATCCTCCTCCTCCCCCTTCTCTGTGCAAAGGAAATTACTTTCCACTGTCCACTGCTTTTCTTTTTTCTTTTTTTTTTTTTGTCTTTCACTAGCTGCTGTGAGATTCAGAAATTTCTCTGCACAGAGATTCAAAGGGCTCAGATTCAAAACCAGCTTAGTCAACCACTACCTTGCAGCAGCCTATGAATGATGCATTCATTGTGAGTATCGTGTCAAATCAGCTACAATCAAAAGTGTGCTACGAATACAGCTGAACCAGTGCTGCCCATGCTAAAACCAGAAACATCCAGACCTTTACAAAGTATCATGCCTAAGCTAGTAAGTCAGGTGTGGATGCAGTGCTGCAAATGCTGCTGAATGGATCTCCGGGCCCCAGGCCAGCGTGCCTACAGCATGCATGTCAGATGGAAGAGTCTGAAGTTGGTGCTATAGCAGAAACCACTGCATCAGTGAAAAGCCACTGTGTTCCTCCCTAGTCACTTCTGCTACCATCATTCTGCTGAGAGTTTATGGCAACATTGCTGTGGGACTGATTATATGACCTCAAAGCTTGACCAAAACTCCATTATGTAACATGAAGCAGAGAGGTAGAAGAGCCTTGATTATCACAGAATGGTTAGAGTTGGAAATGACCTTAAAGATCGTCTCGTTCCAACCCCACTGCCATGGGCAGGGATACCTTCCACTAAAACAGGTTGCTCAAAGCTCCATCCAACCTTGCCATAAACACTTCCAGGGATGGGGCAGCCACAGCTTCTCTGGGGAACCTGTTCTAGTGTCTCACCACTCTCATAGTAAAGAATATCATCCTAATGTCTAATTTTGAGAAATAGCAAAAATTATCCTTGCCCATTTCCTTTCTAATGTCTTCTCCTTTAAAACTTCTTTGGCTGAAAATTTATAGAAACTTGGAGTAGCTGAATAAAGGCTTCCTTCAGTACCCTGATGACCACAGCATGCAATCACAGACACTGCTGGCACAACTGGAAAGTTTCCAGAAAGCTTCAGCTATGATGAAGCAAGGACCTCATCTCCATTCAAGTTGGCATTTTGAATATATTTTACTGCTGGGGGTTTTGTTTCAACTGCTTCATTTGGCAGGATTATCATACATGATAATCAAGCCAAGTCAGATGTCTTTGTTGCCAAGATTAACTAGAGCGGCACAACTAATACTCAAATATCCAACTGCCCTGCGACAGAGAAGCTATGAAAAACAGAGACAAAGAACCATCAAAGAATCTGCACAAGGCTCAAGTGAACAGAAGAAAAACCACACATGAATGGTGGCTCCATCATGAAATGATAAAACAGAAAAAGGGCAGACCAGGCAGGGCAAAGAGCCAACCCACCCTTGGATTGGTAGACATGTACAAATATGGACATATATGCTGATGTAACTTCTACTGTCAACACCTAATTTTTTTATAGGGATAATTTTAGACTATATATAAATCTGTACACATTTGCAGTTTGGAAACACCCTGCATTTATTCACTCTTTTTCAATGGTTGGACAAAGGGTAGTATTTATTAGGTGAAGTGTCTGACAAAGCCTTTTCTGCTGTTAACCATACCAGCTTCCTTGATATTAGGCTATTAGGCCTTAACTAGATAAAGATGCACATGTTACTAACTGAATCACCTTCTATCTGTTTAATGGAAACTAAGTGTTGATTCAAGCAGAGTCATCTGTTTAAATAACAGAGAGAAAGAAATTGAAATAAACCCAAGATTAACAGATGTCACAGAAGGGTCAATGGTGAGCAATGTGGGATCCAAGACTTTTAAAACAGAAAATCAAATGAATATTTAAACTCACTTGAATATTTCTCTCTGCTTGACTGTGCAAATATAGCATTTGAATTTTTATTTTTTTAGCTTTAAATATTACATGTATAATTATCTAAAAGCAGGACAGTTTCTGTGTCATGTAAATATGTTCAATTCTCTCCACCCCTATGTTCCTGGGCTACAAAATCATGTTAATAGATTATTTCTAGATTATTTAAAATCTACTGTCTAAAATAGTATGAGTACATTTATATTGGCTGCATTGGCGTAGTTTATGTGTTTATATACTTGGTGGTTTTAGTATTAATGACCTCATAGCAGCCTTCCAGTATCTGAAGGGGGCCTATAGGGATGCTGGGGAGGGACTCTTCATTAGGGACTGTAGTGACAGGACGTAACGGGTTNTATGTGTTTATATACTTGGTGGTTTTAGTATTAGAGACCTCATAGCAGCCTTCCAGTATCTGAAGGGGGCCTATAGGGATGCTGGGGAGGGACTCTTCATTAGGGACTGTAGTGACAGGACAAGGGGTAACGGGTTCAAACTTAAACAGGAGAGATTGAGATTGGATATAAGGAAGAAATTCTTTCCTGTTAAGGTGGTGAGATGCTGGAATGGGTTGCCCAGGGAGGTTGTGAGTGCTCCAAACCTGGCAGTGTTCAAGGCCAGGTTGGACAAAGCCGTGGGTGACATGGTTTAGTGTGGGGTGTCACTGTTTATGGCAGGGGGGTTGGAAGTAGATGATCTTAAGGTCCTTTCCGACCCTAACTATTCTATGATTCTATGATTATTATGTTGAACACTGCACTGGACGATATAACCATTCAAAACTAGAGGGACTTTTTAACACAATAACAAAAAGGAATGCTGATTTGTGGTTAAGTCTCAGACATGGCTTAAGTTAAATTCCTGACTGTGACAAAGATACCACTGTGATACTTCACTTCCTGTACCTTAGCTGTAAAAAATGTAAACATTTTCTTTTTCCCTTTCTCTATATTGTGTGTTTAATCCATCAGAGAAGGAGCTCTTATGCTATGATGAACATAATGAAGCTACCACAGAGAAAGTCCATTGTAAAGGGAGGCAGCTCATCAGACTGTCATGCCTTTGGTATACAAAGGCAGTCCCACTCTGCCAGGTTGGGCTGCTGGCTGAACACCGGGGCCTACCAAGTGTAGCATCAGTTACTTTGGGATAGAAAGAGAACCTGTGACACAGGTTCACAGCCCTGTGCTAACTGCTGAAACAGTGAAATACTTTAAAGATGCGTAAAAAGTCATCATTATCATATTTGTTGTAGATATTTACAAAAGTAATGCAAAGCTTGATTTTCTTATGGAAAGATGAATTGTGGTTTTGTCACAACCCCAGTGGGCAGAATGCAGGAACAGAGAAGGATTTGAGAAAACTATGTTTGCCACCTTGGTTTCATGAGCTCTAGAAAGGCTAGGTATATTTGGAACCAGGTATTCATAGTCTTCTTTTGTTTACTGCCTGTTTTCATTCTTATCTTCTTCTGACTTCTGTAACTCTAAGGAGTTGGACAGCAACAGCCCCTTTCTCCTACTACTCTTCCTGTAATCTAAGCAGTACTGGGTCACTTCTGGTTTGCAATTTTTATTTCGGGGTGCAGCAGATAAGGTGACAGAAGGTATGGGCATTGCATCAGAAATGGCGTATACCTTCCTTTACACTGAATCTTTTCCAAGAGTTGAACAGATTCCAACCTGAAAAGAATGCAGCCTGAATAGAGTCCTTTCAACTCCATATGCACTTTTACTCCCTGATACTGAAATGCAAATGATAATAGAACATTTTAATTCCAGCAAGATCACTCTAAAACCAGAGCTTTGACAAGGAACAATTTCAACTTTGATGCATCTGACTTCAGCAAAGGTTCATCCTAGTGTTATCAAAATTTGCCGTTTCTATTAGTATGTGCTTCAGTTGCTCATCTGCAACACACAAAAACCCCGTAAAATGCAGAGATGGTCTTAAAGTCATTTCTTTTCCTTTAACCTAAAAGAAGACAAATAAAAGTCTTGTGTACCATGCTGTGCACACGTTATTCACTTAGATCCTTTTTCTCTGATCCACACTTCAGGGCATTTAGTCCATACAACTGTTCCACATTCTCTCTCGGCATATTCACCATGCATTTCTATTCCACATCAAATGTAAACAGTCTATGCACAAGAATGATGGATGCTACATTTCAAATCTTGCTTTGGTTTATCCTTGAATGCCAGACAAAACAGGCTTTATGTGGTTTAATAAAAGACTGAGTCATCTCGATTTGCAGATCTTACACCCATCCACTCACATACCTACCTAATTATAAACACAAATAGCTGATTCTCAAACCAGCAACTAATCTGAAGGTTGTCTATAAGATTACCAGCTGGTAGCACATTATTTCATTTCTTCATTTCTCCCCCAAATTCCTAGATTTTCCAGTATATATTCCATGTTACCTAAAATTTTTCTGGGATTTCTGCTCTTAAGCAAGTACACAGTTATGCAGATCACAAGTACGCAGCCATTGTAGGTGTTAAGAATTCCAAAGTCATTAGTCATTTCCCAAATAGGGAAGAAATCAATGAGATTTTAAAAATAATAATTATATATATATAAAACCCCGACTTTGTATTTGCACAGGTTTACACTCTGCCTTCATCATCATACTTCCCAACTACTGTCCACATTTGGTGTAAAATCTAAAGCAGCTTACTTAAACAGGAAGTCTTCTCTTTAGAAATATTATATTTTTGCCTTTTTACTTTTCATAAAATATGTACAGCAGTATTATAGTCGACTGCATGTGACTGAATAACCAGGGGTTAATTATTCATTGCTTTTCAATACTAGCACATTGATTGTGTGCTAGTTTGAACTACCTTCAGTCACTCTTCCCTAGAATAAAGATGATATTTTGTCTTGCTTAACTTTGAGAGCATTGAGGAAATATATACTCTCATTACCTGCAAATAAGCTAATGAGCTGCAGTATAATCTCCATTTTTGGCTATTTATATTCAATGCTACATCTGCAGTTTTAATACAATCACATTTCCTCTGGTCCAAGAGCTGACACTTCAGAAACACACAAGCCATCACAATAGCTTGTAATATTGCTTTGTAGATTAGGTTTGCAACTATAGCTAATATATATAATATCCTACAGGTTATAGGTAGTACTTAACACTGTGTATACTAAATAATTTCAAAATTAATGTAGAAATTGATTGGTTTTCATTTTGTGTGATAGGAGCTAGCTATCTGAAAACAGATAAAATTAGTGTTAACCAATGGATGAAAGTGACGGCTCCAGTTCCAAAGACCTTACCGTCTTCAAGGTATGGGGCTGCAAAAACTCCCATGAATGCCCTCTAGACAGGCACAGAGGTCTGCTTCCACAGCCTTCCTAAACAGGTCAGGTCTAAGACTCTGTACAGCATGCATGGGGATGTATGAGTGACCAAACCCAACAGCAAGCAGCTGTGCAGAAATCCTAGAGTAAAAAGGCCTATGTTCAACAAGACCAAAGTTTATCTGCCACAGTTACCTTGTATCTGGTGCAAGGCTTGTAGCAGCGTCTTAAAAAGAATGTAAGAAAGTACTTGAAGACAAAATCATGCTTTTCCTTTTATAACCAATTCATCTCTGACTGTTGTTTCAAATACTTGCTAAACTGCAGTTTACATACACACATCCTGCTTAACAATCCTCAGTGAACCCTTCTTCATGACTTTACCAATGTCTCTCTCTCAGTTTGTTTCTATTATGGCTACCAAAGCTTCTAGCAGCAGAGAATCCTACAAGTAGTTATTTTTTTATTTGATTTTTACCATGTATACCTGATACACAGATACACAGAATACTGGAGATGGAAATTTACAGTTTTTCATTGTTTACCCACTGAAATATAATCAGACTGGTGAGAGAATAAGCATTAAAATTGTAAGGCTGCCTACCAACCTAGACTGATGAAAGATGATCTTAGTTGTAGTACCATTTATAGAAAATGGGCATCCTCCATCACAAAGTTCAGCACCAAAATAGTTTCCAGATGCTTGTACTTCAGCATCTGGAAAAAGACTAAAGATTAAATTAATAGGGATTCTTAATCTTCCATATGCCTCTTAATATTCCTCCACATCCCTCAGGTTATTACTTCTGCATTATTGCAAGAACTACATAGAAGATGAGTAACTGCTTGGCAGTTGTTCTTTTGATTTTTATTTGTTTCACATATCTTTTAAAATTTCCATCTGAACCCAGAGTTTTTAGTTCTGTTTTTAGGTATCAGGAAGGCAAATCCTCACACACCTATTGCAGAAGCTGCCAATATTAAATACCTGAATTGCCTAGTGCATGTTTAGCCTCCAAAGTGCTGAAGATTTCTGTGCCAGACACTTTCCGAAGCCATCTCTTCCAACTGATGATGCATGGTTTTCACCACGCTTTCTAGCACTGACCAGAACTTCAGATAGCTGTTTGTCAGTCTTTTACCATCAGTTTTTCAGCATCATTATTCAATTAAAACTAAAACCAAAATGTTTCTGCCCATTGCATACTGATATGCAAGAAGGCCGTCGCCAGTCAAGGCCTTTTTGAAGTTTGCACTAATTGGTATGTTACACCAGGAAGCACAGTAACCATCCCCACAGGCAACAGAATGCTATTAACATGGACAAAAAAAAACCCCACACCAAACAACCCAAAACCACCAAGGTTTAATCCTATGTTAGATGCTGCAGATATTCACACAAAATTGGAACACTGGCCACACACAAAGAATTCTTTTAGGTGAACAAGCTGTCAACATGAAGCCTTGCATTTGAGAACCCAGGAAGAAGTAGATGAGATAATACTTTTCTAAGTAAATGTTGAACTACCTAATGTATGCTCTTAGGATTGTAAAGATTGAATGTCCAATAATGAGACACATATACATACAGTTCCATACTTCCACTTATTGCAGAAATGCTGTCATGTAACACATCTATGTTACAGAGCAAAATTGTATCTTAACAGCTAAAAGAAAAATCTTCTCAAAGGCATAAAACTTTGATAAAGCTTAATTCTTCTATGTACCCTGAAGTGAAGCTGAAACGTTTGCTCATCGGGGCTACCTTATGTTTTGATTAAAAGGCCTGCTTCACAGCTTGCCAGGTCATGGGCTTTTAATGGGCTCTGGAGCATATCATAAACTTTTCTGTGTTGGATGGGCTGGGATTTCATTATTAGAAATGGCATGATTACAATTTACCCTGTGTTACAATAAAACAGCAAATTTAGTAACACTACAGTGAAATTACTGTGCAATATATAACTCAAATTCATATATTTCTGAGCAAATCAACAAAAGGAATAAGTTAGATATGAAACCTTTTGTAGTGGGGAGCTATTAGTTGATTAGAAAGCAAGAGCAGAAAAGAGCAGAAATAAAATCAGAAACTGGACCTAGACTTATCAATGATCATTCTGCTCATCTGGACTGTGTTTAAAAGAGTTCCAGCCAAAGTGATTTCTAATATATGTATAGACAGAATCAGTGCTCTGGTGAAACAATTACAGAAAATTATTTAACCAGAAGAAAATGTCATACCACATATATATCTAAATGTTGTAACACACCAGTCTTCACCACTTTTTGAAAGCCACCTCAAATAAAGCGTTTCTACTTGTTGCTCTTTTAAAGTTCCATACTCAGCATTCACAGTGAAAAATGTATCAGTTTTGCTGAACATTTGATCTATACATTTAACAGCCAAGGACACTGCAGACGGAAGACAGAAAACCAAATCATCACAACCAGAACTCAAAAGAACTGTGCAAAGAAGGTAACTCCTTTTGGTTTTGCTTTCTAAGATCAGTTCAGATTTCCAGTAGGCAACTCAAATACTACACCAGCATCTATTTTAGGGTAGATGCTTTCAGATCATAGATTGTTTTTTAACTGGTTTTAAAAGTGGTGCTATCTGCTTTTAAAGTAAATCTGAAAAAGTGAAATGATTCTCTGTTCAGTGCTGTGCTGCATATTGAAGTTCTGAATGTTGCTCTTTATGTTAGTACTCATCAGAGTACAAGGGTACATGTTTTCAGCTAATAAGCATGCAAAGGGTGCACATGCTTGGAAAAAATACTGCCTTGCAAAATTGTTGGATTCACATTAAAAGGTGTTGCATGTCTCACTACTACATACCTTCTCAATTTAAGTCTCTACAACTTAACATTTAGCAGTAGACAGCATTACTTCTAATGTTCTATATAACTGAAAAAGACCATGATAAGATTTTAGTTGTGACCCTGGCAATACTGATCTTAATACTATACTGTCAGATAAAGGAATAGTTCTGAGTATATAGAAGGGACACCCAGAAAATTCATTTGGATTGCTATAACTATTCTTAAAAGCTAAATTTTAAAGTGTCCAAATCACTGAGGAAGATTAAATCCTATTTTAAAAATGATTTAACAGAGAACAGAGCATAATGTCTACTGCTCAGAATGCTTTTCAAAATTTATTTTGTAAATCCAGGTTCTGTTATTCTACTCTGTGAGGTCCACAGGCAGGACCTACTGACATTAGCAGCAGTTTGGTATGTAGGCACCAAAGCCTGTCCAGGGACCGCCAATTTTAGCCATTGCTGTATATTCTAGATGATTTTGCACGGTGGCCATATTTAAGACTTAATTACCTTAGAGCAGCCAAGCAATAAGCCCAGATGATTACCTGAAAAGTGCCAGCTGAGCCTGTTACATCTAAATTAATGGTCAGCAAAAGGTCAAAAAAGAGAACAGGTTAATTTACTCTAAAAAGTTAGAATTACAGTCATTTATAGCAAAGCTAAAATTAAAGTAGTGCAAAGGCAATAGGAGATGTACCACACAGAATTTCTTGAGTGCGCTATCGGCTTGTTCCTCGACTGAGCTGCAGAATTAAACCACTGGCATGCAGTGCTCCCTGCATGAGGATTAACAGTGCTGCGTACACACAGCTGTGCCTATCTGGGAAACCCAATTTTGACTTTGGCCAGAGGCCAGCAGTGGCCAGGCTTCTTGGGGGCAGGCTGAGCACATCAGGATAAAAAGAGAAAAGGCTGGTCACCACAAATAAATTGATTTGCTACTGTAATCCCGCTCAACAACATTTTCTGAGGGACTGGACTAGCATATCTACATGCATGTACTTGGACCACTGGTACTTAGTGGAGTTTATGAGTTCAGCTTAAGCACTTTAATATGGCAGTTACATGCCTCCCGGACTAAAGTTGGCTGGTGTCCTGATAGTGGGGTGCGGGCACAGCGTGTGCTGCAACCATTTGTACGCAGCCATGGCAATGTGGCTGAGTTTAGAAGAACTGAGCATTTGCTACTGTCAGCTTTATAAGCAATGGAGAACAAGGGCAAAATCAAAATACACTGTGATTACATGTTGGATTGCGATTTCTTTTAACAAAGGACTATTAGGTCGTGCAGTTTCTAGTTACATGTACAAACCCACCTTTTCATCTGCTTGCCCAAATTACAAAATTCCACGGGAAGGACTCTGCAGGAATGTTCCTGCAAGTGTGATTCACCCCCCGGTTTTTGCACATTAGGAAACAATCTTTAGTTACATTATCACAAACTGCATAAGTCACAAGGTCAAAGTTTCAGTCAGTAAGCAAGATGAACAGGCTCTACAGGACTCTCTCCCTCAAATGAACATGCTCCTAAATTTAAAAGAAGAAAATGTTTTTTGCTTTTTTTTTTGCTGATTCTAATACTTGGAAAATCAGATTTGTGCCATAAACTGTCATAGCTCCTGCCAATACTGCCATACTGCTCTAAGCATTGTAATTTTAAAATGCTCCTTTGACACACCAGTTTCACTCTGTACTGCCAGCCATAACATATGCCTCTAGAACATCTACTTGTGCCACAAGTACAAGCTTTGCAAGAGTGACATGATGTCCCAGAAATACAGTTAAATACTCCTGAACACAGAATTATCTTTATTTGTAAATGCTTCTAGAGTTAAAATCCACCTCCATAAAAGCCTATAAGAATACACATAAATTGAATTTTGCTTCAGTGATCTACAAGTAGCAGAACATGCGGTGACAGCAGACATTCACAGGCAGAGAAACCCAAAAGTTCTAAAAACCTGAAAGTTCAGGAGTCTTTCTCTTTCTGCTTTAACACAAACTTTCTGACAACTGTACACCAGCCTTCTGCTGCAAGGAGCATATGAATGATCACTGAGAAAGATATATTGGAAGAACTCAACTTATTTCTGTAGCATGGGAAGTACTGTGTAATTTCTTGTGTATCAGGAGTTTCCAAATAATTTCAGGCTATGGCTCATTTTAAAATGACTTAAATGAGATTTTTCAAATGCACAAAATGTGGTTAGGTACTAACATCAGTCTGCAGCACTGAAAATCTCTCCTTCAGAAGATTCAAAACTAATTCACAAACCAAATTGGATGTAACTGTTTAAAATATACAGTCACCTTAAAAAAAAAAGCTGATATAGTTATCCTTTATATAGTGCTCAGCTCAGGAAGGATTTAATTGTATGCTGAAAGCATACCATGTACCATGCACTTTACAAGAAAGAAAAGGCCAGTCTGAGAGCAAAAAATACCAAAAGACTAGTGTGCTTGGCCACCCTTCTGCAGCTGCAGCAAAAACATGGTTTCAGCATTGCAGCGTGTTGTCATGTATACCACTGTTTGCCGAGTCCAACTGAAATTCTCTATTTTTAGCCTTTCAGCTACTTTCAGATAAAATTCCTGCAGATAGGACTAGTTGCATAGGGCAGATAACATACAACCATGAAACCACAGATGACCTCATGCAACTGCAAAGAAAGAAGGATCTGTTTCTTAAAACACAGTTAAAATTTAACCCAACTATACTAAAATTAAACAGAGAGTGTTTTACAGTCCCAATACAAGACATAAAATAACAGTCACTATAAATTCACAGTGTACGCATTTGTAAGGATGTAAAAAGAGTAATTAATAACCCCAAACCAGCTTATCTCTGAGCCAGTACAACACCAAAGCTTTCCCAGGCTCATTAGAGGTTTTGCCAATAGCACTGAGAAGCTGGTTTAGCTGCCATTTGAGAATTATTTGTCCAAACTGAAAAGTCATTGCTCTTTGTCACAAGACATTTTCTAGTGTTCCACACTTTCAGTTGACATTACAGAGAGAAAATAAACAAATGTAATACAAACTTTCTTGAAAAAGCTTCCATGTGTAAGAACACTTACCAAAAGCAGATCTAGAGAGCTCTGCACAGTGATTCTTCTTGCAAAATTCACTGTACCTCTGTATCTTCTACATCACCCTATACACCAAGAAGCACCTTCTCCTTTTGAAAGGCCATTTATTTCCAAGAGGCTAAAGTACAGTTCTGAGTATTATCATTCACATTTTTCTTAAGTATTTAAGGAGAAACATGTAAGGAATGGATATGTCACAAGTGAATCAACACAGTTCAGGGTGCTCAGTTTGCATTCTTTGGGATGTGCTCACACCTCTTTTGGTTTGCAGAGTATTTCCTGGATATTTCTTCAGAACAAATGCTTTACGAGGTTATCACATACTTCCAGTTGTGGAAGAAACACTCTGAAAGCTCTTTTCCTCAAGAAAAATTTTCACTTCTTAATACTGAATGAACAGTTTGGATTCATGTGAAACAATCCTAAGGTAAAGAAATTCTTTCACCCCCTCATCAAATCACTGTAGGAGATCAGTAAAGGATTCAAACCAATTATCTTAACTTTCTTTCCCTAATACCAACACAGGCAAATCTATATTTTTTAATAGTGACATAGATTCTACCTGTGATCTAATTTTTCAAGCACAACCAGCATTGAAGTAAAGGGTTACAAGACACTTAACTGTTAATTTGAGATTATAGAACAAGTTTGATTTTTTTTCTGGCTTCACGTCACTTGAAAGGAGAAACTCCATTTGTCACAAGGAATGAAAATCAAGATAGAACAAGGTTTGCTATCGCTCCCTCTAAGGAATTGTAGGTGGACTTGTATAAACAACACAGAAATGATCAAAGGGAAATCTTAGGGACCATAATATACTGAGGTATTAAAGGAACAGAGCCTTTTATCTATTGTGGAGGAAGGAAGCAGAGCAACGAGACATGTGTAATATATACAATTAAAAGACTCAAGCAAATCCCAAAAGACACCAAAAGCAACTGAAGTATATGGGTTTTTTTTGATTTTGGGTTTTTTTTTTTTTTCCTTATTCTGTTAAAATTACAAGAAAGAACCAAAAAACACAATCTGCCACAAAAATACACTCCGCCACCTGGAAAACCCAGACATTCAACTCTATTTTAAGCTGAATTTTCCCCCACATCCTATGAAACAAGCACTGTTCAATCACAGACCATGTTCTCATTCACTGCCAGTCTAACTGAGGTTTACCTTGTCCTCCACTCTGTTCAGTCTGGCACCAATCGTGTTATTCCCTCGATCCTTACTTTTTTCTGTGGAATAAGAAACATTTTCAAATTAATATATGCTGGTATAACAAAAGAGCACCAAGCCACAACAGGGTGTGTTTAACTAGCCCACCAACACAGTGTAACTGAACACTTTTACCAGGCTGATAACTCTACTCCTTAAAAGCAGTTATATTCCTTAAAAGCAGCTTTTTGTTTCTTTTTATAGCATTCGCCCAAGCCATGGCTTTTAATAGCCCTTCAGTTTCAGGCACTTTCAACCTTAGTTTTAGGCTCTAACCCAGGAGAACAAAACTGCTCCCAATTTAGTTGATATTTTAATTGCCACTTAAAAACAATCTGCCAATATGCAAAAGGCTCTAGAGCCAAGTTAAACAATGCATTTGGTAACATTTTGTCTTTTTTCCCCCTGTAAACTACATAGAAACATGAGTTTGAAAATGACATGTAATGGAGCTTTTTTGTTAGCCTACTTGTTGCAAACAAACTTAGTTTTTCGTGCTTCCCTCAAAGCTATCAAAGCACTATGTGAATATTACTGATTTCATAGGAACTCTGTAGTCATAACACACCATTTAACTGAAAATACGGCGAGCCTTACAGAGATTGGAGCAAACATTCTGAAAAGTGCAGTGAAAGCAGAAAGTGCACTTTTAAAAGTATCTAAATAAGAACAAACCTATTTTAAAGGTGTTGATGACTAAATACTGTTGTGGTTGCTTAAGCTTCAGACCACAACTGGTTGGCACTGTTTCAAAATCTGGCAACAAAATAAAAAGTATTTTAACAATTATTGTCTATTGATGATATCTTAACCAGATTAAGTTTAGACACATCCTTCATCTTAACGTACCTGACACAGATATAAAAAGAGATGGCTTCCCTATGGATTGGTCCAACCTATAAAACAAAAAAATCGTTTTAGTTTTTATCAGCCTGAACCAGCATCTTCACTTTCTCTAGCTCTTCACAAGCAAGCAAAGTGAAGTTCAAGGAGTTCTGGTTTGTACTGCAAGTGAAGGAGTTGCTTTGAGCTAATTTTTGAAATTATAAAAATAATAACAAAATGGGGTTATACTTAGACTAGTCTTTAGTGTCTTTAATGACTGCAAATTTTTAGCACATCATTGCTTTTTCACACAAGCAGCACCGTTTCTTCTTTTCTTTGTTCATCTGCAGCTTACTTGTTGCATTTGTCATCTCTGAGTTTGCTCTTAAGTGCAATTCTACTTGAGCATGTGACAGTATCTCACTCTGTACATATAGTACAGTCTCTAAAATACAAGGATTGCAGTGTGCAGTCAAAGCTAGCAGGGACTGAAGCAATACATGTAAGTATAATGAAAACTGGAAGTCCCAATAAACAGATGCTTAAGCTCTTTTCTTTCCTGTGTGAAAACTTTACTTGAACACCATTAAGTATTCCCTAACTTTGCAGAGTCCTATCAATATGGCACCTGGAACCCTGTCAGTTTTTGATCCCAGCCCCAATCACCGACCTATTTACAAACATCCTTTTGCTGGTCTTTATGGGTACAGACACTTAACTTCATGGACATACCTCCTCTGTAATTCCTTGATTCGAACCATTAGGTTGAGGTGACCCTGAGAATATTGCTCAATAACATCTCGGACATCATAGGGCTTTCTAGCTTGCTGTAAAATAAAAACCAAAACACATGCCATTCAGTCACAAGGATGTAGGAACAGTCTACAGTAATATAGATTTTTTTTTTTTCAAGCGTAAACAGTAAGTTCTTTTAACCCCTTTTAACACTGTGTAAACATCCGAAATATCTTTATTGTTGCCATGATCATACATTTTTGTGATCTACCTTTTTGTAACTATAGGTCTATGTGCCTTTCAAGAGATTATTCACTGAATTCAAGGCTAAAAAAGTATAGCTGGCACTTTGCTCAGAAGTTAGTGGTGACTAGTTTCTTCTGAAATATGATTCATATTCCTTGACCACCAAACAGTAAAGAGGCCTTTCACAAATGCAAGCCCTTATTCTCAGTCAGCAGCAAGACAGTTGGAGTTCTCAGTTCAGCTCTTGCCATGGCAAGGTTAAATGCAGAGTCCTGCACCTGGCGGAAGGTGCAAGACTATGACTTCCTCTTCCAGAAAGATTGATCAGGCTTTCAGATCTAGTGGGAAATACTGTGAAAATATTGGTGTAAGGAATGACCAGGGAGAAAGCCCTGTGTCTGTAATCTGCATTTCACACATGGGAAAGCCTTAATCTGACCTGTTACTAATAAAATCACTTTTGTGTAATATTAAAGAGAAAGACTGTAATTTTAACTAATAAACACCAAAACTAACTGCAAAGAAAGTGAAGTCCAGTGACAAATTAAAAATATCTTAATCTTACATCTAGAAACGAGAGTCCAGTCAATGCCAGGGCTACATGTAAGAAGCTTCAATGAGGCTCTAACACTACACAAGAGAGAGGAGTGGGATGTAAACTTCACACGTAAGACTGAACAGTAACACTTGAACTTATGAATTGGTAGAAACCTTTTTCTTAAATATTGTAATCAAATCAGTCAAACAATACAGAAACAATAAATGACATGCCAGCTAGTTGAGGGAGGTGATTTCCTCTTCCTACTCCTCTCTGGTGAGACCCTGCCTGAAGGCTTGTGATCAGCTCTGGGGTCCTCAGCACAGGAAAGACAAGGACCTGCCAGAGTGGGTCCAGGAGGGCCAAAAAACAAATCATCAGAGGACTGGAGTACCTTTCCTTTAAGGAAAGGCTGAGAGCTGGGCTTGCTCAGCCTGGAGAAAACTCCAGGGAGACCATATTATGGCTTTTCAGTACTTAAAGGGGGCTTATAAGAAAGATGGGGAGAGACTTTTTACTAGAGCCTGTTGTAATAGGCCAAGGGATAATGGTTTTAAACTAAAAGAAGGGAGATTCAGACCTCATATAAGGAAGAATTTTTTTTTTACAATGAGGACAGTGAAACACTCAAACAGGTTGCCCAAAGAAGTAACAGATGCTCCATACCTGGAAACATTCAAGGTCAGACTGGATGGGGCTCTGAGCAACCTGCTCTAGTTCAAGATGTCCCTGCTCATTGCTGGAGGGTTGGACCAGATGGCCTTTAAAGGTCCCTTCCAACACAAACCATTCTATAATTCTATACTTCTGACTCATTCATTATGCTGTCTATAGATACCTTGTATATAATTTTCAAGGTTTGGTAGAAGCCTTGGTAGTACTGAGTTACAATTTCTCCTTCCTTGCACCTTTGCAGAACAAGGAAAAGAGTTTATGGTTGTAGGTTCTAACATACCCTCTTTGAGGACTCAAATGTTTTGTCACCTCTACATCAAAAGCAGATGTCTCTGCACTGCTTAACCTTATTTCACACACTCCAGGTTTTCCTTAAGTTCATGCCACAAATACCTTCTTTTTTTAAGCAAAAGGAAAGAGGGATACAATATAAAACAAGGCTGTGGCTCCTTCATGCAGTCCCCTGTGCCTGCCTGGGAGGTAGCTCCATCACTTTAGGAATTATTACTTTAATAATAATATTGCTTCATAAAACAAATTTCAGCCTGCCAGATTCCCCAAAGTTAACAGCAAACCTTGGGTAATTGTGAAGTACTCTCTAGTGGAAGGCTAAACAGGATTGGGAATTGCTTTAATTTAACCAAAGTGCACAAAGAATTCCCAAGAAACCCAGCTGCTTACACAGGTATGATCATAACTAACATCCACAAAGAAAGAAATACAGTTCAACGATGGCATAAGCCCGTAAGTCTTTCCATGGACTAGTACTGTAAACATGATATTGAAAGAAAAAAAATTCTTGGATTATTTTTGTACTAAAATAAGCAAGAGAGAAATCTGCAAGATCAATTTTAAAACTCCAGGTCCAGAAAAGCTATTCAGTAAGAATAAAGACTCAGAGCTTTCTCTTGCTGTACTTGTACTCCAGTGCAGGTGTCTGACAGTAGAAAGAGCAGGGATGTGCCTTCCTGTTTGTCATTTGCTGAACTGCTTTTTTCTTTTTAAAACAAGAACTAAAAAACTGGGATAAACAGCATTTATGAATGAAGCTCCATTTCCAAGTAGGATAGGGTATTTAACAGGCAGTACTAATTATTCTGTAATTACTTCATATTGAAATCTGATCCTTCAAGAGAAAATACTCCTGATGTTGACAACATGTTAATTTTTGGAAAAACTAAAAAAGAAAAACCTGCAGCAGGGAGGTATCAGTGAGTACTGAAGAAAAAAAATAAAAGCCAGCCCCACAGCTTTCCTTAAGATCTTCTTTACTTCCATCCCTCTGCTAAGTAACCAATATGCATGTAAAAAATCTTCTTAAATTAGTTAAAATCTCACGCATCATATACAAAAGTTTGCAAAAAGCACAAAAGCCAGCAGCAAATGGTAAATGTGCACCACTGGTCATTCCTGTGCCCTAGTATCTGCATGTGCAGGGAGGCAGACCCAGGAAACAAGAGAGGAGAATCCACACAAGGGGGATTTCTGGGAAATGTAACCAAGTAACAGTCAAATAAAATGGGTAGAACATCCTTTGAAGCACAGGACACTGAACTACAGTGTTTGGTACAGCCCAGTGTGAAGATTAATAAAAATTACACATACAATTCATGATTCATACCATGACAAATGAATTACATCAGATGATGAATTTTAACACCTAAATGCAAGATTTTCCAGTGAAATTGTAGCAAAACAGGCAACAGTTACCCATGGCATCAGTGGAACTGCAACCTGCATTTTTTGTTCATGTTATGTATAGAATATTTGCCATGTTGAAAAACATACTACAAGTTAAAAACATATTTTAGGAGGAAACTGGTTTACTCAACAGGTAGAATCTACATGAAAAGAAAAAAAAAAAAAAGAAAAGATTTCTAAATGACAATGGGAAATCAGATCAAATCCCTGCTCTCTGGATCTGCGATGGGTATCACAGTTGCACCCATGCGCATAAGTCTTATGACATTTAGCAACTTTCCTAATTGAAAGTCAAAGATTATTTACTCATGAATCCAGCCAGTGGAATTAACTGAGTATGGTGATTTTCCTTCTGAAATTCAGTTGTAAGGTTAGACTATGCCAAAAATATCTGATCTACAACTAGTATATGAAATTTATTTATGGTAAGTGGGGTAAACAAAGCCTGGAAAACCACTGGTTTCTGAGTACTGTTTTCTCTATAATCTACAGAACCCTTCTGAACTGTGAGCCATTCTCCTTAACTGATGCACAGGACTTGTGCTAAATACTAGTAGAACATGATCTTTCCTACACAATTTGAAACAGTCCAACAGACTTTACAAGAGCATAAATTTCTCCTGTTCTTTTAAAGAGGAAAAGATGCCCAAGTGTGATGCTTCACAAAGAATTGATTTTCATGTCCTGTGAAATTTCTTTGTATCCATGTTTAACTTCTTTTTTATTTATTTATTTATTTTTTAAACAGGAAGGGTCTGCTTTCTAACTGACTTCTGTCCTTGTGGTGCCATCATCCCCTGTTATTAATTGAGGTCTTAAGTATATGTAGGCAAATTTAGGCATACAGGTGTATCCTGTATAGCTGGTATAGTTTAAGAACAATGCTGGGATCTATTTTGCAAAATTTTCCTCTTCCTCCCCTTTTTTCTATGCTTTCCCTACCCAAAAGCTTCAGAGGCATCTCTAAAAAATACTCCTTTTAATTGCTGGCCTTGCTTAGTGTTCCAGCTAATTTTAAGCATGTGTAGTCCAATGGAATTCCACTGAATTTCCCTCCTGCTCCTTCCCCCCCAAGTAGTTGTAGAAAAAAAAAATACATCTGAATTTTCTTTTAGGAAGATACATTTTACATAAACACAAAAAGCTTAGAAGGCAAACATGTAGGAGAAAACAGCAATGCAGACCTTGCCAGTGCTAAAAGATATATATTAAAAACGCATTTTCTGCTTTACCTTAATTTCAGATAGTGGATTGGACTGGTCATTAGAAACTCTATAGTCATTACTTGGCACATGTTTAAACATATTAATTTCTTATGACTACTTTATGTGCCTACAATAGAACAAAGCAGATTTACAACATACTTTTGAGGAAAGAATAATGAGAGTGGTTATCTCTTAATTACAGGAGAAGTTTTCAAAAGCACCTTGTGGCTTGAATTTCAAGGTGACTTTGTGCATTAAGTTACTTACAGGCTTTTGAAAAATGTGACTTTGGTGCTCTCCAAACTTTTTAAACTTGGTCATAACCTTGTATTCAGAAATTATGGAGAAGTATCACATATCCCCTATGTGTTCCCGTTGGGAGATTCTGCTTCTGACAGAAACAGCAGCGTATCACTTGCGTGCAGGAGTGACACAAGATGCGTTCCATTTCAACCTATCTGGCATTTTCAGTTTTTTACTAACTGCTAATATTGATAGCACAGGAAGAAGAAAGACTACTAAAGAAGGATGAGAGACAACCTTGTTGAGGGATTTTGCAGATGGCCAGGACCAGGTCTTTTGCAGATGTGAAAGTGAGAGTACAACTGAGAAGCCAGATTAGCAACTGGGATACCAAGTACAAACAAGTTTAAAGTATGAACTGAATAGTCCCATTCTATTCAGTCAAATGCTTTTTCAGCTTCTATCAAATCATCTGCCGCAGGGGAGTTCTATTTATTTGCCAGGTGGATAATGTTGCACACAGTGTTCAGGCATTTTCAGAATCTGTTTTTGACAAATACAACTTGGGAGGTAGATATATAATGTGTAGATTTCTTGGTTTTCAGCAGTTTAGTTAATACCATGACAAATATTTTATGATCTAAATTTATGAGAGGAATGATTCAGTAATTACCATGGAGCAAAGGATCACAGTCAGGTCTTAGAATGAGAATAAATTAAAGTTTAATGGAAGTGGCCACATTTAGGCAGTTTTTCACTGAACAGCAGCAGACACATGACTGGAACTGGCCATGTCACTTGCCAAGTTACAAGTGCTGGCCAGCAATTGTTAAGGAGCTTCTCAACAAAATAACTATAAAAATTATTTTTAAGTAGTCCAGCCATTGTGCCTTTCTTAATTTTCCTTTAATAAAAGTAACAGGTGAAATGGGCTAGCAGAAACTTTCTGAAAGCTCTCTCTCCAAAAAAAACCTGGACATGGGAGATTTCAGCCTAAATGGTGACAGTCTGAATACACTATACATGACTGAAACAAATTCTGAAAAGCTCAGGCAATCTTAGCTGTTATTTAGCTCATGAATTTTAGGAAAAATAAGAAGATTCAAATTAGAAAATTGCTAAAGAATTCAGGCAGCCCTTCTAAATTTCAATGAGGAAGTCAGAATCATCATTTTGAAGTAGCAGCAAGCATAGCCTTAAAGAAACAATGATGTTTCTGACTGTTAGGCATCATCATGTTCTTGATTCTAAAACTCTGCACCCTTCAAATTGCTAGGAAAAAGGACACCCTCCCTTTTTGGGGGTCTAGATTAAGGGTAGAAAGCTTTTTAGTCTATTGTAAGCAGTAGTGGTGAGGTCATATATAAAAATGGATGTGTACAGTTAAGCCCCTATCTTTCTTTGCATTTTTTAGTTGTGAAGCTCTCCAGAGATTTCCCCTTATTAATTAATTTTAAGTAAAGTGATATATTTCTTACACATATGTAGATTCACCTGGTTTAAATCAAGCTGAAGGCTGTTGACACATTTTCTTACTGGATTAATGAAACTGATTTAGAAACCACATTCTTAGAAAGTTTGCAGCCAGAATTTTTTATTGAGACCAAACAACAAGGTTAATTAACTACCATTAAGTGCTTACGGTATTGCAGTGTTACAGGAAGTGAAGTGGCACACAGGAAATGTCTGACAGTGAGGGCTACAGGAGTAAGGACAGCCAATATCTCACAAACTGGGAAGGAGCTCTGCTACCTATGCAGAAGGGGGAAGGGAAAAGGAAGGAGAAACCTAATATGCTAACAAATTTCCATGCTGATTTCTTATCAGGACTTCATTATCATTGAGTAAGAGACAGAAACAAGGCTGAGGTAGTATTTTAATCTCTAATCCCACTGACTTGGCATGACAGTAACACACAGCTCAGAATTAATGGAGACATATGAGAATGTTTGCACTGAGAGAAAGAGACAGTGATAACAGAGGGTTAAAGGTCAAGTCCATTAGCAGAAAATAACATTTTAATTCAGACTGCATTTCAAGAGTTTAGCCTATTTCCAGTGCATTCCAATTGACTAACCTGCTGCTAAACAACTACCCTATTGAACCAGGGAGAGAATAGTGGGTGTAGTTCACCATTACTGAAGGGAATTGTGTTAGTCTCTCTTAAGTTTCTGAAAGAAGCAATGAATCAGGAGAATAAAAGGGTTTATTTAGAAAAGGAGCTTTCTATTCACAACTCACCTGAAACTTTTTCTTTGCCACAAAATACTGCATCCTACGAATCACCTTAATTGCACTACGGTGGTGTTCTCGCAGCCTGTGGGAAAAATGAGGAAGGTGAGTGGGGTGAAAGAGCATCTCCATCTAGACAATAACAGTCTGCAGGAAATGCTTCACTAACACGTGAATGTGTAATGTAAGTAGTTGCAATTCAGCCTGGGAGCACAACACACTAGGGACTTTCCCCACCTTTCAAGAAGGCTATAAAAATCCAGGATTTTATCTGACCTATGCTAGGTTTGCACACATTTCACAGTAAAAGGAGGTGTCCACATTACTTCCACCCATGTCTAAGCAAACCTCCACTCATTTTTCCCAGTTTCATTTCCACAAGAGAATACCAAACCCAAAGCTATCAATTTTCTCCATGTTCAGCCATCTACAGCTTTTATATGCAGTCACTTTAGAAATCCAGTTTTGGGGGTTTTATGGGTGTTTCCCCTCCCTTCCCTCCTCCCAAGTCCTGTCCAATATACTTCTTCCCTTACATGAATTTGTTTTTAAAAACTGATTTAAATGAACATTTTAAAGATTTTTGAGTCATTGACTGCTACGCAATCCAAATGATCTTGTGGTAGCTGGATGCAACATCTACATGCACATGTATCCCAAAACCGAACTGTAAGTGTATATAAAGAAAAAATAATCTGAAAGGTCTTTAAACAAACATATTTCCCTTTCATACACATGCATATGAACTGAAAATGCAATTAAAAATTAATAATTTGTTCTTTGTACTTTAAAAGGTTTTCATAATAACTGACATATTTTAAACATTAACAGCAACAAATACAACTTTTTCAGAGCTTGCAAAGTTATGTATTTTCCTTAACATAAAAATAGCAAATCAAAAGTTTAAGCTGTGCCAATGACTTATTCTACTTGCTCATTCTATTACTCTTATCAAAACATGACATTATTGCACAATCTTTATTTCCTTTTTAAATGCACAAACATCTGTCATCCCAAATTTCTCGAGATGGGTTTGGGGAAGCAGCAGTAAAAGTAGAGTTAGATATTCCAGATGTTTTGTCTTTATCAAATTCTTATTAGTAATAGTAATAGATCAGCAACTCGAGATGTTGCTAGGTAGTGCTTTCTGTCTGTACTGAACCTGACAACTGTCATACTCATTACAGGATAGAAAAGACATATTTAAGTTCTGCACAGGCTTGTGCCCTTGGTATACTTGGCGAGTATTTGTGAATTTCCTCAGGACAAATCTCCCCCAGCCAACAGAAGATCTGCCTGTGCAAATGGTGGATGTCTGTCCTCTGAACAGCATGACAAATGTAGCTGGGGCATTAGTTTTGCTTTTTTTTTAAATTCACACTTTTTAATGGGAAAATAGCTTTCTGCAAAGGCAAACACAGGACCAAAAAAAGCCCTCATTTTCTACTTGTAGATATTGTCTCTCAGGTGGTTTCTTTCTATTACAGAAATTGCACAGATTCAGCAATGACACAAAAGATTACTTTGGATACAGCATAAAATATGGTTGCTGTTCAAACTAATAACATATATCTTTTTACCACAGGTCTACAGATCACTAAGACTGTGAGTGCTTTTATATAATGTGACTTTACATCAATAATTATGTACCGATCCCTGAAGCTGCAGTTGGACCTGTTTAGGGAGGCCCTTCCCTCTTAACACCTTACTGAGGTGTCTCAGAGAGACACCCTCTAGATCCCTGCTTATGCAGATCTGACTGCAACATCATGGTTCATGTTATAAAAATAGAAATGCACTCCTGGGATCACTGCCTGTTTGAACCGAGTTAGCTAATGCTAATTCATAGAGTCTCTGTTCCGTGAGCCCTTGCTGCATCACTCTGCTGCTAGGGATGAGGATGACTTACCCAAAACACAAAGGAAATAAAGTGTTTGGGATTTCAAAGTTTTGCTTCAGAGAGTTGGGAGACAAAAAGTTAAACTACTTTATTTGCTATTAAATATCTAAAGTGAGATTTTAACCATCATGCAGATATATATCCTATACATAAATGCACACAAAATCATAACAAATAGAAATAAATTTCAGTTGCAATACAACTGCTTGTAGTATTTATGTTTGTGTCTCATTTCTCTATAATGTTATTCACAGTCCATTATTTCTGAGTAAAATCTTTCATTTTGGGGCAGCTAGTAAAACACACCAAATCCCTCATTATCTAGATGAGAAGTCTCATCTATAAGCAAGACAGCTGGATAATGGAAGTAATATTCACCATTCAGTGAAATAACAAAAGTATACCACCAAAATGATTTTCCAATGCAGCTAGTTTACATCAGTCATTGGTCAGTATTAACATGAATTTCCATGCCAGGAGGGAAAGTTAATATTCTCATTTTATTCCTTCCCGTTTCTAGCTCCAGTAGGAAACCTGACAGTAAGCTTGCTCCTGCTTATGCTGTAAAATCTATTTCTGCACAACAGGCTGTCCTGATTCCCCAAGATTAAATGCTTCTGCGATGAGGGAAGGGAATAAAGGATTTAATTAGTAGCCAAGGTTATGATTCATGGTTGTTTGATCTCTTTTGCAAACTGGTAACAAATGCTTTAGTAAATTGAGAGCTTAACCATTAACTGGTGATATTTGTTTGTTCAGCCACTTGTGACATCTCTGAATTCTGGTTACAGAATGGCTGTCTGCAACCTCTGAGGACATACGGCATGCTTAAATGTCAGATATCCACTCAATACATTACCGTCCTCACAGCAAGAGTTTCAGGAATACTTTTTTTTAGGAGTGTGGTGGGAAATGAGATCATCTGAGAGTGCTTACGGACTGCAGCAGCACACCTCGGCTGTGCATGCAGCCCCACAGCGAGCGGGAGACGCCCTTTGGAGAAGTACTGCTCTGCAGAGTGAGTCTCTGATGGCAGTTGCCTTCCTCAGCCCCTGTGTAAGGGGTTTTTGGGGACTATAGGGGGACTCTGGAGAGCTGCCTGCTTCAGTGTGGCTGCGGGAGCTATGCTCTCTGTAATTGAAGTCCCTCATTTTTACACATTTGGTTTTGCCTAACTTTAGGAGAAATCTTGTTTGAGAAGTTCATTAACAACAGGGGCAGCAGAGGAGGGTTTTGCTCTTCTGTTACCGAAACCATTTTCCTCTCCTGAGTGTTCATGGGGATTTGAGCCTCACTCTCACAGTACCGATTAATGTCATGGCAACTTACATCTAAAGAAACTTGCCAATCATCATTTGAGTGATTCCAATAACCATCAGCATATTACATTCAAAAATAAACTGAAGTAATTTATATACCTGTAAAACCAAGCTAAAGATTGCTACTTTCAATACTAGACAACATCTTGGCCTACATCTCTCCAAAGAAAAATTGCTTTCACTGGCTACCAGCAATTGTCATTTTCAATACAAACAGACATAAAGATCATCTTGAACACAGCACATACTATGTGACACTTCCTGTGGACTTAAACTCACAGAATTAGGTTGCGAAGCCGCCAGTGAAGCCACAGCATTGCCATAAATCATAGGAATGATCCAGAAGGATATAACAACTCATCAACAACAGAAAACCATCCCAGTGGTAATAGGGTTAATAGATTAACACAAACCTACATTATTTTTAGGTATAAACTAGGCTTGCTTTACTTGTGCAGTGAAAAAGTAACCTGTTGCAGATGCAGACACTCCTCAAAGCATAAGAAATAAGAATTAAAAAAACCCCTGGCAACAAAATACAATGGATTGAGCACTGACATTACAAAAGAAAGCCTGACAGAATAAAATTACTAGAAGTCATTCCTTTTTTCTGCCTCCTTTTTTTTTACTATGATACTTAACCTACAAAGAGTCATTTGGAGGAAATCCAATCTCTTCATTAGTCCATCAGGAATCTGGACTGGAATTTCACATAATTTGGAAAACAAGCATGCTGACGAACTTTATGCAATTTTACACATTCTCATTTGGTTGGGAAGTTTTTAAATGTTTGTAAATGTCTCACACTATTTTAACAGGGCCATTGGTACATTTATTTACAATATTATTAATTTTTCACAACACAGCTAGGGAAAACCTCAGTACATTTCCCAAGGTGTGGCTCATGCCCCAGTCCTGCACTCACTGACAAACACAATGAATGTCACCAGCTTCAGCCAGCACTCACTTGCCTCCTTCCTGCAAGGGGACCTGAAGGGCCACACCAGAAAAAAAAGCTTTCTGGGACAAAGGCTAAGATTTTTGATTGCAAAAAACATGTGGCTTTACAAAAAAGGAAGTAAGCAGCTGCATGCTTTATTTTATCTTGTTTCAAGAAAAATAAAAGCTATTCTTTTTTTTTTTTTTTTTCCAT
>NDXB01006191.1:96196-119002 GCA_002631895.1 Agapornis roseicollis | reverse complement strand
TTTTTTTTTTTTTTTTTTTTTTCCAAATGAGGTTTTATTAAATTAATCCCTATTTTGAAATACACAGTTCTTTCATTCTAAAACAAGAAAGGAAACCCAGTTACTAATTAGAGATCATTACTATCCTTATACCAAATCCCTAGTAATGCCATTAGAAGTTTGTTCCCCTTTCCATCTCAGGAAGGTTTTCTATGTATTGGTTTAATGTTAACAGAAATATTAAAGCAACAAGACAGAAGAAAGGTGGTGCTCATTTCCTATTTATAACACTTTTTTGTTCATTTGTAGAACATTTTACTATCAGGACCATAATGTCTGGCACAGACCTCCCAGCATACGTGGACACTGGTATTATCGAAGTTAAAAGGTCAACAGTCTATTCAAAATGAGCTCAACAAGAATGAAAACTTAGTAGAAGAGAGCCACAGTTTTATATAATCTTTTAAAAAATGCCCATTTCTCAGTAAACCTTACACTGATCTGAAGTCAAGCTCAGTTTCCAAATGTATTTCAGTTCTCTGCAGTCATCTTAAATTTCTGACTTAGGAGAGAACTAAAGTATTAAGAAAGAAGGCTAATGTTGGCTGGCCTGAAGTCTTTGGCACCAATCATTATTTAGACTTGAACTTTAACACATCAGATTTTATTACTATGTTGTGCATATTAACTGAAGTAAGCTTTCCGTTCAGGCACTGGAAAGCACTCCTTGTCACAGGTTCTCGTGGACGAGACTCAGAATAACTACATTAAGCCACTTTCATTAGTGAATTTGACTCTAATGAAATCTTTCATCATTAATCCTCTAGGCACTTTTGGTATAGAATTTGCTGTGGCTCAACGTTATTCTGTCATTCCCTGCCCATTAGAGTTGATGGGATTCTCTCCATACTGGGCAACATTTTAGATGTGGTAAACTGGAAAGGATTAGGTTGTATTGCTGTGTATTCAGTAATAGAAAATCATAGAATCATAAAATCAACTAGGTCAAAAAAGACCTTTGAGAGCATGGAGTCCAACTGTTCCCCAGCATTGCCAAGGCCACTACTAACCCATGTCACTGAGGGCCTCATCTACACAGTTTGTGAACACTTCCAGGGACAGTGATTCCACCACTGCCCTGGGCAGCCTGTGCCAATGCCTGACCAACCTCGCAGTGAAGACATTTTTCCTAATATCCAGTCTAAACCTCCACAGGTGCAGCTTGAGGATGTTACTTCTTGTCCTTTCACTTGTAACCTGGGAGAAGAGCCTGACCCCCACCTCACTGCAACCTCCTTTCAGGTAGTTATAGAGAGTGGTAAGGTGCCCCCCAAGCCTCCTCTTCTCCAGACTGAACACCCCCAGTTCCCTCAGCTGCTCCTCATAAGATTTACTCTCCAGACCCTTCAGCAGCTTTGTTGCCCTTTTCTGGACCCGCTCCAGCACCTCGATGTCTCTCTTGCAGTGAGGGGGCCCAGAACTGCGCACAGGATTTGAGGTGCAGCCTCACCAATGCCGAGTACAGGGGGACAATCCCTGTTCTGGCCCTGCTGGCTATGCTATTTCTGATGCAGGCCAGGATGCTGTTGTCTTTCTTGGCTGCCTGGGCACAAGTTGGCTCATGTTCAGCAGCTGTCAGTCAGAGCCTCCAGGTCCTTTTCTGCCACACAGCTTTCAGCCACTCTTCCCCAAGCCTGCAGTGTTGCATGGGGTTGTTTCGGCCCAAATGGCTGAACACCTGGCACTTTGCCTCCTTGAACCTTTACTTTGCAAATGCTTGATCACCGTACCCAGGAACGAAATCAATATCATTGATTATTCCAAATAAGGAGGGCTACCCAGCTTTTCCTTTCATTTGTTCTTAGAGCTTGGCAACTGTGATTTGCCATCATTATGGTACATTCATATGGGGGCTCTCAAAATATACCCTGGCCTGTAAATGATTCACAAAAACTATCTTAAGGACAAACCAGTAAAAGCTGCCCAGAAGTGTTAAAAAAGCATGATGACACTTGAAGAGCAAACCAGTTACTTCATAAACCTGAAATTTTATTCAATGGGCTTCAGCCAAGCTTAGTGTTCACATAAATGCTCCCGTAACATTTTTAAGGTGTGAGTATGGTTTATTTTTACTGGTCAAACACTGTTTACTAGACCTTACCCTCTGGAATCCCCATCCATTCATGAAAGTAAAATTAGAAACTAGTGACAAGACAAATAAAGTGAATTCGGGCATCTCTCACAGTCCTCACCTCCGGGGTCTTCACAGGTTTAAATGCAATAGGAATGCAAAACTAATAGATACATGTAAACAAGAAGAATCGCAAATAGCAGGTAAGCTAGATTTTTAAAAACTTCCTTAGTCTTAGCAGTCAAAGTCATTCTTGTAATTATTAGTAAATAATTAATCTGGTTATGAAATATCTTTGTCTACCAAACTCTTACTCATGCTTGCAAACTGGTCATGGACAGGCAAGTTTTTATCAAATGCATTTGTTCATTTAAGCGCTGAATAATTCAATATCATCAGCAACGATTTTTATGAAGATATTTAAGTCATAATTTCTACAGAATAGTATGTTTTGAATGTTTAATTTTAAAAATACAAGCTGCTTTAACTTAAATGCATGTGCCTCGTAATTTTTGTTTCCTACATAGAAGGATGCAGGGCCTGACTTCCCATCAGAGTATTAATGACTGTAAATTAAAAATTTGCTCTGTGAGAATACTCTGTCACAGTAACATCAAATTCACTCTTTTGGTGAACCCTTTAGCCATTAAACATCTTGATTATTATTTACTGAATGTGAACATAGTCCCAGGGGAGTTAGCTTAAGCTGAATTAGTATTTCAAAGCTCATCCCCCCACTATGTATTCTC
This sequence comes from Agapornis roseicollis, assembly GCA_002631895.1. Lineage (NCBI taxonomy): Eukaryota > Metazoa > Chordata > Aves > Psittaciformes > Psittacidae > Agapornis > Agapornis roseicollis. The sequence continues at coordinate 116,143 of NDXB01006191.1, read as the reverse complement.
CCAACTACCTGTGGCTGGTCTTTTTTTATTTTAAAATATGTAATTTTAAATCCACAGTCACCTTTCAACAGATTTATATATTATTTTTACAGCAGCTTGCATATCTCCCTTCTCAAAAGTCACAGGCTTAATTCAGAAATCCTTTTGTGTCCTTATAACAATCCTCTTTTCCCTACGGGCAGTCTTGTTTAGCGTGGTTTGGAGATTTTTAAGAGACATGCAAAGAAGAATAAGTTTAAAAACTAACATTGCCTTTGGAGGATTTTGATGTTTTTGTATTTTCAGTTAATAATAAAAATAGCCTACTATTATAAAAATATTTTAAAAAAGGAAAAAAAATCATGTAGGTTTTTCAGTCATGTCACTGGAGCATGGTGTATAAATGGGGAAAGCAGTTGGAAAGGTGCAGCCTCCCCGTGGGGCAGGCAACTCAGCAACCACAGGTCAGAGTGTGATGTGGTCTCCTTAGCTCTCAGCTGCATCTCAGCAGAGATGTAACACGGTGCACAGCTGGAGAAAAGCACACATGCCATCTTCAGCACGTCACTGGGGCTTTTCTCCTGTTTTGGGAGCCTTCACGCAGTGATGGCCCCTGGTGGGAAACCTGATTACCCACAGTTGGCAGGTCAGAAAGAATCCCAAGCTTTGCACTGGTGGCCTGGGAGAGGTTCCAAGGGGTGGTGGGGAAGCAAGAGGTGGGAGTTCATATCAAAAGGGAAAAACAAGCTCATGTGATTGGACTTGTTTCAGGCAAAAAGAGCAATATGAGACTCAGAAAAATAGAGCATATGAGTCTAGCCCTGTAAAATATATTCTTATCAAGGCAATCTGAAATTAATATTTAAATGCAAGCTTGAGAAAGGAAAGAACCATTGCTCTTCTGACGTTTAGCTAGCACAGATAAAAATAATAACTGCCATGTGGATCAGCAAGTGATGGGATGAAGTGCAGAAGTTTTTAGAAGCTGTTTTTCTGATAGGGAACACAAATCTCACAAGGGGCTTGGCTTCGTAACTCACCCAAGTACAAACTCTATAATATCTGCAAATAATATGCTGCAAAACAACTGTATTGCTGTAACTCAAAGTGGATCATTTTACAAGTATGTGATACTGGAAGACTGGACACAAAGTTTTCAAGCATGCTGACTCTCTACTCCATTCCCAGTTTTTGCTCTATTCCTCAGCACATCCTGACAAACAAAACAAAAATTGGTTTCCAAATGAAGAGGATCCAGAATAGCTAAACAGCATAGGATTTTGGAGTGCAGTGCTCAGATTTGTCCAACACATAAGCATGTCTAGAACCATGACAAATTGCTGTAGCTAGAATAAAGATCACCCATATATTTTCAGAACTAATGGTATGGTGGGACAAGCAGATGTAGTGTCAAGAGATTTCCTTTGCGATCTGCCCACAATGGTGCTAGCAAGGAACATAACTGTTATTATAAACATTTGTATTGAAATCAGGAAAGAGCATGAGATTTCCTGTATATCCTAAATTGCCTTTGCTGCATACTTTCACAATTCTGTTTTTCTTATGTCTATTACAAGTGTATGAAGGGCTGCACAAAGACCTGGGGAAAAAACAGGAAGACAAAATTGGCTTTGAAAGGGACTGAAAGACCATGTAGAGTAAGCAGGAAAAATATATATGCCAGTTCCCATTTTGTCAGAATTGGCTATTGTTCCCCAACTTTAGTGATATCATTAACAAATACCAACTGATATTGATACCCATATCAAATCACAGTGAACCTTTATTCAGCTCTCACTCTCCACATCTTGTTGAGTCAGAAGGCAGTTGATTTTTTTACATGGTTTCAAGTCCAGGCAATTTGAAAGTAACTAGACACAAATGAGATCACAGATAAGTATATAATAATGCATGGCACTTTTTTACAGACACAGTCTGACACATTGAACTCCTTTTCTAAAGAAGTTGAAGACAGAACACAGCAGAGCTGCAGTTCAGCGCACACAGAAAGCCATGCACATTGTTATTTTGCAGCATCTGATTAAGAACGATCTCTTCAGATTAAAAAATTATTTTTGCAGAGCTTTTAATTTATGGTTCCAAATTATACATAGAAATGAGGCTACAATCAGTGCCACTAGGAAGAAATAACCATATTGCCTATGGTTACTTATTTCTATTGTTTGCCTATAAAAATTGTAATAACTTTTGAATATTAAACTGGTTGATGTTACACTACTTCGTTATGCTCAAGAAGCTGCTAAAACTACACAGTAGCTCTTTGTTGTATTGTTGTAGGGAGTTACAAGACCACTGCAGACACAAGGCTGAATATGGCTTTTCTCTCTGGCTTACATTGCATTGTCCAGAATACATATCAGATACAACTTGTACACAAAATATCTAATGCTAAGTATGTGATGAAAAAGCATATTAAGCATATGAAAAGCATTATGATCAACTCATTAAGAATTCTTAATTACTTGTTTCCACTCTACATAATACTTTAACCATGTTAATTTAATGTATGCTGTATCCCACATCTTAATTAAGACTCATCACATAATAGTACTAATAACATCCCATTTAACCTTTTGTTTTGAGAAAACAGAAATAATCTTTCATTAGGTCAACTGCTGATGCAGTTCATAAGGGATCCATGGAAGGTCAAAACAATATTGCATCGCTACATATTTAACATTACACAATGATTTCAGCCAAGAATCTCCTTCAGATTTTCCTGCATCTCAGTAATAGGTGTATTTCTTAATAATGGTGAACAGAGACAAGAAAAAAAAAAAGTAGTTTTTTCTTTGTAAAACCAATCATAGGCAAGATGTTAGATTCACTCACACACCCTCACAAGTTCAGGCTATTCTATTCTGGCAAAGTAGATAAATCAGGAGTGTATCTCAGCTGTTTAACACAAATGAAAGTCATTACACAGTTGTAACTGACAAAATAAAGCAGCTCTCCTGTTGCAGAGACAGGAATTACAGCAGGAAGACATATCTGAAAGGAAAAGGCCATTGACCTGAATAGCACTATCTACATTATCAGTATCAGTGATAATACTATTTCAGAAATCCTAACATTTTCTATGTTGTTTTCTACTACAGAAATGGTCGACAAATTCTCCTGCCAGTTGATAATGAGAAAGAAATGATGAAAGTTGCTTCTGTGAAGCTGTTTCCAAGTGCTATATGCTGAAATCATACCATTTCAACACTCCTTCCACACCCTCCCCACCCCCCACTCCCAATCAAATGAAAAACATGAGGCTAAATTCTGTGCTGATTTACACCATGAGACACTAGTAAGGACTGGAAGTTGACAGACCATTAGGTCACCATGGCTTCTGGCCTGCCATCTCTGTAGGTGCTCTGGATTTAACTTATACAGAATGATACAAGTGTCTGCTCACAGCTGCACTTTTTAGGGAGTATATCTTCCAAAACTAAAATGATAAAAGACTATAAACATAACTGTCTTGCCACAGTTTGTGTAAACTGCAATGAAAAGCATGGCAAACCTTGAACAGATAGCATTAGGACATGGAGATTTCACTTCCCACATTGATGCTGTCACTTCAGAAGAAAAAAGCAGTTACAAATGTAGTTCAAAACTGCAATTTTTACAACTGGAAGCATTCTCAAGGATTTGTTATTTTACAATGGTGGAGAAACACATGGGATTTCAGCTTGTGGAGAACAGCCTTTTTCTATAAATCACACAGCGTAATCTGAAACCTAGAAACAGCACAGGGGCTCACATTTATGGATTTAAAACAGATGAGAGCAAGCATGCTCTTAACCCTTTCCCCATAATTTCTTTCCAGTACAAAATAAAAATGAATATGCAAGTACTGAACAGAAATTAGCTTGGTAAAAATCAAAATGAATACAATTCCTTAAACACCAAAACCTTCATCTCTTCAACTGACTTCCCTAAGGACACAAGCATAAAACTATCCCAAAGCAATGCACTGTAAAACTGCTAATGCATAATCCACTACTTGGACTGTTCTTTCATCAACTTTTATTTAAGCAGTTTATCTTGTTGAGATTAGGATCTCTCTTAGAGAGCAAGACCTGGCAAACAGACATCTGATTTTGAATATCAGGCTATATTTCACTGGGAAAGAAGTAAAGAGCAGCCTGTTGTCTCACCATATGGTCATAACGCCTTAATCAAGCAATAGGAGAACTAATACTAAGACATTAACGATATTTTCTCTTTAGAAATATATGAGCATTAAGACGATATAAAGAGCATTTATTTATTATCTTTTAAGATCCCCAACCTTTTCTCTATCAGTTTAGCCTCTCATGAATCATTCAACAAAAAACCCTGAAAACCCAGCATAACCCAGAATAGCTCAAACTTGAACCCCCAGATGCAGCTTTTTTATTTTTTCCTTTATTAATAAAAACAAAACAAAACTGCACAAACAAAAACCAAACCAACAAACAAACAAAACCACCACAAAAACCAAAACAAAACCAAAAACCAACCCACAGTGTAAAAAAATGGATTGGAATATCAGCATTGCCAAGAGGCATTAGTCTATACTTGTCAGGGTCAGCGTTCCAGTACTTCCAGAAATTCTCTCAGATATGTGACACAATGGTATGATTAAAACCAGAAATGGCTTGGATTGAAATAATGTATGATGGTACATGTTAAATTTCTACACCAATGTAATATTTTAGAGCAAACCCTAAACCAACCAAATCAGGAGAAGAGGAAAGATAATTTTTAGCTTACTGCAAGGTCACTCACCTGCACACACAGTATTTGCTCATAGCAATCCAGCCCCTGTCCCTTTAATGGCTGCAGTTCAGTGAATCACAGAATCACAGAATCGTAGAATCATACAGTGGATTGGGTTGGAAGGGGCCTTACAGCTCATCTAGTTCCAACCCCCGTGCATGGGCAGGTGCATCTTTCATTAGACCAGGTTGCTCAAAGTCCCATCCAACCCAGCTTTGAACACTGCCAGGGACAGAGCAGCCACAACTTCTCTGGGCAACCTGTTCCAGTGCCCCACCACCCTCACAGAAAAGAACTTCTTCCTACTGTCCAATATAAATTACCCTCTTTCAGAGTAAAGCCATTATCCCTTGCCCTGTTACTACACTCCTTTGTTAATGTTCCTCTCCAGCTTTCTTGTAGGCCCCCTCTAGGTACTGGAAGGCTATTATAAGCTCTCCCCTGAGCCTTCTTCCCTTCTCCAGACCGAACAACCCTATCTCTCTCAGCCTGTCTTCACAGGAGAGCAGCTTCAGTTCTCTGATCATCTTCACGGCCTTCCTCTGGACTCACTTCAACAGATCCACATCCTTCTTATACTGTGGGCCCCAGAGCTGAATGCTCTAGGTGGGGCCTCAGAAGAGCTGAAGAGAAACAAATTACCTCTCTCAACCTGCTGGCAATGCTCTTTCTGATGCAGCCCAGGATATGGTTGGCTTTCTGGTCTACAAGTTCACATTGCCTGGTGATGTTGAGCTTCTCATCAATCAACAGCCCTAAGTGCTTAAGTGGCACTTTTGTCCATGTCTCCTGATGAAAAGCAAGGCTGTTTCTCTACTTCACTGAGAAGGTTGCAATTCATAGGAAAAATGTCTCTGAAGGGGCAATGATAGGCATCTGAATTGTTTTCAAGTGAAAAAGTAGCTACTTGAGAACATTAGAAAATGCATCATAAAAATGAATTAAATCTTAGCTATCATGCAAGTCATAGGAGCATACAGGAAATGCAGTCATGGCAAAAGAGGTTACAACAACAAGAGGGGACAACCTAAAAAGATCTTAGCCCTTTTGAAATAACTTGTTAAAACTCTTTTATGTGATTTTACTTGCAAAGAAAAATGTAGGGAAAACAGAGTGTAACAGAGAATTTATATTATTAGCACAATTAATTCTCTCTTATGACCAACATTTGATGCATCAAATCATATGCTAGCAAATCTCAATAACCATAACAGTCATATGCTTTTATGCATGTTATTACTATGGCAAAAGGCGAAATTTTATGAGCTGATATGCTGGAGACAGAAACTGGCTGGGACTAACTACTCTAGTATGTGAACTCTGTTTCTTTCTGTGGCTTCAAAGCACAAGAACAGCTCAATCATGAATTGTTTGGCCTAGAATTATTCTCTAGTAAATTAGATATGGAAAACAGCATGTGTTTTAATTACTTTCTCTTTCTCAATTCAGAAACAGTTAGCAAGCCTGTTGTACCTTTCAACTTCTGTTACATAGAAAAAAGTACCCTGCTTAATATTCCTTTCTCATTGTGTAAATATGTGGTGATGTTTACAGAATGATTTACAATTAAGAACTTTGTTAAGAATATCAGCATACTTTGTAACTTTAAAGCTGTGCAACACACACTTCTGCAAAGCAGTATTTCTTCGATAAGGGTTGAGCATCAGCTCAAATACACTCAGCATAGCAGATAGAAGTCTCTTGATCCTGGCCAGTTTTAGGTGGGCTCTATTTACTCAACATTTATTTCAGTAGTATCAATACAGTCAAGGAATCCAGTATTCAAAGAACTAATATGACCAAGTGTTTCTCTTGGCAGTGTCAGCACAGAGAAAGCTAAATGGAAATAAAAACTAAACTGCCAACCTCCAGAACAATGACTACAATCCAGGAGGGGCAATTATTTGAGTGAACATGCTAATAGTGGAATTAAGAATGGCACAACATTGCTAGCATTTTTGTTATACCTTGTCTGAGAAGCAGGGGTTTCCCAATTCAAGATTATCATCCATCATCCCAGAAAACACATAGCAAATATTGCTTAAGAAAATGAAGAAATATCTTGCTTGGCATTAAAACTACAGTGATAATTTCCTTTTTTGTGATGAGAGATCAGACACATATCTTATTTTTGTATACACACACAGAACTCTCATTTTCAAGTGTCTTACCTGCAAAAGAAGCAAAATCAGCAGCAGGTAACCAAACCCTCAGCTGGTTCATATCAAAGCTCCACTGATTTAATTAGATAGGCAAACCTGAAAATCTCATTTAAAAGAGCACTGCATCAGGCTCTTTTTTTCCATGCCACTGTGAGCCAGCTTTCTTCTCTGGGTGCTTTCTGTCACATTAGCTCCTGGCCTCCCTCTCCTCCTCTGACTTTCCAAATACCTTTTTCTCCACTTTGTTTTCTGCAGTTGTCCTATAGTTCCTTCTTTCTGTTGTAACAGTCATAAGTTACCTATCTGCATTTTTACAGACCTTCATAGCATACTGTGACTCTATCAAATCTCCCGGTGTCTTCCTTCTGCCTGCCATTTCTTAATATTCATGAAAACATGTTTCCACATTTCCTTCCTTGCCATCTTTGTAACAACCAATACTGCTATATAACTTTTTTGTATTTCTCCTTATTCTCTGGCTGCACAGCATCTCTTCAAAATTGGACAAAATTCAGAGAACATACTCCTTGAAATATGAGGAACACAGATGCTAAATATGAACATCATGAAACTGGTCTTTCAATACATGTATTAATTTTGAAACTGAATCTTCTGTGTTAAACTAATGTACAACGCCACCCTCAGATGAAAAGCAGAGGGCTGACCTGACAGTTTACATTATTCAGATCTTCAATTTCAGATTTTATTATTACAACCCTGCTCACTTTGAAGACTGAAAAACAATCAAGACTTTTGAAATGATACTGAAAATCATGGGAGTAGGCATGGCCTTCCTGAGTCCACTGTACGGCCTTCCATGTAGGTTTAACACTGCCTGCCTTCCTCCTTAGCGTGGACAGGAAGAGAAAGCAAGCCAGTTGTATTCCACCTGTGGATGGTGTAGTCTCACCTAAGTCAGGCTCTGAGGCTGTATTTGCTCTTCCCCCTCATATTCTCTCTTTATTCATATTATTTTCTTTTTTTTTTTCCAGTTTACAAAAATGTACTCTCAATGAATCAACCTACCAAGACCTTAATGAGAGCCTGAATAACACCACAGGTATTTGTGCAAGCAGGTAATGATGAGGATATAGGCTTTTCCACATTCAGAAGTAAAAGTGCATGGAATATTTCCCCCCTTTCTTTTCCCCTACATATTTTTATTACTCAAGTTTTGCAAGGCTTTTAGGATACAGAAGAAAGAACAACCATCTGCAGAAAATCAAAGTTGCCTTTTCTCACAGCACTTCTGAGTTTGTATTGATTTTCCTGGAGATTTGCTGACAATCAGTTCATGTGTGCTGAATTCCACTTAAAAAATACTATGAATTTTATTAAATAATCCTACAGCAAGCAACTACCTGGTTATCATATCAGTTAATGTCACATCATTAATGCTGTTTTAAATGTGAACCAACAGTGTGGTCAGAATGCAAGGAAAAGCCAACCGATAAATCGCTTAAAAATCAACCAAAACCAGAGAAATTACAAACAAGTTTGGGTAATGAAGTAGGTGACTACAGGCAGAGATACTCCACCCTGGAGTGCCATAATGGGAAGCTGTTAAAATTGATGTTTGCTGACTTAAGCATAAAGGCAGAGCCAGGCACAGTCAGCTCCCTCTGGGTAGAAAATGCCTGATGACAGCATGCATGACATGGTGACTCTGTTGTGCATTTCAGAGGTCAGGGACTCAGTGCTGAATTTTTTTTCTGAGCTAGGCCTGATGTCTTTTGGCAAGCAGCTCTCTGGAGTTGTAACTGCTGCTCATCACACGGGCAATTTATCCATGTAGCAATGCCAGTGTGAGACCTACAAAAAAGTTATATCTCTTTAAGAACAGCAGGGCTTAATATGCAAGGCAAACGTGCTTTTTGCAAGTAACTGAGAATTTCAGCCTCTAACACTTGTAACATTGGATTTTTTTAAACATACTAAGATTCCTAAAGATGCAGGCAGACAACTAACTACAAAATACTTAAGCAAATCCTTTCGATTACCCATCCGTGTCAAAGTTGCCTTATACCTATAAAAGTCTGGACTTTAATTGAACCAGAAATCATTTCACTTAATCTCAGGCCAAACCAGAAACAAATGGTTTGGCTTTTGGAAAACTGGTGAACTTTTCACATTTGAAAAGGCTTAAATACCTTTTGTTCATACTACTTTTTTTCTTTTTGCAAGCCAAAACCTAAAGCATCAATGATGAAATGCCACAATAAAGAACATTTTCACAGAATTTCCAGTCTGAATTGGAAGCAGAAAAAAACAAACCAACAAAAAAATCAGCTCAAATTCTTTTCCCACAAGACTTTCATGACCCTGTTTGAAAACTCATGAGATTTGGATGAGTCTGAAAGACTCCATATGAGGCAATCTTTACTCAAATCTCTGAATGTTTATCCACTGCTAATTCTATTGAGAAGACCAAGGTGACATTGCTCTTTAGAATGGATTACCAATTTGTTGTGTTACCAGATGGCCTCTGCCTAGTCTAAATATAATAAGTCTAATATAATAATAAATGTAAGTCTAAATATACTTACCTATACTTTCTTCCCTATTTTTAGTTTCAAATATTGTGCTCTTTTGAACAATATTTACATGTGTTGTCTGGGTGTACATATAGATAAGCCAGGTAAAACAGAGCAACAACAAACAAATTATTGATATTTGTATAATTAGGTGACTAACACTGAGTTTGAGCTGGTGAGGGTTGTGGGTTTTTGGGTTTTTTTGTAGGTTTTTTAATTTATTTATTTATTTTATTACTTTTTATTTATTTAATGTGATTCCCTTTTTCTCCACTGGTATGGAATGTCCTGAAATGTTTTCTCCTACACAGTAGCCTGTACTAGCTGCTGCATCCCAAGGACACATTAATACCAAGCTATTAGGCCAATTGTTTGATTGCAGTCAGTCCTAAAATAAAGGCCAAATACAATAAATAATCTTCCATATCAGAGTGTTTTCCCAGTCTGGGATGAAGCTAATGCTGTTACGATGCTTATTACTGAACAACAACTGCAGGGTTCTTGAACAATACTTGCAACTTAGGACACACATTCAGATAAAATTAAAGTGCTAATGGGCTAAAGACAATTTTTATAGTACAAAGAGCTGTACTGAAGTTTGTTTTCTGTTTAATACTTGAAATTATTAAAGCAAAGCACAATCAAAGTTTAGCTTCAGTTACAATGATGGGCATTTCTTAAATAATTATAGTTAATCACAAATTAAGCTATGTCCAAACTATAACTGAACAGTCCTTTACTATATGGACTTCTTACAAAATAAGTGTATATCTAATAAGGCTAACTAGTTTTCAAAAGATAGTATTTTATTATTTTAAATTTTGAATTTCATAAACATGAACTTCTAGATAAAAAACAGAATCTCATTTCCTTTCATGTTAAACAGTACACCACAAAACGATTTATCAGTAGCAGTAGCACAGTCCTCTCAGTTTTATCAGAAAAATAGCTTTATTTTCTTCCCTTCTCTGTGTGTGTGTATACATATATATATATTTGTTTCATTGTTGGAGTGTTTCAGCTGAACTACAGGCTTAGTTCTCTTTTTCAGGCAAGGAGAATATTAAAGCTGTTGGTTTGAAGGAAAAAAGAAGTGGAATACAAAATGGAGGAAATACTATATCCTGTAAATGAGGTCAAGCCCTCTCAAATTTGTTGTTTCTTGCATGAATTTTATATACAGGACCAATGTGTAAGCTTCAAGGTGTTTTTTCACTTAAAATCAAAGCAGATATGTATCTAACTCAAAGGCCCAAAATACAAAAGTGCAAGTATCCTCTCTAGTTAGTGGCAGTTTAAGTGAAATAGCTAAAATAACTAGTGAATGAATCCACTGGAATAAAAAAATCTGTCCTATTATGTGTTACTCATATATGTTACTCGGTTACTAAGACAGGCTTAAATAAAATCATGTGGATTATATAATAACATACAATTGTTTAGTTTTTGTAATGTACTCTCGCCTAAGTAGATAATTAGCAACAAGGTCTGAACATGAGAACTTTTGACCTGAAAGCACATAGCTGTTTTCTGAATTCAACAAGAACACAGTCTCTCTATTCTGAAGACTCCACACGATTTACAATGCCAATGAATTTTTTATTTTAAAAATGTGCTTAGAGAAGACTGACTAGTTCTTGGCAGCACAGGAAAGGTACCCAGCATAGTGGTATCTACCTTCAAAATGGAGAAATTATAATACTGATGCTGTCATTACCAGTGCTCAAATCAGTGTTCAGGAAGTATCAGATGTATGATCAAATGACAATATCAAATATTAAAGAACCAAGGGAATGTCAGAAAGAGCACTTGTGTTTTGTTTTTCTCAAACATCCTAAAGTTAAGTGTTCAACTACGCATTCACACTGGTTTTTGCAGAGAACATAAAAGACAGAGAGATGTGGTCTAAACCAACTTTTCATGTTCATCCATTTGCAGAGAGCTGTTCTGTCACAAGGGTTAGCACAGACCTGTGTTGGACTAAAATCTGGGCCTGGTGAAATCAATGAAAGTTTTGCTACTGATGTCAGCAGGTTGGAATCCTTTCTGTTATCTTCAGATACCTGGATAGCTGCCTGAACATCTGCTGAGGTTGTCTCTAAAGAGTCAAAGTGCGGTTTCTTAGAAATATTCAGATGTGCTGGTGAGGATAATTTCAACCCCTTAAAAATCAAGGGGTTTGCTGTGCCTGTGTTGTCTGGTAGATTTATCATGGAGATCTCTCATTTGAAAAAAAAAACAACCAAACCAACCCAACTCATAATCAAATACTTTCTTGCTTCACGTAAACACTTTTTTCTAATTCCCTGTAAAATGTGGCATATTAAGCAACTTGTCCATGGGAACCCTGTGGCAAAACCAAAAACTCTTGAGTCCCATGAAATTACTTGTACGCCTTCCTCTTTTTTTTTAATACCAATCAAGAACAAGAACATGAGGAAAACAGAGGGAGGTACAACCCAATGAACTAACATTTTTCTAGCCCAACATTTTCTACAAGCAAAATGAATTAAAATGCAAAGGAAACATTGTTCATGAGTGCATGCACAAATACAGAATAGGTAATTTCCCATTTTATGAAAAATATATAGTCAGCCATAACATATTCAGGCATCTCTGCTTATAAAGGCATAAAGAAGCAGTGGTCTGCATAGGAAGAAAGTCCTGGTTTATGGTTAGAGCCAAAGCCAAGTGCACCACTGCATTAACACCTCTATTCACATTTCGCTTCATGGAATAGTTAAGGTTGGAAAGGACCTTAAGATCATCTACTTCCAACCCCCCTGCCATTATAGGCCACACCTCACACTAAACCATGCCACACAAGGCTTCATCCAACCTGGCTTTGAACACTGCCAGGGATGGAGCACTCACAACTTCCTTGGGCAACCCATTTCAGTGCCTCACCACCCTAAAAGGAAAGAATTTCTTCCTTATATTCCATTGCTCACTTTTTGTAATTAGTTGTTTTTTTAACTAAGCTTCGGAAGTATACAGATTTCCATTTAATTTTGCTGTTCCATGCAAGAATTCAATGTACCTTCTAAAAATAACTGTTTTTATAAAAACAAGGTCATTGTCAGGAACACAGTTTTACTACACTAGCTAATGTTAAAAATAAATTAATGGTATAGTCTGTTAGTCCAAAGTAGCATTGACTGATACGTAGGTGACATTGTACACCGTTCAGTCACATGCTCTTGCTGTGTTGATATTTATGCAGACTTAACAGTACCTGCCTGTCTCAAGCTATGTGTCCTGAAGAATGTTCTCATCCTTTTTTCTCTTTACCTGCAGTCATTTCAAGCAACTTGCATACATCTGAGCTAATAGACAGTGAGTAATTTGACAGAACATTTGAAGAAATATAGTAAGAAAAATCCAGCCTGGCGACAAGACTGCTCAATGCTTCAGTAGAACATAAAGCCTCTCCTCCTCCCTCCACACCACTAAAATCTCCTCTTCTCCAGACTGTATCATGAATGTACTTGCCTAAAGAAGCATATGGTATCACAACAGCAACAAAACACACAGTAGTGTTTGACATTAACCTCAACCAAGTATGCTCAGAACTCCAGAAAGATCTTGCCTGATAGGAAGAAGAAAATTGCTGGGAAAACTGAGGACCACAAATGTAAAAACTCTTTTGTAAATGACCACACTAGGGCTCCAAACTATGGGATTTACTTCCTTTTACAGAAAACAAACAAACAGAAAGTGTTTCCAGCATTTAAAGAATTAGGGCAAACTCAATGTTTTCTTTTAACTGCTCTTTCATGGGAAATTACAAATCAATTGTCTTCAGGAGCTGGGACCTGTGCTGACAAAATGACCCAAAACTGACATGATAACACTGGTCATAAAAAATCATGACAGCTGACCCACACTAAAGATAGAAAGACAGGTCCCAGACTATCTTTTAGCTATGCATTTAGCACTGCCTGAGGAAATGCAGGATTAAAGCTGTGGGGCTGCACACAGGTGACTTCTTTGTTCTCTCCATTAGAACACAGCTTCCAATATGAAGAGCAAGATGTTACTACTCATGCCACTCTATGTTGCACGTGTATGTTGAATTTTTAACTTCAACTCATTTGGACTGCTTTGTCACCTAAATATGAACAGTCACTCAAATTTTCCATGGAGCTTGAGCACACAAAAACTTGATGAGTTTATATGAGACAGAGTCTCCAGGAGTCAGAAACAAAAGACATTCTGATTTATATAAAAAGATCTTGCGGTTGCAATTCCATGTTGCTATGAGGATATGAACACTTCCACGGAATGCACCACGTGCAAGGTAAAGCACCCTTGTAAGACATTGTAGGGATGAGGCCTAAGGTTTTTCTCTTTCTTGTAACCCAGAAACAGTTCACCAAAGACTGTTTTAGGTGAAACCAGATTAAACTGAGGACTAACATGATAAATTTTCAGAACTTGATGTTAATCAAAAGACTGTGGACTCTGCTGAGGTACAAATATTCAGCCTGATAATACTTATACAGTGAAGTTAATACTTACAAATATAGTGACAAAATAGAAAATACACAAAGCCTAATGCCAGGACACCCTCCAGAAAAGGAAGCAGTGTGAGGTGGCATATTTCTACTTGAGGCACTTTATCACCTACTTTCAAATTTAAGACCAAATAATATACCTTCTACCTTAAGTACAGAGGTCTTGTAATGTCCAAAGCACTTCAGGTAAAATTTTACAGCTTCTGGGGAAATGGTGGTATGAGTGAAAACTTCACAGCAGAACCGTTAGTACAGTGAAGGGAAATATTCCTGGCAATTTTAAATTAAGATCAAACCTTTGTTACAAGCTCATTTTCAGAGTGCAGTATGTCACTGACAATTTTCTATTACAATGCCATGGTGTTAAATTTAAAGTAGCTTATCAGATTTACATAAATTTTACTAAAAAAATACAGACAAGAACCCATTATTTTTACATTTAGTAATAATTGTGTTTTTTCAGCTTTGCCTTTAGTACATCGCTGTCAGTAGTAGGAAGATAGAATTCAAGTAAGAGAAAGAAAACTTTTACTTTTGTCTTGGCTAATTTGCCAAGCTATTCCATTTCGTGTGAATTTAGCAACATACTACAGCCTTCAGTGACCAGTAATCATTGGAAGTATTAGGAAACAGAAGCTAAGGATTAACCTTGCATTAAAACTACTGTTGACCTTTTAAGAGCAATTATTTATTAGTCTGTGAAAATCATGACATAACCTCACAGCTCATATAACTATTCAGGTGTATTATAAAAATAAATAAATACCATCCTTCTCCCACCACTTGAAATCGCTTGCACTTGAATTACTTGATGTTTTAATACTGATGTTTAACACATCAATGCAAATACAGCATTCAGATGATTGTTAAGATTAAAAAGTAGGTTAATCTGTAAATTTAATAATTGCTGCATGATTAAAAAACTGCCCACAAAAAAGAAAGACTCATGCCCGCTTCTTATTTAAGATGTATAAGGAATTTTGCTTAGAATATATAGAGTTAAAAAGCAACTACTGCGTTGTACTCAGTTGTTTGTGCAGCACCAAATTTAAATCCAAGAGAGATTATGAGAAATTTTGCTGCAGGCTGTCAGACCTCATTAACTTAATGGAACTGGTAAATTGGCACATTTCCAGCACATTGTAGAAAGAAAAGCACTTTCAGCTCAAGAGTGAGGGAGATCTAGTTTCTGTTTGGCAGCTAAAGGAGATTATTAGCTATAAATAATGGCTGCACTGAGATGACTTATATGGGATTGCTTGACCAAAATGAAGGCAAAGAGACAAAAACATTAACATTTTGAAACAAGCAATACAGTCTCTTTGTTGGATGGAATCTAGAACAGCTTTGTAGACATTTTCCTTTTAAAGCCTTACTGTTTACAAATTCATTTAAAAGTCTTTGTAACAAGCTTAGCTACCACTGAACTCATTAATGGAGAGAAAATTCTTCTCCTTGTTGGATCTTTGAAGCCTTTAAAAGATGTACTGAAACCAGTGCTTTCAGTGTGAGATGATGTGCTGCGTTGTACTCATTAATATGCAAGTATTATATTATTTTGGTCTGAAATACCATGGAGTGTTTCCAGAGCCAGGACAGCAAAAGGGCAGTGGGCAAAATTCAGTAGACTCAGGAGATGCTAGAAGAAAACTCAGAAGAATGTGACAGAGAGGAATTTCCCTTCAGACAATAATGTGTGCATGGTAGGACATTTTTCTTACCTCAGATTTCTAGATGGTAAACAGGCTTTCAAATAAAGAAGATTATCCTCTAAATTTATACTAATAACCCCCAAATTATATATACAAAAATTAACAGTAGGACATGTGTCTGTACTGCAAACATTTCAAAATTCTGGGACTTACTTAGATAGTGATATCTGCCCAGTTCAAGTAGAGATTTCAGCTATCCCTATGGCCAGGAACTGGTTCTACTTATTTATTTGCAGTTACATTTACTTCTGCTTTTAAGTCAACTGGGTATTCTTCCATTCTTCAGTGGTAAAGTTTTTTGAAACAGGTGTTGATTCAGAGCACTAGAGAAGCAGCAGAAGCCATGTTTCTTCTGCATGAGAACAAGAATTCTACCATTTACTTCATTCTTTCTTTCTTTGTCCTGTGTCTCTCAGGAACATATTTTAAGGGATAATTAGGCCAGTTTCTATGTATTTGGCCTCAGCTTCTCTGCCAAGCAGCTGGTGTAGGGGTGCGTATGCATCCATGAGCTAGTTAGGCAAGAGCACCTGTCACCTTGCAAACTGGATTAGCATCACATAGATCTCTTGTCAGCATTGCATGGGAGTGACTCTTACCTCTGAGCAACTCAGTCCAAATTGAAACCAACTACCTTCACACGTGGTATGACCAGTTTCCCCAGGCACCCAGTCACAGTGGGTATAGGAGGCACTTCAGTTATCGGTATGCGTCTGCTTTTACTTTAGATTTACTGGTGAGTGATTGGTGAAAAAAAAGGAAACATCAGGTTCCCTCCTTATGAATGAAAGCTTTATTGTGCTCTAAAATCTGTACAGAGAAGGCTGCCTCCAACAACCAGCTGAGCTAAATGTGAAAAACCAAACGAAACCAAACCAAATCAAAAAAATACATTAATGCAGCAACATGCACGGCTTTCACCAGGGATCGGGGGGATGAATATATCAGACTGTAGCAAACAGCCATATTCTGATGCTGTGGTGCCAATTTGAAGAGTTAGGCATACTAAAAAAAAAACCTAACCCAACCCTAATTCACTGCATCCCTCACACACAGAGTGGAAATTCTGCTTCTAACACTATTATTTACACACACCCCTCCAAACCCAACCTGAAACCCCTAAGCCATTTTTTATTTTTTATACTATTCAAGAACAGCTTAGCTCCTGTAAACAACAAAAAGCAGTGTGTGAATGTTTCTGGAAGAATACTCACTAGGAAAATTTAGTGCTTAGCTACTCTGAAACATGATACCAATTTACTTACACTAAGAACAGCATTCCTGCATAAAGTCCTCTCTACCCTTTAGGAAAGGATACATGAAGATCATACTAAATAGTTTATTCAAGTGTTCAGTTTGAATAGGAAACAAAATTGATTGTTTCTTTTCTAAGTGTCTCACATGACAGAAACCAGAGAGAAGGCATATGGAATTGACAGCTACCATCATGAAGACTAAAGATCAAACATCCAAAAAAAGCTACTCCAGCTTTGAAACAGTTTTAATCTTTTTTTCTTTCGCCACACAAAGGAGTGAAGAAAGACAGATCACAGTTTCAATTTAATGCTAGATGTCAACCCCAAGCAAATACAAACAAGCAGTTTCTCCTACTCATCAAATAATGCAAGAAAACAATTACTTCCCTTGTAACTTTTTAAGTACATAAACAGACTTAATTCTCTCTCATTACAAAATATACACTTGATATATTTCAGATTTATAACAACATATCTCATTAATATATCCAAGAAATGCAGACAGGATCCAGGTCAGAAAAAACACTCTAAGAGACCTGAGGCACTAAGTACCTCCTGAAATTTTCTCTAAACATCTAAAGTAAAATGAAATAAAACATATATGACAAGTTTCTCCAAACACAGCAACATTTGAGATCTTGCATCTAGTCAATCTCATCTTTTAAGTGAACATTTTTGAACAATTATGGATTATGCACTACACTTAGGCAAATCTTCTAACCAGCTGAATGTCACAAACATTGACAGGAGTGAGGAACATTCATGTTTCTCATGATAAAGTTACATCACTGTTTTATATGGATACTGTAAGCCGAAGTAAATGGATACCTGAAAGGAGCCTCCTAATGTACATAAATGGTTAGTGAAACCATCTCTTGGAAGGAAAGAAGGAAGGTGATGATACAGTCTCATCTGCAGGTTGGGGGGGAGCCAAATGCCCAACCACAAGGAACAAAAGGAAGGGAAACAAGATGAGAAAGGAAGAAGCAGGGAAAGACAATTCTTCACTGTAAGAATGGTGAGACACTGGAACAGGTTGCCCAGAGAAGCTGTGGCTGCCCCATCCCTGCAAGTATTCAAGGCCAGGTTGGATGGGGCTTTGAGCAACCTGGTCTAGTGGAAAGTGCCCATGGCAGGGGGGTTTTAGAACTACATGATCTATACGGTCCCTTCCAACCCAAACCATTCTGATTCTATGCCAGCTGAAAGCTGCTTGAAGAAAAACAATTCAGGAAAATATCTGAGCACATATAGACTTACTTGATAAAGACTTGTCTTGCTCATTATTACAATGACAAATAAACAAGATTCTTACGATAAACTTTCTAAAATAAAACAAACAAAAGCTCTTCAGTCACAAATTCCTAATCAACATCCAGACAAGCAACAGGAAAACAATAGGATATTACAGTAATCGCACAGCCTGGTGACTCAGAAATATCCATCTGGCCATGTAAGCTATGGATATGTGGTATGTCAGCTTCCATGAAACATCTCTGCAGTACAGGGCTAATACAATGTATCTCTATATAAATAGCTGAAAATTAAGCTGAAATAGTTTGTTCAACTCTTTCTCAAACACCAAAATGTCCTGAAAATCTTTCACTTGCTAAAAATTTCCCAGAAGAAAAAAAAGAAATAAATTGATTTTGCACATAATGAATCTTAATGTATACCAGTCACTTCCATTCATCCCTTAGTGACATTTAATTTTCTGCCTCCATATAACTAAAGACAGCTACTCTTAAATAGTATAGAATAAAAACCAATGCCTGTATACATAGATCTAGGACACAGAGAACATACAGATACCCTATGCTCCACATATAGTTAGGTATGTTTGAAGCAATGTATCACTTAAATTCAAGCTATGACAGAAGAGAACAAATGGGCTCCTCATTCCTTTGCAGAACTTAATTTTCATCATTGAAATTAATTTTTAGAAGTATTCAGGATTAAAGCGAGGTCAATAAACCAATTACTTTGGGCAACAGCGCAAAGTAAGTATTGGTAAAGTAATTAATGGCCTTTTGATTGTTTCCACATCATGGAGTGTTAATAAATTGGGCTTTTGTCACTATCCAGTATTTTCTTTACACAAATTTCTTCATTCCAATCCATCTTTTTTATGGCTCCCTGTTAATACTTTAAAAAAACAGACTAATTAGATTTGCATTTCCACTATTAAGTCACAAGCTCCATTTTCATCTCTGTTCAGACTCTCTGTTTTCTGATATTCCTAATGAGGCAATACTTTTATTTAAAGGGTGTGATCCTTTAAAGAATTTCTAGTACCTTATTAGTTATGTGAAGAGGATCTTTCAGGAGTTCCCACGTATATTTTTTAAGCACAACACAGCAGCACACACATTAGTGATGAAGACCATTAAATCCAAGACTTCCTATAACCTGGAGTTCATCTTTTTACAGGATCAGCCTGTTTATAACTGCAGTATCCTAATTATTCCCTTCCCTCATGATATTTTTATTCATTTCATGCATTTGAAATGTGTTCACTTTACCATGGTACTAGCTAAACATCTTAGTTACTTCCAGGAAAGGTGAAGAGAAAAAGCAGGACAGGGCAGCACCATCACCTATGAATACTGCTGAGCAGAAAAGATTGCTTTCCCGTATTTCACCTGAACTAAGTATCTTCCAAGGGAGCCATCAATAATCACCTCCAACTCAGTAAGGGGGCTGGTGTCACAGACAGCAATCCACCCAGGCATTTTACAGTCACCCACATAAGAAAAGTTCCTTTTCTGTAAAACACAACTTATCTTTTGCCTGTCAGGAACAAGAAAACGGAAAAAGACACTAATTTCTCTTCTGCAACATGAACTGATGTGAATTTTTACTCTGAAAGGGACAGAGGTAAATGCCTTGAACATCTGGCCTTTGAAAGGGAAACCGCAACAGTAGGAGGAGCCCTTTTGCTGAGAACACTCTGTAAACCAAAAATCTTTACAGAAATTCACTCCTGGGGAAAAAAAAAAAAAGGAAAAAGGAAA
>NDXB01006191.1:75280-96096 GCA_002631895.1 Agapornis roseicollis | reverse complement strand
AAGAGGGGAAAAAAAAAAAAAAGAAAAAGGGGGGGGGGGAAGCTAGACTCTCCCATCTAATTGCTACTGATGTTTACAAAGAGAAAACAAGGTCACCCAGTGCTGGGTTTGGCTGGTGTAGAGTTAATTTTCTTCATAATAGTTAGTTTGGGACTGTGTTTTGGATCTCTGTGAAAACAGTGTTGATAATACAGGGATGTTTTAGTTAATGCTCAGAAGTGCTTACATGGAGTCAAGGTGTTTTCTGCTCCTCACCCCCTGCCCAGCAAGGAGGCTGGGGATGCACAAGAAGCTGGGAGAGGACACAGTCAGGAAAGTTGACCCCAACAGACCACCGAGAT
This sequence comes from Agapornis roseicollis, assembly GCA_002631895.1. Classification (NCBI taxonomy): domain Eukaryota; kingdom Metazoa; phylum Chordata; class Aves; order Psittaciformes; family Psittacidae; genus Agapornis; species Agapornis roseicollis. Next base: position 95,755 of record NDXB01006191.1, on the reverse strand, counting down.
ATTCCAGACCATATGGCATCATGCTCAGCATGTAAAGCTGGAGGAAGGACAAGAAAAGAGTGATGTTGGAGTGATGGCATTTGTCTTCCCAAATAATCATTACACATGATGGAGCCCTGATTTCCTGGAGATGGCTGGACGCCTGCCTGCTGATGGGAAGTGGTGAACGAATTCCTTATTCTGCTTTGCTTGTGCACACGGCTTTACCTGTCAAACTGCCTTTATCTCAATGAGTTTTCTCTTTTACTTTTCTGATTTTCTCTCCCATCCCACTGTAAGAGGAGTTAGCAAGCAGCTGTGTGGTGCGTAGTTGCTGACTGGGGTTAAATTACAATACACACAATAGTAAGGCTTGGATCTCATCATATATATGGAAGAATGAGAAACCTTACTCCATGCAGACAAACCAAGCGAACTGCAGAGCAACCAGGCTTCCTCCAGTCTTTGAAGGAAGCTCAAGATTCTCTACAATCTTTATAATAGTAAAATACTGTGGATGGCAGCAATATAAGTTATATCAACAGTCAGTATTTTGCTCCAGATGCTTCTGATGCCTTTGGAACATGCTTGGAATTAGACCTCAATCATCAAGAGCCTCATGAAGTTTAACCATGCCAAGTGCAAGGTCCTACACCTGGGTCGGAGCAATCCCAGGCACAGCTACAGGTTGGGCAGAGAGGAGATTTAGAGCAGCCCTAAGGAGAAGGACTTAGGGGTGGTGCTCGATGAGAACATGAACATGAGTCAACAGTGTGCACTTGCAGCCCAGAAAGCCAATCGTATCCTGGGCTGCATCAAAAGGAGCGTGCCCAGCAGGTTGAGGGAGGTGATCCTGCCCCTCTACTCTGCTCTCATGAGACCCCACCTGGAGTATTGTGTGCAGTTCTGGTGTCCTCAACATCAAAAGGACATGGAGCTGTTGGAACAAGTCCAGAGGAGGGCCACGAGGATGATCAGGGGACTGGAGTATCTCCCATATGAAGACAGGCTGAGACAGTTGGGGCTGTTCAGCCTGGGAAAGAGAAGACTGCGTGGAGACCTCATAGCAGCCTTCCAGTATCTGAAGGGGACCTATAGGGATGCTGGGGAGGGACTCTTCATTAGGGACTGTAGTGACAGGACAAGGGGTAATGAGATCAAACTTAAACAGGAGAGGTTTAGATTGGATCTAAGGAAGAAATTCTTTCCTGTTAGGCTGGTGAGATGCTGGAATGGGTTGCCCAGGGAGGTTGTGAATGCTCCATCCCTGGCAGTGTTCAAGGCTAGGTTAGACGAAGCATTGGGTGGCATGGTTTAGTGTGGGGTGGTCCCTGCTTATGGCAGAGGGGCAGGAACTAGATGATCTTAAGGTCCCTTCCAACCCTAACTATTCTATGATTCTATGACTTCCTACATGTTGACATAAACAGTGTGATATCCAGGCAGCACTGAGACCTGAGCACATACATTAAGCCTTTCTGAAGCCAACAAGAATTATGCCTGTATCTTAAATGTAATTTTGTCCCATGTGCATCTCTGGTCCTTCTCCCATTTCTGAGCAGCTTGCAGTGAAGGGAAGGAAGGGGTAAGAGGGGTATGCCAAATGAAGCCTACATCACCATCTCTGCTTCACTCAGTGGTGAATGAAGTCATTAGCTTGAAAATCTGAATCTGGAAAAGACTTTGAAACCACTTACAGTCTCCAGAATTCCACCTGGGAGATAATTTGCCAAGGTGCTAAGTGGAGACAGAGCCAAAGTTACTGATTCAGCCAACCCAGCTGTATTGCAAGAGCCTACTGCCAAGAACGCGAAGGTACAGAACTGCAAAGTCAGATGAAAGACTGTGCAGTACCCACAATCATACACCCAATTTAAATCCCTGCACTGGTGTTTGTAAAAGGCCTTAAAGATGAAAAGTACTATTCACAATAAGCCCTAAGTAAAATTATTAAAACCAACACTTCATGAAAAGAGATTAATTATGCTATTACTGTTTGCACATGTGAGTTTTCCATAAAAATAGAAATCTGGGCCTCAGTTCAACCAAGCATTTTAACATATGTTGAACTTATAAGTACATGAGTAGTCCCATTTAAGTTAATGAGACTACTCCTGCTTAAAAGTTAGGCATATCCTTCACTACTTGGGCCTTCAGTTCAGGAACTGGGTCAGGAACTGGCTGGATGGCTGGGCCCAGAGAGTGATGGTGAATGGTGTTGCTGGATGGCTGGTCACCAGTGCTGTCCCTCAGGGGTCTGTGCTGGGACCGGTTTTGCTCAATATTTTTATTGATGACATGGATGAGGGTATCGAGTCCTTCATCAGTAAGTCTGCGGACGACACTAAGCTGGGAGCTTGTGTCGATCAATTGGAGGGAAGGAGGGCTCTGCAGAGAGACCTGGATAGGTTGGAGAGATGGGCAGAGGCCAACAAGATGAAATTTAATAAGTCTAAGTGCCGAGTCCTGCATTTTGGCCACAAAAACCCTCTGCACTGTTACAAGCTGGGGACAGTGTGGCTGGCCAGTGTACAGGCAGAAAGAGACTTAGGGGTATTGGTGGACTGTCAGCTGAACATGAGCCGGCAGTGTGCCCTGGTGGCCAAGAAGGCCAATGGCGTTCTGGCCTGTATTAGGAATGGTGTGGCCAGCAGAAACAGGGAGGTTATTCTTCCTCTGTACTCGGCGCTGGTGAGGCCGCACCTTGAGTACTGCATCCAGTTCTGGGCCCCTCAGTTTAAGAAGGATGTGGAAATGATTGAGCGCATCCAGAGGAGGGCAATGAGGCTGGTGAGGGGCTTGGAGCACAAGCCCTATGAGGAGAGATTGAGAGAATTGGAGTTGTTTAGGCTGGAGAAAAGGAGACTCAGAGGTGACCTTATCACTCTCCACAACTTCTTGAAAGGAGGTTGTAGACAGGTGGGGGTCGGTCTCTTTCACCAGGCAGCAATGGACAGAACGAGAAGACATAGTCTCAAACTGCGCCAAGGAAGGTACAGGTTGGATATTAGGAAGAAGTTTTTCACAGAAAGAATAATAAAATATTGGAACAGTCTGCCCAGAGAGGTGGTGGAGTCACCATCCCTGGATGTGTTTAAAAAGAGACTGGATATAGAACTTGATGACATGGTCTAGTGGAGGTGCAGGGCATGGGTTGGACTTGATGATCTTAGAGGTCCCTTCCAACCTAGTGATTCTGTGATTCAGTGATTACAGACACAGGCAAAAAGAGACAGGTACTCCACACCACTTTGAGCCTCTTGATCCCAAATAATGACAAGTTTTTCTTACCTCAGAGGAATGTAACTACCTAGATACCAAAGTTTCTGCTCCTAAATGTCATCTGGACATCCAAAAATCTGCCACTGAATGTGCCAGCATGTCCTGATGCTGTCCCACAAACAGGCTCTGCAAATTCTTAGACAGACCTCTCCAAACATGTCTAGTATTAAGGATGACTACAGGATGAAACCTTCCCCAGACCTCGGCTTTGAAAAGGTACCACTGACTCCTATCACTTGTGGAGTATTTAAAGCACTCACATGGGAACAGCAAAACCAAATTTCTCTCTTCCATTCCCCAACTTTGCTCAGCACAAACAGAATTGTATGGAGACAACTCCAGTTCTACAACTGCCCATAAAGCTCTTAGTCCCTATATTGAGTTTAAAGGGTACAGATCTACCTTTGAGCGATATGTCTAAATACCATTAAAATTCAGGAGAAAAATAAAAACAATGGTGAAAAATTATTGTTAAGCTCATCAAATAAAAAGTATTAGCATATCCAATTCTCAGTGAATACTGCCCTTTAAGGAAACCGAAGGAAACACAAAATTCTCTGGACAATATATTTCAGTTGTTCTCATTGTGAATACTGTTCTTACAGTTCCTTTCTTGTACATACTTTTTACTGACTTGAAAGCACAGTTAATACTACTTACACTGTTCAGTTCGAGGATGAAATATAACAGCAACCAGAACTTTATGGTCCGTCCTATAGTCTATGTTTCTGAAGATATTTATTAACTTTATGCTCTTCATTCTTTAAAGGGTTGCTTGGGCTCCTCTTGAACTGTTTTCTTTCAAAGTTAATGCCAGTTGGAAAAAAATAACAAAGCAAAAAAGGTTCAAGACTTTTCATTTTTATTTTTTAACTCTGAACAATGCACAATAACTACCCTTTCCTGTAGCCACAATCATTGCAGAGAGACCAGGAGGAGGTTCTTTTTGCTGATTTATATGCAATTGCTACCCTGACAAAGAGAACCTAAAACTGAATTTTTCTTCCTGGAAAGGAAGATTATGGATTATGTACTGCATATGGATTCATTAAAAGATAATTAAAAGAAATTTATCAGAAAAAGAAATTCCTCTTTTCCTTGTTTTTATGATGTATATATTATTTCATGACACACAAAATCTGTCAAGACACTTATTAGTCCTTCTACTGAAATACATACTCTACTCCCAGAAATCAAATACTTACCGTATTTTCAGATAAACATAGCAGCAACTTTTTCAGTGCCAAACAATCTGCAAATCAAACCTACACAACTGTTGACATTTGGCAGCCAGAGCTTTCTTTATGGGTTGAGGAATATCTGTTTTGCTTTGCAAACATCCTTCAAGCGAATCAACTAAGAGCCCCCAAAAGCCTTCAGGAAATAATAATAGAGAAAAAAGCCAACTCTGGCAGACAGAGTATATTATTTTAGGTAAAGAAACTTTGCACCTGGTACCCTCTTTGTGAAAAACAAAAACAAAACCCAAAAAACCCCCAAACCCTCCCTAATTTAAATGGAAATAAATCCCACTTTGAAAGAAAAATCTGGATAAAGTGAATATGAGAGAGAAAGTAAATCACTTATCTTTTTGGAATATAACAATAGAGCTTTTTAATTACTGATTTTTATATAGAAGTAATTCAAATGCTATGTAATGAAAACAAGAGTGAAGTACAAAAACTAGCAAGAAACTTCTGAATGCTGCATTTAACAGCCATTTAAAATACCTTTATTACTTTACATCCTTGTGTGTAAAACCAAAGTTTTTCTTCCTACATTTAATAATATCCACTTACTATTTTACTTCGATTCAACATTCTCTTACACACACACGTGTAGATACACTCCCTATAGCCAGCTCTGTGAGAACTCTCCATCTGGTCTGCAAACTGTAGAATTTCCTTTCCCATCTATCTCAGAAATATAGTCCCATGACCCATGGGTCACCATCTGCTCAGTTACACTGGCACAATGCCTAGTATGCTTGAGGTAATGCCACCATCCTTTCCTCCAATTGTAAACTCCCAACAAGGCAGACATCTACCAGAGTGTTTGCACACAATGAGGCAGCTCCCAGTGAGATTATAGTTAAGACACCACAGAAATTCCCTTCATCTACAGTAGCCTAGGATGTGGGAATGACCAAAGACACATGCAGTCTCTCTTGATCAAAGGTCATTCTAAGGAACAAAGCAGTCAGTGCTGATGTGTTCAAGATAGCGTAATATAACACACACACATAATTGTGTCCAGCATGTGTGGTTCCCCCCCAGTTCCTCTCTTAATGATCTTTGCTTCACTCAGTATTCATTTGCGTACAATCTCCTATTCTCAGGATGCCCTAGAGCAGAACAAATTATACTAAACATAAGTGAAATCAAACAAAGTTTTCATTGAGTACCATTCATAACATTTACAAACAAGTCTCTTGCGTTAAGTTTGTCAGAAATAATTGCCAGGTTCAGTCGTACACAACTAGGTTTGCCTGTTTGTTTTTTTTTTTTTAAAGGTGTACCTATGCAGTCCAGCAACAAAAAAAAAGTCACATGACTTATTTAGAATAAAGGTAGTGAAAATTGAGACAATTTTTACATCATAAAAAAGTAGATAGGAGTAAAAGAAAATTGCACCAAATTAGACAATGTGTGAAGATATTTTTTTTTTCAAGTATTATTAGATATAAAATCCCTTGTGAATGGATGTTCACCAGTTTCTGCAGTAAATATTAGAGTTAAAAGTTTTCTTTCAAAGTGCTCCTGAATTTTTAAATCTAGAGGAACTCCAGTGACTTAAGTGGAATTGCCGCAAGTTGCTATACTTACTCACTATGAGCGCTCACAAAAACTAGAAATTTGATGTTCTGAACTTGAGATGAACACCATTTTTCTGCTTTTGCATCAGCTTCAGCTTTTAGCTTTAATAAATGCCTTTTTGCTTTTTCCTACATACTGGGCTTGTGCTACAGAGATACATCTGCTAATGAGCAGAGAAATGTATTTACAATTCACCTCCCTATTGTACTTCCTTTTTCTGTCTCACCACTCTTAAACACCCCATGCAATTTTTGTTAAGCACTTACCTGTGGCTCATTCACTAGCAAGTTTTCTGGAATAGCAAGTCAAAAGCCCATTGGCAGAACAAAACTGAAATAGGTCTTTTTCTAAAACATTGTGAAATTTGTAGTATGTATTTCTCCCTAAGCCACCATTTCAGCTTCATTACTGAACTACATCACACTTTCTTCAGGTAACATACACTGGCAGAGGAATTTCGGCAACATTATGCTTATTAATCTTCAAGAATGCTTGAGCTAAAAATAAACTCAAAACAGTGTGAGAGTCTAGGCAGGGTTACGACAGCATTTCTCAAGGGATCAAAATGTCATTACATTTACTCCTTAGAGGGAGTTTTCCTCTCAGCCCTTAAATCTTGTAAGAGGAGAGGTCAGACCTCTAACTGGCTGTGTGTGCATGTACACATATGCCAACATAGGTGTTATCATCTGAACAGCTAAGCACATTGCTAGATATGATGCATGGCTTCAAAGACAGAGCACTGGAACAGGTTGCCCAGGGGGGTTGTGGAGTCTCCTACGTGGGAGATATTCAAGGCCCACCTGGACAAGTTCCTGTGTGATGTAATTTAGGTTACCCTGCTCTTGCAGGGGGGTTGGACTAGATGATCTTTCGGGGTCCCTTCCAACCCTTAGGATTCTGTGATTCTGTGACTGTAGCCTGAATTCAAACTGCACAGCTGAAGTGGGTTTGGAGTTGCCAGCAATCCTCTCGCTTTTTATATGTAGGAAAATGATCTTGTCATCAAAATAACACAGAAACTCAGGCCCTTCTTGGAGCATTCCTTGACAGCACTAAATAGTAGCATCATTGATTTAACCCAACACTCATCTATGTTTTTCATGGGAAAGCATCTTCTTCTTTCTAACTGGGATTTATCCATAGCAAACACTGTCAGGCAACACTCCTGCAATTCATGGCATGTTGGTCTCCAGGAGATAGATTCCAGGTTGTGTGGGTAGGGGACAAAGCTGCCCAGTGACCTGTTTCTAAGTGAGCTTATTACCTAAATAGACTGAATATTTTTGTTAATCCTACTAAATATGCACTTACTTTGGCATCTTAATACCTCTGAAATCGTCTACATTCAGAAAAAGCAGAAGCACAAATTATCAGAGTGAGAAGGAGGGCTAGAGTTGGTAGTGGTAGAGATGTGTGTGTCATTTCTACATACACATATGAGAATCATCAAACATCAAGGAATAAGGAACAGCTTTCTTAGCTGGAAAACAGCTATAAGCACTTGTATCCTAGAACCTTCTCCTTGTTATATATTTAACTATTGATTTTGCTTGTTAAGATCAGTATTACTTCTCAACCTCTACTAGTATTTCTACATGTGACTAGACTACATTTTCTTTTTCTTCTGCTATTTTGCTAAATCACCTTACTAAATTTTAAATTAAGGGACAGTTATGGCAAGTGACTGGCTACAATCTTCCTAATTATTTGCTGCATTGTTACTTGATCTTCAAAATCCAGGCACCAAAGAGCATCATAGGAAAATGGTCTGAGTAGATATAACCAAGGGCCTCACATGGGCTATAAAACATTGTAGGATAAACATCTGTCCCCCAGCTAAAAGCAGACTGTAAGTATATTAACATTAAGCAGGTATTTGCAGCAATTACTACAGGGAATTAACTCTGAAAAAATTGTATTTCATGTGAAGGTTACAACAAACTCTCTGAGCAGAACTTGGAAGGAACCAGACTTTCGCTTCAGGGTGTGCACGGATCACCATTCTCACATATATGCTGGTTCCACATCACACTCCCTGCCCAGGGGACATCATGACTTGTCCTCTCTGTGCATTTCTTTGGAATAAATCTCTTACAGAATTAACTGATTAAAAGAAAGGCAACCATACAGAGAAGAAAGGTGGCTGAAAAATTAGATTTATTTTTCCATGGCTCAGTGTGTTTGTGTCTTGCTTAGACCATTCCAGCAACATTGTTGGAATATAAATGTAATCCACAAGTATAAGACTAGCCCAAACGCTGATTAATGTAAGTGTCTTAGATCCACAGCTTTGTCTATGATCTAAGCTTGGGTCAGAAATGCCAAGCTAAATAGTGGCACAACTCTTAAGAAATAGCTTGTGACTTGGACAATCCATAAGGAATCAATACCAAATTGAAACCAGTCAGTAGCAGTGAACTGAATAAATGAATCATTCTCCCCAAAACAAATCTAATAGTAAAGTTCATTTGTGTATCAGGAAATTAGTGCTGTATTTTTGAAAGGTGCCAAAGTACTTTTTAAAGATATCATAAAGCTGATAGTGAAGGCAGCTTTCCAAATTGCTTCACTCTTACTTAAAAGGTAAAAGTACCATGGTTATGCTTAGTATTTCATTCTTCAGAAATGGGTTCAAATTTTTTTTGTATTACTTCTGAAATGTTTACACAGCACGGCTTTCCCAAAAAGCCTTCTGGAAAAGTTGCCAAAGGATTTGAGAATCATGATTAAACAATGTAACTGTGGATTAGCTCTGAAGCAGTAACTGAACTCAGAACACTGCTGGAAAACGGGCAAAAAGTTAGACACTCAATACATGATGTTAGCTGAAAATCTAGTTTGATAGGAATCAGAGCTAACAATTTTGAAATTTTCAAGGAATTACATGAATTGTGACTAAGTATGAAATTTTTGTTCAGATTTAAAAAAGTACAATACTGGTTATTCCACATCAAAATAACATTTATCTACAAATGTATGTGCATTCAAAATATTGGTAGAAGGAAAAAGGAGAAACTTGTATTAAAGCACAAATTTTAATAGCAAATTTGTGCTAATAATTGAGATTAATTGTATTCTCCCTTTTCAAAAAAATCTGAATGATACAAGTGAAATAATATTTAGCAATTAAACAACTCTTTGTTTTGCTGACAGCGAGGTCACCAGGAATCTTTCAATGAGCTTTGAATCAGTTCCGAACTCTTAATTACATTTCAAGCATGATAATGGATGGAGCAAAATGTTTTCCTATTCTGTCAAAACATCAACTTCATGTATAACTGACCAAGAATCTCCTTTCTTTTGGATATTTTTGTATTTTTTCATATCCTCTCATGTTATTACACCTAGAGAGCAACTTCTGTGCTGAGGTAGCTCTGCCACAGCTTACAAAAACTGTTGGTGCTAGGCTGATCTGCTCAACTAAATATCTGACCCCCATGCTCAACCCACTGCACTAAAATGCAGCGCTACTCAGCAACAAACAACATGAAATATATTGTGATGTGTACTGTTATGCAACTTCTGGCTCTTTCCTCAATACCACAGTCAATTTCTTCTTACTGCTGTGGGGAAAATTCTAAATATGTTTAGACAAAATAATTTACTTATAGAAAACCCTGGCTTTCCAATGCTATTTTTCTCTCCCAATACTCCATTAAAATCTTTCTATAAATAATTTTTCCCTCCAATTAACATGTGTTATAAAAGCAGCAGAAAGATCATAAATTATTGTAGCTGAAGGCTTTTCAGTGTAATTTAGTACCAAAAAGTCACACCACCGCTTTGGAAATGCCAGTCTGTGAATCTGTAAACCTAGGAAACTATGAACTAAGTGGGTCTCTTTTCCCTGAGGTCAATTAGAAATGACACCAGCAGACTTCTCAGTGACCTGGGGAAATTTATAGCTTACCATGTTAGGCCTATGGTTCAGCCAGAAGATTAAGATCAGAACAGCACCTGGAAGACTGTCGTCAGTTAAGACAGGCTGGACCAATAGCTCCAGGCTAAAATGTGCACAGGAAAAGAGGTCATGTCACATAGCCTTTGTTTTTACCAGGGCTAAGGCACATGTGGGAAGGTACCCGTCTGAGAGAGAGCTGGGCTAACAAAGGTCTAATATATGGGCATTGGACTGTCCTGTAATGGGAACAAAGGCAACAAGTTGTCAAAGCACTCTGACTTCTCTCATTACTCAAAGTCGCCTGCAAAGATATTTGGTACTTGATGAGGCCTCATGTGATTTGCAAATCTTGCTCTTTACTGCTTTTCCTTTGTTATTTTTACAAGTGCAACCATTACCTACAGAATGCTTCAAGTCATAAACCCTCATGATTTAGGATAAAAATTTGATCACTTCACTCTGCTGTGAGAATCTTACAAGAAAACAAAAAAGGCTGTGTCTTGTAGCCACTCATAAATATTTTATAATTTGGTAAGAACAATAGCCTACAAGGTTAAAGTTCATGTCTGTAGTAGTCAACCAGATCCGTGAAAGACAATAAAAGGGAAAGTTACCCTTTGCTTTATAACAACTTTAGAAACAACTCCACTGAAGAGATGGAAGCTTACAGACTTGCCATTGTATTCAAGTCATTTGTGCAAGTTGCCCTTATTACAGCTTTGATAAATGATGTTTGCAGCGGAAAAACTGTTCAGCATTTCTGAGCAATGAGTATTTAGATCCATGTCAGGTACTCAAAAGGGTCATACAGAATAGCGTGCTGCTTAAAAAGCAAATGCAATTTTCTCAAGTGTTCAGGTTCAAAGAATTATTTGTCTAATTTCTTCTACTGTACATAGGCCCAGATAAGAGGACAATTAGAGAAGAGGAAAACAGATCATAATGCTTGGTTTCTTAGTGTCTCACTATCTTTAAAATAGGGGTAAAAGGCGACATCTGACTCAGTGCTGAAAGGCTTAACTAATGCTCAGAATGCTACCTGTAAGATGGATAAGTGAAAGCCCTGGATAAGTAATTAGTAAATTCTCTTACTTTTGACAAGTCAGTACAATAGGGAAACTGGGTTTTAGTTGTTTTGTTTTGTTTTTTCTGTATTTCACAGTATAAAATTAACCCCCTAAAAAAACAAAACTGGAAATGTCCCACTATGGATTTACTAACTTAAGCCAGTGTTCCTGATTTTGTTAGTTTCTCTTGGTTTATAAAGTCATAGGCAATAATTCTAGATGTTAATCTGAACACTAAGCTGTATTATTTATCTACCCCACTAAAACACCTTGCAACATGCCATGTGCCCAAAAAAGATGAAACCCAAACTTCTGTTTCCAGCTTCAGGGATGTCACTTCATAACCTAGCAATTTTGTGCAGATAATTTCTCCTTTCTATATCAAAGCCTGAGATTCTCACAATGCTTAGACAGTTAGATTTATTCTTGTAGGTAAATGTAGACAAACATTGATTTGACCTTATTTGTATTCCAAGCTCCTCCTAGAATTCTTTGGCCCATATGAGCATTACCACAGTTTTAGATGGAACAGAAAATTATGCTTTTTAACAGTGCTTTAAATTATTTTTTTTTAAAAACCACCAAAGCTTAGCAAGCTTTGATACATTTTAAATTGTTTTTTCTAAATTTGTTTGATGTCCTTAGAAATAAAGAATAGTTTGCTCAATTAAAAAAATCCTCATCCTTCCTAGAAAGAAGAGCCAGTGCATGCCACAATATATTTGACATCAATCCACTAAGCACTAGAGTTCTGAGTATCTACCAGGTACATAACAAGTCTCTCAAAAGGTTCTATATGCAAACAGATGTACTATCTGCAGAAACAATAGTAAATACCCACCTGCTTCATAGAACTGACCAAGAGGAGAAAAAGATACTACAGTGAAGATCTAGGCGTAGCCTAAATAACTAAGCAGCGCCTTTCCCAGCTGTTTGATTAGACACTTGATAATAATCCCAGAATACCAGATACAAGCATAGTGTAGTGCTTTTTATTTATATCAATTATGAACATCACAAGCCTCTGCATCCTACTTTTACAATGATCTGTTCAATATGGACTTAAAACTACACTTAGAATATTACTTTTCCCTCAAAATTCAGTGTTCCTCATGCTATTTTAAATCTCCTCACAGTAACCACAGCCAGTATAAAATTTAAATGTTTTTAAACATTTCAAGCTGTCACATTTATGTCCTTCACAAGATTGGAGAAGCATAAAGTCAAATAGCTCTTCTCCTGAGGCAACTTTTCCCAAGTGATATAGTCCAGAGACTAGCTTGTTGGCATTTGTTATTACAATCAACTTTCCACAGCTTTTACTAAGGCATAATCCTTAGTATATGTTTAACCAACTCAGATGGATTTTCAAGTCATACAACATAAAACAAGTGCACAGGGTGTTATGCATCATCAGTGGATAATGTTCAGTTATCCACTTCTTTTCTACTCCAATTCCATCCCCTTGGATGCTCTCAGCTCTTATTTGAATGACCCCAGTGTTTTAGTCTTAATAACCTTCACAGCAGTCCATTCCAAACATTTATTACTCCTGGGTTTAAAAGTATTGCTCAGCTACATCTGTTCTTAATTTGCTTTTGTAAAGGTTGTTTTTGTGGTTGGGTTTTTTTGTTTGTTTTTTGTCTTTTTTTTTAATGCACAATTTTCAATGGAAGTAACACACCTAAAAGCTCTATTTAGGCAAAAAAATGACACAGGCTAATGCATGTAAAAGGCAAGCATGTCTTTTGCCAGAAATCCTAGTTAATGAACACTGGCTGATACTAAGAAGTTGTGGGCTTTCTTGCCAAATAAATGTCTATGTGTCCTTCACTCAGAAGTTGAAATATATACACACAAAGGAGAATGTTCATGCTGGGAATCCTACTGTTGCTCTTATTTAAGTATGTGATGAACAAGATATCTTGGACATACTCAGTTCTTTTTCCTTGCATACACACCACAGACATCATGTGGCAAACAGGTCTGTTAACTGCAAAGATACCAGGTAGGGGAGGGATCCTACAGCTCTGTACACAGTGGATTTGGGGCAGCTATACAGACAGTAAATAGTGCTGAGGAATCTGATGAAAATTAAATTTTCTGAAGCTGTATTAATAAAGCTATCCCAGAATTTGATAGCCCAGGGTGTGATTTATACATGGCCAGCTTTGCTCACCCTGTTTTAATGCCTAAGCCATGCTCATTGCTAAATCAGGTACTGGGTAAGTCTCTGATCAGCTCAAGAGGGCTGTGATCTCTTGCTCATGGGCTATCTGTAGTTAGTTGTTTTCACCATCGGCAGGGCTGTTGCAAAGATAATCTGTGTGCATTGCCACACATTAACAGATGCTGCAAGTTAACTGAATTGTTCCTAGCATGGGCTCCCATGGATAAGCTGCAATAAAGAAAAACCAAACAAAATCAAATACAAAGTTCCTGCTAAGCTACCAAGCAAAACCAAGAAGAGTCACACACTTTTTCTCTTTGATTTCACATATGATTAGTAACGGCTTCTGCTTTCCTCTGAGTCACTCTTTGAAAGAGCACTTTCTAATGCTTGATGGAGCAAAAAGGACTCTCTGCCCACCAAGAGGGAACTTTATGAAAGTTCACATCAATTTCCAGCAGCAGCAGCAGCAAAGAAAACCATGTTCCATCTTGCTTCAGTGCCCTTCTGGCACTGCTCTGATTGCAGTGCAGACAGTAAACAGTAGTGTGTTTGTGTGCAAATAGCATTCTCCTGAATGAAGTTTGCACCTGTGTAAACTGACATCAGTATCTTTTTTTAAAATTCAGTTTATTTAAGGAGTTCACAAGAGACACCTGTTCCATGCACAACCACAAATGACATTCAATGAGCTGAAAAAAGTATGTCGGGGGGAGTAGAGGGGAGGCAAAAACAACTTGCAGGACTCTATGCAGGCATATTTAAATCTCCTTGTCCTGCAACAGGCAGCTGCTGCTTCTTTAATTTCTGGCCTTGCTGGTCTAAGCTGGTATTTGCAAAATAAAACAGAACTACACTGAGTTTTAAATACTGGCATGCTCAAGTGAATAGCTAGATAAATACTAGGGAGGAATGGAAGAGAAGAGCTAGAGAAAACAGGCTAGCCCTTGTCATCACCTCTGAGTATAGCAGCCTCCCCATGTCCCAAACACTAAAGCCAGTGAAAGCCTCATCCTAATGGTTATACAGGAGTTGCTATGCCAGGTTTTCGTGCTTCCCTTTCAGTGACCATGCTCTGTTCTTTCCTATGTCATTTTAGAAATGGCACAACACCTGGTTTTGGGGTGTTTTAGTGTTGGATTTTGTGGTTTTTTTTTTTGTTTGTTTGTTTTTTTTTTTTGGTTGCTTTGTTTTTGTGGGGTGTTTGTTTTTGTNTTTTTTGTGGTTTTTTTTTTTGTTTTTTTTTTTTTTTTTTTTTTTTTTTTTTTTTTTTTTTTTTTTTTTTTTTTTTTGTTTTTTTTTTTTTTTTTTTGGTGGTGGTGTGTGTGTGTGTTTTTGAGAAAGGACAGAGCTCTAAAAGAGTGGTCACACTGCTCTGCGAAGACAACGCTCCCATTCAGGACACTTGCTTCAGATAAAGTAAAGCAGGAAAAGACTATTTCTGCTCTGGAGGGAATGGAGACCCAGAAGCTGCTCACATCCCATTTGACTGAAAGCATTTCAAAGAAAGTGACATTGATAGTCACAATTGTTGGCCAACTGGTTGGTTCTCTTTTACCAAAGTAATAAGAAATGTCTTTTTCAAACTCACTGTTAAGATCTCAGTTTTTCAAATGCAGTAGACTGAAAATGACTGAAATAAGGAGGGATGTTTATCTCTGGCATATTAGGTTCAAAGAACAGAAACTTTTCACATTCATTAACACGTGGCAGCCCCTGTCAGGTGCATGTTGTCTGCATGCTATTCCCCACTCCACCCAGAGAGAGCAGTATGCATCAGGCTTCCACCCCAATACGGAATAATTTTTAATAAATGATCAATGGGACAAGATGATTCACAGAAATGGAAAATATTAGTAGTTGAAACTCGGGGAGAAAACTAGAAAGACAAGGATTAAGTGTAAAGAAAGGTATTTTGAGGAAAATCATGTGGCAAGGACAAAGACTTCCAGATGACTCTGGTGGGCAGTGAGAAATTAATTACCATCTCCTACTATCTTTGTGGGATAAGAGACAGAGACCACTGCTGCAGGAGTATGGTCAACACACAGTGGAGAAACTGAGACAGATACTCAGAAGCACTATGACAGGAAAATTAGGTAAAACTGAAACATAACAAGGTGGAACAAGACAACAGAATGTGTTTAAAAACAGGACATCTATGATTTTGAAACACATAATTATTTTGAAATGAATGTAACGCTCACAAAGTAGTAGAGGTTCAGCTACTGTGTACAGCCTCTGTAACACACACGCCGGAATAGTCAAATTTGGAGGAAAACATGGATTCGTGCCTTTACACAAAAGTGGCCTTCCTGCCAAAAAGTACAGCCTTGCTCATTTCAATAAATGATGGAAATCAGGTTTGGCCATATCAGGACTATGCATCCCTAAAACACTGAAACCTTTTGCCTCCTTCCTCTATCAACAACTAGCACATCTCATGTCAACACTTTAGACTTTTCAAAACTTAATGGAAAGCACATCATCACCTGAAGTAGGGCAAACACAACAAAAGATAAGCAGAAGCTTATTTTAAAGGCTATCAAAGGTACCCATTTTAATCAGAATAGCACACAAGATCTCACACCTCATTCACTGTCTACTATGTCCCTTCTTTGCTGATAAAAAGCATTTTCCTGAGAAAAATATCACCAATGTTTGAACACTGAATGGGATTTGTAAGTCAATGAAATTTAAATGTTTTCATTTTACAGGTAATTTTGGCCATTAGTACTGGATTAACAACTCACATCCTACTGATGTTTCAGTGCCGTTCCAGTATCACACTGTAGTCCTTCACAGAGACCGTGCCCTTCCTTAAACCCTAGTGCCTTTCCAAAACCCAATAAAACAGTCCTCTGGGTCCATGACAGTAATGGCAGGAGGCAGACATACACTCTTCAATCCCTAGGGAGACCACATTTGTTTAATAGTGAAGATCCTCAATCAACTTTACAGGTTATTGAAGTGCTAATAGAAAGTACTTCAGAAATTAAGTCTGAGATACACTTTTCACAGAAGCACAGAACAGCTGAGATTGGAAGGGACCTTTAAGAGATTTTCTAGTTCAATCCTGCTGCTCAAAGCAGGGCCAACTAGAACAGGTTGCTCAGGGTTCTGCCTACTCAGGTTTGGAATATCTTCAAGGAAGAAGACTCCACAAGCAGCCTGGGCAACCTCGGCCAGTGTTTGAGCATCCTTACAAGTTTTCTTATGTTTTAATGGACTTTTCTGTCTTTGTTGACAATTATTTATGGCCATAAAAATACAACAAAATATATTAAACTGGGGCAATTGTTTCTTGTGAAAAATAGCCCCTTGTAATTTGTCTATAGGTCTGTGCACTGATACCACTTAACTACAATACCATTGTGCTACCCAAGTGAGACCCCAAAACCAACAATACGTTCACAACTTGTAAGACAGCAGCAAGTTTATAGCACAGAAGACCAAGCAGATTAAATGCTTTTTTGATCTAGACCTACATTTAAAATGACATATCTCTCTGAATGAATACAGCATGCTATATTCTGCATGCTGTTAGATGCTCATGGAAACAACGTTTGGAAACAACGACAAAGTTTCGTTCCCTCATGCCAAAATCAAGGTTTTGACATTTCTGCAGCGATTTTTTTTTTTTTTTTAACATTCAAAATTGCCAAAGTCAAGTCCAGTTCTACNGCTATATTCTGCATGCTGTTAGATGCTCATGGAAACAACGTTTGGAAACAACGACAAAGTTTCGTTCCCTCATGCCAAAATCAAGGTTTTGACATTTCTGCAGCGATTTTTTTTTTTTTTTTAAACATGCAGAATTGCCAAAGTCAAGTCCAGTTCTACAGAAAGAGCCCATCTCCCTCTTGAGGATATTTTAATTCTTTGAGATGACATTCTGCAGATCACCATGGCTCTTAGAGCTCTCATTTCAGCATTTCATATACAAACCCTTTTGTGCCCTGTCAATTTTAACGCAGTTTATTGGGAAGTTCAATCTAACCCAGATGTTTGCTGACAGAAATTTTACAGGTGACGACAAGATCCCATTAACTCAATGTGCATGATGTTAGTTAATGTGAGTTTCTGAGAAATCTCATTCTATGCTCCTGGCTCTGTATCCTCGTCTACTGCTGTGCAAAGCCTTTCTACTGAAGCAAAAGACAAAAAAAATGATTGCATGAGTTAGACATTTACTTACCCATATATTTCTTCTTAATATGACAAACAGACATGTAATATGATTGTGAAATAAATTGCTAGTCTGACAGCCAGATTAAAAATAAGAGTACTTGCATGCTTACAGATGCAGAATTAGACAGTGGGATAGGATTTACAAAACCATTTAAGCAAGCCAGATTCCTGATTTTTTTCTGGTGCTTCCCTGATGCCATCAGGTCTAGTGTGACTCTGCACGATGGTTTGGTGTTCCATTTTATTTTGTGATGTAACAGTCAAGACTAAAGAAGGTAGAGACTTGTCAGGATGGGAATACGTTACCTGGGGCTGGACCAGCCTTCCAATACCTCCTCTGCGCAAAAGTTTAGGCTGTGAGGGGCACTTATGAAAACAAAAGCCTCCTTTCTTGATTATCTCAACAGCTTGATAAATTACAAGTTTATATCTTTGAACTTCCTGAATTATTACAGAATATTTTTGTCCAATGTGAGGAATATATGCCTAAATTCCAAAAGCAATACAGTTGTGTTTCTTCCAGGCACATCTCTCCTACCCTATTACCTCTTATTCCCATTCCTGCTCTTTTCTCAGCCTTTGAAATTTCCGTATTGCTGCAATGAGATACGGCAACTTACATATTACTGTCGAGTAATGAAGCATTGATTGCTCATGGCAGAAGGCCAGACAGCTCCTAAGGCAAGTCATTATTAGACTGCAATACACACCAAGTCAAGTTTCACCACTGAAATGGATGATGGAAAGAACACAGTAAAATGAAAGTAGAGGCACTAATTTAAAACTGTCATTTAAAGCAGCTAGGAATCCTGCAGTGCACAAGACAACATGCTTCTCGCTGTACCTCAGAACCCTTAAAAACAGGGATGGTGGAGCAGAACAGATATTGAGAAACTACAAGGTGTAACTGAACTGCAAATATGCCTCAGCCACAGTACAAGGAATGCACCATTTTGAAGAGTATTGATTTGCAGAGTAATGACTCCCTGCAAAAAAAAACACCAACAAAAATAAAGCACTAAATCCAGATTCTGATGAATGACAATCTGATATCTAAAACAATCACTACAGCACACCTGGTTTAGGTTTAACTGTGAATTTCCTTGATTTAACATTACTTCAGTGTCATTTATTTTAAATTTCACTATATTATCTCAAGAGTGCAAGAATGTAAGTTTCATTTCTGGACTATCATACTTCCACATAGACAGAAGTTCTTCAGTACACACTATATCAGAGAAACGGATTATCTCACAGTTCTCTCTTCCACAGTCCCATAAAGTACATGGCAGTTACAGAAATTAAAAAAAAAAAAAGGCAAAAGAAAGCTTCACGTGCATGGAGGAGGTCAAACAAACAGATTGCTCTCACACCAAGCTTTATCTCCAGCCACTGCAATTTGAGTACATCAAATATGAGGGAAAACTGTCAGAAAAAGAAATTCATTTTTATCCTTTACCTAAGTGTGATGACACATGCAAGGTTTTTTCAAGCTTCGGGTTTTTATATTGTTGTGACAGGGGAAACCTGGCAACTTGATGTATTTTCTGACCTTCATCAAAGCTATCTGTAGTGAAAAGGTTTATGTAAGAAACAAACACTAAAATATTCCTAGTGGCTGCTGGGTTCAAAATTAGTTCTTTAGGGAGAAAAACAAACAAACCAACCAAAAACCCCCAAAACCCCAAACAGAACCCCAACACACACACCTCCACCCCCCCACCTAAAAAAAAAACCCAAAACCAAAAAAACCAAAATCCAACAAAACAACACAAAATCAAAAGAACCAAATGTGAACCTTTTCAAGAAAATCATAAACTGGAAGGCCTGAGCAGAAGCTAAGCTTTAATTTTCTGCCCCAGACCGATTATAGAAATTAAAGGCTCTGAAACCTGTGGATACACAAACAGAAGCCTTCAGTATTTTTTGTGGTGAGACCACTGTTTCCCAAACTTAAACTTTCTATGTGGAGTGTGAAGACACTTAACAGTACAAACACAGAGTGGAAGGAAAAAGAAAAGGAAGCAACAAGTGACACATGACTGTGGAGCAACATGCAGAAGAGATCTCCAGCCTTTCATGATCTTGAAACTTTGGCTGGAATTCTTCCCCTTCTTCTGATTTCATTATTTCAAGAGAGGCAAGGAGGTGAAGAAGGGAAACAGAAATTTGAGGAACATTAAGAAGTGATTTTACAGTCATAGTTTACCTTAAGCCAAATAAGACATTAGTTTTCAATGATGAGTGAAGTTGAGCCTTTTAAATGGAGAAACCTGCCTTAGTTTCTTCTTCAAAGGCTGAGAAAAGTTTTCAGGTGATGATGTTTAAAAGTTCCTAAACATGTGCAGATCACTCTTTGGGTCTGTTGAAAATACAGATACGCAACACGGGAGAATTTACTTCTTAAGGGAGACCTCATGTACCAATTAACAATCTTGCACCTCTTAAGTGGTAAACATAGTGGTCTTTTCAAAATTCATAACTCACTGTGGCTGCCCTATTTAAATTAAATATATCCCCAAATCCTGCCTCAGGAAATAGGTTGTGAGTTCAGTTCATTTCTGAACAACTTAAGTATATCATTAGTATGAAAACGATCCCTTTTTATGAGGTGCCATTATTTCATAGGATATACTTAATGTTTAGGAATGTGTACATCATATACTGAAATTATGTACAGCATATAATGAAACACATATAAATCTGCAGTAGCACTAGGAGCACCTCTGCAGTTCAGACTGACAGACTCTCCTTTATAAACTTGTATTTTAATAATATAGAATTCCACAATGAAATCTGAAAAAACAAAGCAATCCCACCAAACCTAAAACATTTAGAGGATATGGGCGACAATTTGTGTTCCTTCACACAGAAGTGAAGAAATGCAAACAAAATTTCTGTCCTTATCCTGTGGTACATTATCCTGTTGGAAGGCCAAAAACCTGCTTTGCAGATTACAAGGCTTCCAGTTCCTGGATATGAAAATATATGTGGGGTTTTTTTATTTTAGTATACTCCCCCTGTTCCGCTCCCCATTCCCCCCCCCCCCCTTTTTCCAAAACTCCA
>NDXB01006191.1:45103-75236 GCA_002631895.1 Agapornis roseicollis | reverse complement strand
AAAATTTTTGTGGGGTTTTTTTTTTTTAGTTTCCCCCCCCTTTTCCCCCCCCCATTCCCCCCCCCCCCTTTTTTCCCCAGTAAAACTCAACAAATTTACTGTTGCTGTACTTCCTTGAGAGAAGACCTTGTAGGCAAGTGTCACTATAATTCCCTATAATTCCAACAGCAAAGATTTACACTTTCACTAGATTAGTGGAGATAAGCAATGCCTGTGAATACGCTGAAGTTGTTAACACTGGTGGTGTGTGTGAGTGTAAAAAAAAAAAATCACAGCACATATACACTTTAAAACTGCATAGTTTGAATACCTATTTGATTAATTACACTCATTTCTAAAATGCATATTTCTGTGACTAAAAGCAGGATGCTAAGTACATAATATAAGGTGGTTAAGGGCAAAGAATGTTTAGAAGCTGTCTGCATGCTTATAGGCATTTCTCATTTCATGGGATCATTGAACACACATCTGTTACTTTCAAAGAGCCACCTTAACCAAATCATACATAAGTTGCATACTCTATTGCCCAAACAAAAATTAATTCAGAAAATAAGCAGCTATCTTGAAATCATACCTATCATCAGATACACAATCTCCTTGGAAGAGGTTAGTGAAGAATAACTATAAAGCAGATTTTTACGCAATGATTTTATTAAGTGCATTTGCTTCAGAAACATGTAACCTGAAAAAAAAAACCCTCATGCATGTCTGATGTCAAAACCAAGACTGTTTATGCCATAGTACATTGGAGAAATTGTTCATGCCTACGTAAAGATTGCCGCATGGTGTTTCCAAGATCAGTAATTTGCATGGAATTTGCATCAGAACTCAATAATGCTAGTGGAAAAGGAGACCACTTTCTTCGTATGTTATGATGAAGTTCAATACTCAAAATATATTTCCAAGTTTTATTTTCAAGTATAGATCACCTCTGTCATGTTCTACACAATGCTCTATAAATGTTATAGAAAACTGTTTAAGTACTACTGAAGTAGGCATCAACAAATTCCAAGGCTTTATGTCATCCTTTGACTAACAGGCAGCAGAATCATGTTCCACCTATTCATATCTGTGGCAAGATCCACTTTTTCTGTCCTTTATTCAACCAGAAATCAACTATCAAGGACAAAGGCCCTCAATTAAGCCACCTTTTAAGTCCAACCATGTACACAAAAGCAAGCACACACTGAATCCTTTTGCTGAATCAGCTGAGTGAAGCATGCTACACTGCATTTACACAGGGAAAACTTTCTTAAAAGCAAACCCTGTATTATCCATTTTCTCCATAAATTTCCAGAAATATATCTACCCATGCCCATGCATAGATATATACAAATACATCTACCCATACAAGCTATGAAGTTAAATACTTAACACACTTTCTAATTAAAAATAGTACACAGTAGTGATCTGTAAGTCTCTTCAAATTCATGGTGGTGGGGGTTTAGCTTTGTACATTGTAAAGGATTTAACCATTTTCAGAAAAGAAGTATTTTTCAGAATTAGACATGTTATTGCTCTTCCTCAGTAACAATCCTAATCCTAATAATTTCTCACAAAGTGTTCTATAACAGAATCTTCAAATTTCCAATCATAAATTTCCACTTGTTTTGCCTATTTATAAGCTAAATTTTGGAGAGTATAAATGGAAAGTGCTAGGTAAATAATTATATACCATATAGAAAAGTATTTCGAGTGTTACACTAACCAAGTTATACTCAAATGTAAAGCTGCGTTACAAGACTCAGAAGATTTCCAAAATCTAATACTGGAAGTTCATGTTTTGTTTCAGCCGTTTCTCTTTTGATTATAATACAAAGCAATCACCAGTAGGCAAAAATAAACTGTGTGCTTAACACTCTCATATTCTGAAGCAAGGGAAAAGCATGTTTCTCCATGTCATAAAAGGATAAAAACAGCCCACATCAAAGCCGTTTCTAAGTTTTCAGCTAACTGAAAGGGAGATCCTGAAAACTGTTAGTCCTGTGCAACTGTACTCTTGATAGCATTACCTCCAGGCAGGTCAGCCCAGCTCCCTGTGTTACTTATAGGTGAGGAAGGAGCAGCTACACTCTCCAGCTAACCTAGTGAAACAGCCCAAAAGTTTGCTGGACAGAATGGGCATGTTTTCCTATGGTCCACAGAGAGAAACAGTCATGCTCCTGCTCTGTGTTCACAATAAAAGCAGAAAATAAACACTGGTCTATTGATTTATTAGATTTTCTAATGTCCCAAAATACTATTGCATGACAAATTCTGCCAAGTTTCAAACAGAATAAGAAACTGAAGAGCCCAGCAGATAATTCTCTTTCTAAAGCTCTTAATATTAGATATCCTTGCAAGTTACATCACTGGTGACTTTCAGCCCTTAAATGCACACTCAGGCTGTATTTCATAAGAAGGAGATCAGAACCTATGCCAGAATACGAAACAATGAATTCTGAAAAAGTCATTGTGGACAGGCTGAAAATAAACCCAAAAAAGGTCAGAGAGAATTAAAAAAAAATAAATCACAAAACCTCACCAAACAACAAATCAAAACATGTCTTAGATACTAGAAAGTCAACAATGCCTCAGGTATCATCTAAAAAATATGATACTACCCTGCAAATCTAAAACCAGGTCTAGTATTTTGTAGTGAAGATTAATGCAATGGGTTGCATTTTATACAGTTTTAAGACAGATTTGCCTTACATTTTCTGGCTACTGGACAAGCTATTTCTACATCCAAACATAAAATCCAATAGTCTATCACAAAATTTTTCCTACTTTTTTCCTTTGCGGTCTACAAAGCACCCTGGAAGAGCCCCAAAAGCAATGTTTTCCCTTATTTCTGAACTTTGTTATGTTGCGCACTCTGCAATTATTTAGATGGCTTAAAAAAGGAGAGGAAAAACAACTGTGAAACACATTGTGCAACCGCAGATGACTTCATGTTAACCCCTGTTACTGCGTTCCACCCTCGGGTCAAATGCCTATGAGTCAGTGTCTAGCACAGATGAATGATGTCATCCTCACACCACCTCCTTAGCAAGAAAATGTGGTGGAGCCTTTCATTGTCTGATCTTAAGAGACCCTGGGTTACTAAATGAAGTTCCCAAGATAAAAAAGAATGTGCCTAAACTTAAAAAGACAGGAAATGAGCACATCACTCCAACACTTCTGAAATACGTTCTAAGAAAAAGACAGTGATGGATCATGTACAGCAAAAATGACCAACAGGAAGCATGTGTTAAAAGTCACAAAAAGATTTGCATACACCACCTCCAAAAACCAACGTACAAGGGCTATCTCAGCTATCCATTCTAATACAGGCAAATTACCTAAGCAAAATACAATAGGGCAATGGACATGATATCTCAGGTACCCAAGTAATGACAGATCAGATATGCAAAGAACAATTTGAGTTCCTTGAAACCTGAATATAGTAGACTTGTGTGGCTTTAAGGAGATAGTTCCATATTGTTTTGATATACTGCAATGTGCAAATAATTGGTTTGATTGCAGTGCAGTTCTTTCGCCAAAAAAGTCTTTGAGAAGAGATTCTTCAAATGCAAAATTACAACATCTGAAACCATCAACTAATCAATCTCTTTTTAAATACAGGAAGTATAGAGGAGAGAAAGAAGTGGAAGGAGTAAAGATACAATAAAATGTACTCCTGGATGAAGAACACATAAAATGACTCAGAAAATACATAAGGTGCTATGAGGTGGAACTTGATGTGACTTTAAACATGTTCCACAATGCCTTCCTGGTTGTGACAGAGCCTCTGTACGAATGCTAGTATGGCAAGCCTTTGCAGGAATTCAGATCTGCAAGAAGGACATTCAAATCTCCTCAACTCCAAAAGTGGATTTTCACAGGGTAATGCACCTGTAAAGCCATGAAGGGGAGCCTTCATATCATGAATTTAGAAAGCCTGACTGAGCCTTCAGAAACATGGATTAAACAGATGCAAGGTGATTCAGCTGTACATGGAAATAAACAGCAGTAAATACTGCTTTCTCAGAAGTTGTGATGGAAAAATCTCTGTTATTTCCAAAATGTAGTTTTAAATAATGTGACAGTTTGTAAGGGCACTGGTGTCTCCATGAGACTCTAGCAATCATTTATGTAACATAGGTTGGGGATACTGTTAGGATGCTTGCCCTCTCTCCTAGAGGAAATATCTTCTTTTACTCTAGACTCTGCTTTCCGAAAGCAAACAAACATTAAGCCAGATCAACATTCAAACAAGCTATCTTTCAGAGGAATTACAGTAGGAGTGAAATACGTAGAACTGGAAATACAAAATGTTGAATTCCATTTCTGGTTGACAATGTTGGTAGCTAATAAATTCAAATACATACATACATAAAGGTCCGCCCTTATTTACATTTTCTTCTGTTTTTTGTTCAGCTGACATTTTTTGGCATATAGAAAACAATCCTCTTCTTTTGAGTTAGATTACACTATAACAATGGCCTTTCTTGGCAGTCCTCCCTCTCACCCTACACCCACAAATCATGAAACAAAGCAACTCAAAATCAATCTACACTTGAGCAAACACAAGGCTGTTGTCTTTGGGTTTTTTTCACTCGTCTCTATTCATACTATTCCAGTTTTCCCTCAAAAACCCAATCAGTTGCTTCAAATAACAAAATCCATGCAATTTGGCTAGATTTGCAGATTTTCCTTCCCATTGTCAGAACAACTCCTGTCCCTTGTATACCTGCACACCCTTCAGTAGATCTGTGATTATATGGTCTTCACTTCTGCAGCTCCTGCAGTTGGCTACAGCCTGCCAATTCTGATCCTAAATCTGAATTTCAGTCTTTCATGCTATCTTTATCCTTCAAATAGGTTAGTATTTCTATTGTATGCTAATTTTTACATTCCTTGAGTTCACTGTCCTCCGTAAGTCTTGATAGCAACCAAAATTAGAGGCCTTGATAGCTATCAGAATCTCTCTTGCATCTTATCTCAGCTGAAGGCTTTTTCCAATACATAAGGATAATTTCCTTCCTTCTACCTGCAGAGTCTGTTTTAAAAGATAAGCGGTACTAATGAACAGAGAAACACTATTTAGAACCAAGGTTTACTTTAAAAATAGCTGGGCCTAGCTCAAGCTCCACAATACATGAAGTGGTCCTGTCCCTGATGAACCCTCTAGAGTTTGGTATGTGGGTTGTCTGTAAAGAAAAAGATAACTATTGTGGTCGCTGCACCACATTATTGTAATTTTAAAGCAACTAGTATCGGATGAAATACCACTGATACTGCATAATACAAATCATTACTCTAGTCTAAATCACTCAGACCATTTCATTTTTATGATATTTTTTACATGGCATGAGGAATCATCTTTCCTCCCTCTAATGGTGTACCTCTGTGCAAAAATGAGATCAACACAGGACTAAGTGCATGGGCTATTTAAAGACACAATTGTGTACTCACATCTAATTTTAATACAATGCCAGGTGGTCTGAGCATGCAAAATTTCATTACTAATGAATATTTCTTTTGTAGATATATCAGCTGACAAAAGGTTATTAATAATGCAAAATGTAATAGTTACGGATTTGGCTTAAAAATATTAGTAATAATTTATTATGCATAAACAAGTAACACTAATTTAGTTCAAGTAGAAAAGTTCTGTATTTCCAGAACTAAATGCCAGGTTCCGAGGTAGCAGAATTTCAGGTGAAGGTTCTGGAGTAATTTCATCTTTCTCCCCAGCTGTATGGTGAGAAACACTTCCACTTCTTGAAAATCAGTTTTGCTAAACTATAATCATTGAGACGCTGGCTGGGGAAGGAAGGGTTTTAGCTTTGCTTCTTTATTCTTAAACTGAAGCATGAAAACAGTAAGATAAATCTATGTTCTGCTCAGTTCATACATTTCAGTGCCTAAATATTCTCATAACCTGCAAGGCTCTTCAGTGCTCAGCTCAACTTCAACAACTTAAAGTATTGTAACAACAATATTACAAAGTTAATCTACCAACCATCTTGGACCAAATATGTGAGAAGAGCAGTTATTTTGAGGTCTAATGAACTTGATCTTCTTGGATGATTTTGGTATTGGTAAGAAATCCGCTGCACCAAGTGCTCTTACCCTAGGCAACAGTATGAAAAGAGAAAGGGGGTTTGTGCAGCCTGGCTGAAAAAGAAGATTTGAAAAAGGAGGGTTTAGCCTGTTATGTCTCACATCTTACTATACCTGTCAAATTATTTTCAAAATACAGCTAGCAGTTCGATTGCAGAGCTTTTTTTACTGTAAGCTTCAGATGACAGTCAGGCTGAAAAATTCCACTTGCTTATTTCTGCATATTGGTATAGCACTGAATTCTTCAAACACTGAAAATGTTAAACGAGCACTTTCAACTTAATAGGAAGCCAGAAACTGTAATGCTGGTTAAGAGGCAGGGATGGATAAACAAGACTATTGTTTCTATGGAATAAAGCTTAAATATTGTTATATGGTAGTTAAAGTAGAATATAATACTCTATTGTTTCTATGAAATGGTTCTCCCAAGCACCAATCAACATCTTATCGTTAACATTAATCACTGGGATATCTTCTGCAAGATAAACAAACACTTCTGAGAGTTCAAACCTTGACTTCAGAAAAGTTTCGGTGTAATAACAGATTAGATTTGAATAGCAGCAACCATATCCTTATTCAAGGAATCTTATTTTAGAGATTAAATGTTACATAAAGCTATTTGAAAAGGAAAATTCCAGGAACCAGAAGTATACATTAGTAAAAGTATCTTCAGTTCTGCTCTTAACATCTGGTGTATGGAACCATAATTCCATTTCTATAAGGTAAGATTTTTAGAATTGCTTTGATTAACAGTATCAGGAGCTAACAATATTATTTTATCAGTATACCAAGTTATTTCATTTTACTATATCCATAAATATATTTTAATCTTCTCTTGTTAGCAGTGAACAGGCTTTTACTTTTAGAAAGAGGGATGTGATTCTGGATCAAACTAGTCAGGAAAGCCATGGCCTGATGCTTCAAAGAAAGAAATCTAATTTCCAGTCAGTTTTGACAAAATATTTCCCAAGATCTCGTATGTTCCAAGCTCAACAGGTATATGCAAGTTGGTATTCCTTAAAGCATGACTGATCATACTCCTAAAGTTTTAAAAAATATTGATTCTGTAATTCCAAGTGTTTCTTTATAGATATATATTTCCAATTCAGCTCAATACTCTTCTTAGATGCTAAAGTCTTCTATTCTTCTAAAACTACAAGTCAACCTCTTCTACAATACACAAAATTTGATAATAGTTCACACACTGCATATAATTTACAGTTCCTGTAACCTTCATTCAAAAACTCTACTTAATTTCTCTTACTTATTTACATTGTAAATGTTGTTGCCCTTTGATTGTTTACTTAAAGGGAACATTGGTGTAATACTGCTTCCATCTACAATTTTTAATGTAGACCTGAATAGGATCACATGAAGGTTGATTCCAATTACTTCCAAAGAGCTGTTTTCATATGTAGTAATTTTGTTCCTCAGTCTTTTATTATTGTGTATCGAGAAGCTTTTTTTTTTTTTTTTTTTTTTTTTTTTCTTTTTTTTTTTTTTTCTTTTTTTTTTTTTTTCTTTTTTTTTTTTTTTCTTTTTTTTTTTTTTTCTTTTTTTTTTTTTTTCTTTTTTTTTTCACATTTACTGCAATACAAAATTAGTAGGAAGAAATAGCTCTATGTTAGTAAGGGTTGCATCAATACTTACTCCCAAACTAGTTCATTCTCCCTAGTACCGTTATTCATCTCACCCAGACAAACTAATGTGTTTTCCAACAGGTAAAGTGATATTTCCTATTAATGTTGGCCTTGAGGCTACAAGCAGCTGACATATATTAGAGAGCAGTCCAACTCTGCCTCCCACTGTGTTAAAAGTGTCTCACCACATATAAAAGATACCAATTGCCCTGGCTGGTCATCAGTGCACTTTGAAGAATTGAGGTCACAGCAGGACAGGGCATAAAAAGGCTGCCTTCCAACAGCCCTGCTTAGCTCCTGGGCATAAGCATAGGGCTAACCAAATGAGATCACCAGCACAGCTTCCTCCTCTTAAGTCAACTTTTGCAAAAGTCAAGGAGTACATGGTTTAGCACTCCAATCTTGCATGAAAAGGGCAGTATATAATTAATTATCCCTTAACATCATTCCAAGGATGTACTTCAAACTTATGCAAGACAATGAAGACAGCTGCAAGCTTTATTTTATCACAGTTAAATCCAGACATCTTGATTTCACTGAGTTTTCTTCTCAAAAAGTTTCTGTACAACAGTAACTCTCAGTAACAGCCCCCCACAACTTCATGCTATTTTTTTGTGCTTGAGGGTACCTGGAGGTCAACTGCACAAAAGATTGGTTAGCCTTCCTACAGAAATATCTTTTCCTGAGATAACAGCAGCAAAATCCCTTCAATAAATATTTAGTCCATCCACCTGTAGCAATAGAATGTGAAATTGTTTGCATTTCCCCAAACCTTCCCACAGAAAGGAAATAATATGAGACAGGGCCTTAAGAAACCTGGTCTACTGGAAGATGTCTCTTCCCATGGCAGGCGAGCAGTAACTAGATGATCTTAAGGTCCCTTCCAACACAAACTATCCTGTGAATCCATGAAATTCTTGAAGACTACAATTACACCAAGGTTTAAGCCAGAGAAGAACAAATTTTCTATTAGAAAACAGTTTATATCATACTCCATTTCTGCCATATGTCCTTTATGCTTAGGAATTAACATTTTTAGGTAAATGGAAGACAAGCTTACTTAATGGTTCTGTGCTACTACTCAAACTAGCAACCAAATCCTTATCTTGCAGTGCTTCATCAGACTCTGCAGAGGGTGGGCTGACTAGGATTGCACTCCTCCCAGTTAGTTTTCTTTCCAAAGTGTGGTTTGGGGATTCAGCTTTTTTCAGTTTATCAACATGACAATATACACTGTGGGCATGAAGAATGAGTGGCATTTTTTAATCTCCCGTACGCAGTGTACTGATCAAAATGCAAAGACAGAAAGAAGAAAGTGAGTTGCTTATTTAAAAAAAAAAAAAATTACATAAGCATCAATTAGATAGTGCAGGGAAACAACAAAAGACACAAAGCTGATAGTGACCAGCAATAATTCTGTTTTGCTGACACTGGTTTTCACTAATAAAAGTAATATAAAGTGATGGCCTGTAAACAACAGGAGGTAGTAAGTTCTGTTAGACAAATCTTAAAGACAAGGTTTTGCTATGGTAAGGAAAAATAAGGCTTTGAAATGGAATATTCTGTAAAAGAAAGGAACCTGTCAAGAGCAAGCCATCACACTTCTGTTTTAGGCAGTTTCCACATTTGATTTTGGCTAATAGAAGGAACAGTTCTACAGGACATAACTATTGTTTTGGAAGTTGTCTTAAACTTTTAAAGCTCTCTAAATTAAATTAAAAAAAAAACAACAAAACAACAACAACAAAAAAAACCAACATAAAGTCATCTCTTTCTCACATTCACAGTTCACAAGAGAGTCTCCAGCTCCAAGTCCATCAGTTTCTCGCTAAGTTTTCTTTTGTGCCTTAGAAAACTACATGAGACGATAGCAGCTTTTCAGCTAAAAGTAGGCCAGGATCCTTTCAAGAATCCACCAAACAAAACATGGCACTCCCTACTTCACAGAAAGGACTATAACGCTAACACAATTTCCTATGATGAAGTAAGTCTTGGTTTTCTCCTCCTCCTGAAGAATGAGCATGGAAAGGAGTGCTGTCCAATCTGAAAGGCTCTTGTGTAGGATGGGAGACCCATTCCATATAGCATATTTTAAGTTTTGTGACAGAAACCTCTTAACCTTCCCACAATCTCACATAAGGTTTTGCTTTTGCCAAGACTGCATTCTCCACTGATGGACATTTAGCTGGAAAAGATAATTTTTAGGATGTATGCCAGTGCAATTTGATGTCCATGATGTCATTTAGGTTGATTAGTCCAGATGTGTCAAACAAAACAGAAAATTAATCCAATCTTTGGGAAGAAGTATCAGTTGACTCCTGTAGCTAACCCAAATCAATATTCATAAGAAAAAACCCCAATATTCCTAAGAAAAACATCACCACCATTTGCCCCATGTAGCTGAGACAGCAAATAAGGGCACTTTGAGCTCTGAAGCTTTCACACTGGCTTTTTCATACCCTTACACATACACACTACACTGCCCTGCCAAGAATTTAGTACACTTTTTCTTTTCTGAGCCCTCATTCTCCCACTTTAGAAACTGTTTTCTTGTATACTACCTGTTATATACCTAAAACTGAACATAAAAAAAATTATCAATTCCCTCAGAGTCTTGACTGTGAATCCTTGGATTTTTACTAGCATGTTTGTATGGAAATACCTGCCTCAGTCAGCCACTAAATCCAGCAAGATACTAAGTAAAGAATCTCACTGAAAGACATCATATTATCTAGCTCCCAGGATGGCAGTGAGGTCTTTATGTTTACTTTCGTTCTTCCACAGCAGCTGAAAAGAAATATTTTGCTCTGAAAAGTGACAGAAACTAACATACCTTGCTGCTGGAGAAATTCAAAATTGCGTGATGGTGAATCCATCAAGATGCACCTTGTATGCAAACATGCCTGACACTCCTTGCCATGAACAAATATGATTTGAGATAATCAGCTACTTTCCTCTCATTTTCATCAAGCTTCCTGAAATTGTGAGAAACATGCCACTAGAGACATGTGTCTCTAGATCATTGAATGAGCTTCTATTTTTGGAATTGCCAAGTGCGCAGACTTAACTCAGAAAAGAAACCAAACCAAACCAAAACAACCCGCATAAAAGAAACAATGACAGTAGTTTTGGGATCAATTCAGATCAAGCTGGCCACAGTCATGTAGAGTGGCAACTATTCAGTTGCTGTCTTATTGTCTGAACTTCCAGCAAACAGCAGCTTCTGAGTTCCAGCCATGCTACCAGATGCTAAAGGCAACCCATGGTTGGCGGGTGCATCAAGCAGTTGTACGGACTGCAGCCTCTCACAGCAAGGATAATTTTTGTTACTACTAAATCACCATTACAAGGTGTTTTATAAACCCTAACTGCATTTATATATGTATATGAAGAATATTATACAAACATATGTCTGAACATTTAAGAATGCTTGCTGATTTACATAGTACCTGCAGCTGAAACAAGGAAGGCTAATGGATTAAAACCTGACAAAAGAAACATGTTGACCAAAGGAATGATTTAACGTCATACTTTCAAGCATTTAGCTCTGTCTCTGTTGAAAACCACCTCTGTCATTTATGAAGCCTGTAAGCTGTCAAATGCTTAATGTTTCACCCAGAAATGAGACATGAAGTATCATAGTGCTTTTTCCTACAGATCAGAGCACGAACTTAGACAGCATGGGATTTAGATGCAAGCAGAGAGGCACACAGTGCTCTTTTAGGCACTTCTGTAGTATCCAAGGCACCTGCATGGGTTGGCAGATGCGATATCAGATCCATGCCCTTATGGAGATGTAGCTGTAGAGCAGGCAAGATAAGTGAGGTCACCTAAAACTGCATTGGGTTTTGAAACTTCTACAAAGCCACTGAGACTGCTATTAAATTATCTAATGTGTAAATCCTGATTTGAGTATTCTTTTAAAATCTGAAGAGATTCTCATGAGGATGATTGTTGCTGCTCAGAAAAGCTTGCTATTTGTTGGTTAAAATGAGATCCCAGTTTTGAAAGTATTTTGCTAGTGCCTGAAAGGTTAATCCTTGCACATGAATGCACATCTGCCTGCTGTACCTTTTCTCTATAACTTTAAATTCCTTGCTATTTTCTGCAGGGGCTTTGTTTTCTTAAAGTGCAGAGTCTTGAGTTTATAAAAGCAGATGGGCTTTCCACTTGTCTAAGTTGGGAGGCATTACTGTTGTGTGCAAATGGACTGTCACACAGTCCTCTCCTTATGTAGCAGTGGGGGAGAAGGGGAGACAGGAGCTAAAGCAGATAATTCATTGAAATGGGCCTGACCCCAGAAAGAAGCTGAAATACGCTGGCAGTCAGCAGCAGTGGGAGTGAGGTGGCTTCCTTCATTTTGAAGGAATTAAAGTAGCAGTGTATGAAAAATATGAAACAATGTTTATTCCTAAGGGGAAACAGCACACATGCTTCATTTGCAAACCATACATGCTTTATGCACGATGCTAAGTCACTCATTAGCATCAGTATAGCCACACGAAAGGGTCAAAGCCCACACATTTTAGTGTGACAGAATGCTGCTCAGTTTCTCCTCTTCGGGAAATGATTACAGGACACTAGCTGCCAAGAAAGGGGGATCTCCTGAAACAGTGGGCAATTGCACATTCTAGATAAGGAATGACCTTAACACAGAGTGGTGGGAAAGTCGTAAGGTTTAAGTGAAAGGGTGCAGCAACACAGAAAAATACAAAAGGAGCCTGCTGACAGCATGTGTTGTATATAGGCCTGCACTTAACACAAGCTGTTGGCAGAGTATCTGCTTACCTTTAATTTTGCAAAGTTCTAGCTGAGGAGGTGCCCTTGCTTCCTCCTTGCGCATTGCCCTCCCTTTGGTTTAGTTAAGAAACCCAGCAGTTTTTCTGAAGGTGTTCTGCAACTCTTCTCCTGCATGACTGTTTATTTCATGTAGCACATAAATTTCCATCCATTCCAGGGGCTCTGTTGAGGTATGACTAGACAACCCAAGATCTCTGATCAGGAAAGTAGGTTTGTATTTAGAACTCTGAAGGTAAGAGCCTGTGTCACCTTGCAGGGTTACTACAGGCTCCTACAACTTTAAACTACATTGGAACGATTGCATGATCCTGTCAAAACATAATCAGCCCCTCCCAAAACTTTGTTCTGCTCTCTAGTCAGGGATTGGTTTTTTACTCAGTTTTGTCCTTTTCCTGTGAGGACTGTTTTGAAAGCATAAACAATTACACCAATTTTAAACCTACGGTTATTCTTGGGTCAAAACAATTTCAGAGCAATTACTGTCAGAAATACTACACCAGGAATAGAGCCACACATCAGATAGACACATACCTAAGTAATGTCACTTGCACCTAATGGAATGCTAATTTCTGGGAGAAAAATACAAGTTCTCTTAATAACAACAGACTGTAAGTGCTTTTAAATGTGTTGATTCCTCCCCATTTTGCATGAATAAACTGAAACTTGGAAAACTGCTTTTCTGATATTTGACAGTGTCTCTTAATGAATGCAACTTAAATAGGAGACAGATATGGACTGTATGACAGTCTGGTTGCACACAACAATAATCACAGTTGATATGTTTGTTTAGAGATCTACTTTCAATGCTTCAGACCTTGGATATATATACATTTTTTAAAGTCTTAAGAATAATTATTTATCCATGGTGCTACAGCTATATGTGTGAAGTAGTATTCTGACCTGGTAAAATACAGATATTTTTTGTCCTTCTGTAGTTGTTCCAAGCTAGGCTACTCTGCTAGAATGCTTCAAATGAGGACATACCCTTTCATATCCTTTTAGTTACACAAGCAGGAGTTTCTATTTTCTTGTTTATCCTCAATGAAAGGGTGAGCAGTCAAGTCAAGCATTGGGCAATGCAGCAGATGTGCACAAAGCACCCATCTGACAATGGCCAGGGTTCCCACTGAGACTTTTGAGTCGAGAATAATTGCACTTTCTTTTGGCATGAACCAAGGGTACAAAATCACATTTACGTGTGCAAGCCTTTGCCCTCTCAACATGTGTTCTCAGCTGCATTTGAGTAGCTGGTGAAGGTTAGCTCGATTTTCAGTGCTAAATTCAAAGGGTGATGGTAGGAATGTGGCAGATGATGGCATTTTAAAATATAGTATTTCCTGTCCCTCCAACTACACTTAGGTTTTATTAGTTGGGTTTTGCAGGAAAAAAAATCTGATATTGCACAGAATTAAATTTTTTTACATGACTGCTTTCAGAAGATCTCCCAAATTGACATAAAGGATCAGTATTTAGTTTCAGGCTATGTGCTGTTTTCATATGACTCCTCCTGTGTTTGATTTTATTTTTATTTTATGCTATTTCCCTTTTAGCATCTCAATTCTTTCAAAGCAAAAAGAACTCTCAATCTAATCTTCCATCTTTTACATAGTCTGCCGTGTTTTTCCTTTTCTTCCCTTCCCTCTCTTGCTCTGCAGTTTTTGTCATATCTCCTTTTTCCCACCCTTCAAAATTCCCTATCACCCCTTCCCATTAGGGCCTCCAGTTCTTGGAGTACTTAGCTTTTTTCCATCCATTAGCAGCAAAACAAATTTTACCCAGATTTCACCTCCTGAAATGTTAAGTGAATTTGATTTGCTATATTTTGGATAAAAATTAAGCTGCAAACCAAGAACCAAAAAAACCCACCCAGCCCATTCTCCAGACAGTCATACACACAACACATTGCAAACAATACCTAATATATTTCTGACACAGCAAGTTCATCCTTTGAGGTACATATGTGCTAGTCCCACATCTGAGTATAGATTCAAAAGCAGCACTCAGTCAGAAACAAAGTAAAATGTGTGACTAAGTTCTCCAATACCTACTGTAAGCCTAACTCACTTCCCTTAAAGTTAATAGCAAGAAATAATCAGCTTTTCATACGTTTATAAGGACACAGAACTGACTTCCAACTGTATGCTTGTCATGCTGTTTTGATTTCTCGTAGATTTACTTTTGAGAAGACAATAGCAGATATCCATCAGACTCCAAACTTTTTTACTTGGCAAGACCTAATCACATATGATCTTATCAAAATGCGAAACCCATAGAGTGTTTATAGGCTTATATAACCCACCAAACCCAAGACAGAGAAAATGTATCTCTTGAAAAGTAGATGAGAAGATCAATTGCAGTGAAAACCCTTGACTATCCAGTTTCTCTGTTCTCCCTGCAAATTTGAAAGGTCACAAACTAGATTATTTGAGACCAATCTACCAATTTTCTGTACTTTTACTGAAGATTGCCCAAGCCTTTAGTAACAGGGTTTTGCCTCAATTCACTACTAAACTGATGGTACTTCATACCTCATTCAGCCTTTCTCCTGCATGAGACCTTTCCCTTGTTCTCTAAGTAATATCCTACTCTACACTACCCTCACCTAATTGTTTCAGCTGTTGTTACCACTGGGAAATGTGTCTGCACAAATGCAGCTAATTCTCAGTGTGATATGCAGCACCATTACTTAATTTCAAACAAGTTCTAAGAGAAACTGCTACTACTTTAAGTTCACTTGAAAGGGATGTGATTGCAGAAGCTTTCTTTTTTTTTCCCTCCCCTCGTTCACATTTTTCTGTGCTTTTTCAGTTTAGGCAAGTAAAACCCCAAACAAAGCAAATTTTGTGGTGTACCTTTGCTCTGTGATTTTAAATTCTATTTTAGGAGCTCCCTCTGGCTCTAGACATGATCACGCCAAAATTTGTCAGGATGGCTCTTCTGAAGTCAAGATGTGCTGGCTGTGCATATTCGCTGGTCCAGATCACTCAGTGCTGGCCATCCTTCAAGAGTGGCAGTTTAAGGGTTAAGCATCAGAGGGCACAGAACATCACCACCTCGAATAAAGAGCCATGAAACAGAGCTGGCCACACTGACAAAGCCTGGAGGACAGTACTGCCTGCCCAGCCCCAGCCACCATCACAGGCATGTGATTGTTTCCCACCAGAAGGCAGAGATCACCCTTATTCCCATCATTCTCTAAGCTCTTTCTAGGTACAAAGGCAGTAAACAGTACCTTGCTGGGCTGATAGGGCTTGAACTGGCCCATTCCAGCTGCTCTCACAGTGTCAGACATTATGAATCACAAAATTAACTGAATATCCCCCAAAACCATCCCTTACCAAAGTTGTAAATTTGCCATCTGCAAATTACTTGGCATTTACAAGTCCAGGTACTGTATTTTGGTCTCCTCTGGAGAAACAGGGACAGAAACAATAGGCAGAGAAGTATGTTACTAAATGATTGGTCACATAACTGGGGGTGCGGGAGGAGGGGAGAGGAGAAAGGAGTCAGATCAGCCAAACCCCAACTGCATGGAATAATGTGTCCTCATGAACACTCCACAAGATCTGACTCAGATTCATACATGTAAATGTATCCTCGTATCTGTAACACACTTTAAAAGGGGAAAAAAAAAGTGCACTAAGACAGACAGAAACACAGCAATAACTATCAAAACTCTCAGCTACTGAAATGCTTCTGGCAATTCCTATGTTTTGACAAAAATTGCCAAGCACGGTGTTGCGAAGCTGGTATATTTATAAACTCAAGAAATGAATGAAAAAGCTCAAATGTGAGTTAGTACACCATGTATTTAAGAAAAAAACAACTCACAAAGACAGGGAAACCAAAGCTGATGGAAGCTGAACTGAAGTTGAATTAAGAGTGAACTCAAAGCTTCGCAGCATGGGATGGTTTATTAGCAGCCTGAAGACAAAGGCCACAAAGCAGTTTTACTCCCTTAGAGAGAGGAGCCCTATTATGGAGCTTTTCAACTCCCCAAGAATTGCCTTTTAACTCTCCCTCCACAGTAGGACAAACAGGGGAAAGAAATTAGTCTTGGATGATGTTAGCTGTTTTGTAACTTGTAGTGTTAGTCCCACTGGAGCTCTTCTGACTCCTGTCAAATTTATCCTCTTGACATTGAAAATGGATTAACCTAAGGCATCTTTTTATAAATACAAAAACCACAAACCAAACAGAAGCTCATTGCATTTTCTTCCTCTGCCTTCAAAAATACGGGGATTAATCAGACAGCCAAATGATATTTCCTGGACATTACAGTAAGCTCTTCTTGACTGTAGAGCGACTATTAAAGGAAATGCTGTATGCTAACACAGAATCTGCCTAATTAACTATGTCATGCTGTCACTTACCTACAGTGTGAAAATATAAAATATTCCCAAACACCTTGTGCTTTCAGCGATCTCTAAGTCATTGAGCCTGAAACACTATTTGCAGCAAAATGCATTCAATACACCAGTATACCCCCACTTGGCTTAAATTAGTGCATTCTTACCAAGAAGAGAGAAAACTGTTATTTTTCAAGCAATTTAAGGAGAACTCATTATTGTGGCTAACTGGTGCTGCTTACTGAAGAGAATTTTCTTTAGATGTGCCCAATTCTGTCTTTCTAAAAACATCTCATCCTTAAGTCTTTTGCTCTAATGACTAAGTCATTATAGTAAGTCATATGGCCTGTCATCTTACATGATTTTGTTTCAGTAGGATTGTACAGAAACAAATATAAATATGTGCTAACCTGAGCATCAGTTCAGACCATAAGTTATATATACATATTTTTGCTCCTATAAGAAACTGATATGCTTATAAAGTGGTGTAACTTGGAAGTGAATTTATTTCATCTGGGCAGGTACAGCCCAAAGCAAAATTTGGGCCACACCACATGGAGAAATACATTTACTGTTTTGGAAAATAAAGCTAGAGGAATGCTAGAGGAAAAAGAAAATCCCCATGACTTGTAGTGGACTCTGCTGCAACAGAATGATCACATGAAGAACCTGAATCTTCTCTCACAAGGTGAGTTTAGTGACTTTATGTCAGTGATCCCAGATGCCCCATGTGAGGAGCTGTATTGCTTTAGGAATATTTGCCATAAATGTACCTAATAGTATAACTCATTTTTCACCTGTATGGCACTGACTAAATATCTCAAAACAACTAGCTTTTTTGCATTGTCACAATAGATGCTCATGGGGCTGACATACTGAAAAAAATAATCTGACACCATGAAAAGCCTTCACAGGCAGGCCTATCTGATCAACTTTACAATTTCTATCATGGTGTTGGTTTTATACCATGCCCAGCTATAAAACATGGTATCTGTAAATGATAACTGTGAAAATGGTGAATATGGATTTTTCTGTGTGATTAGCAACTACTGGATTCATGTAACTAAACCACTGCACAATGCCCTAAATAGCTAAGGTATCAAGATAAGTTCTAGCAAGACAATAGTATGTTTCTTATTCAAAGGAGGAGCATAAACATTTAATAGCTGAGCAAATATACAGTGGATTTATATTATAATAAGAAATGCCCAGTATTCTAACTATCTAAATTAGAGGTGTCTGTTGAAATATGTCCTAAATCACTATACTTTTAACTATAATAGGTGGTCTAGTCCAAGAGTCTTGTCAGTAGTCTTTGAGGAAGGACTGGTGAAGAACAGAAACTCAAAAAGCACAGAAAAATGTGAATGAGGGGAGGGAAAAAAAAAAGAAAGCTTCCACTGGCAAAAACTGTTTCATATTTAAGCAGTATTGTGCTTAAGGAAGAGCTAATATGAACTTGTCATCGCAACTATTCATACAAAATGGAGTACAAGCAAAAAGTAAACTAACTAAATAAATTTTTACACACCCAGTGTAAATAAAAACTTACTGTGTCTTTTACACAAACGCACGTGCATTCCTGTATATACATCCATACACAGAGAAGACAGGCAGCATTTCTTTAAAGATAAAACTTTCCTGAATCTTGAAAGCACATGTTGCAATTGTGTTGAACCTGTGAGGATTTAGGTCAAGAATACACACTAGCAAGGACTCCTCAACGATTATAGCATGGTAAGATGAACAAGTTTTATGCAGTAGACCATGGGAGTGTTTTGGGCTCCACAGCTGGTTCCACACCCCTTTTTTTTTTTTTGCTAGCAGGACATGAAATTTGTTTTCCAACAGCATCTCCTCTCATTGTTTGATTTGCTGTTCCTGACAATACATCTGTTCACGCAGTTACATTCCAGCAACCCCACAAAATTACAAGCATCAGTTTTGCTGATTTGAAGCCCTACTTACACTAACCCCAAGATTCACATTAACAATTCCTGTTCAAGTCTGACACTCAAGAGTTCACAGCAGCATTTATGCATTACTTTGCTGAAACTTTTACACATGCATCCATACCGCTATTTCAGAGCATACAGAATAATCTTTTTAACAGTCTCTGCTGAACAACTAAACACATACTTCATACGTTGATCAGGAGTCACTTCATACAATGTGTAGCAAACACTGAAAAGTGTGCTATTCATTTGGTCATGTACAAAACACACTCTAAATCATCTGTCTGAGAAGTGGAGAGTTTTTAAACTAGATTTCATTTCTTAAAATGTGGGGTCTTCCATTTTTATGACTTACTATAATTGCTTCTCTCCTCAAACTGGTGATTTTGCCTAGTAATGTAGCAGTGGAACTGATCAGTTAAATGAAGCATGAAGTGCAGCCTGCAGAGAGCTGGATTAAAAACTGCTGAGTTTTCAACATGATCCTTAATCAGAAAGGGTTTCTTTTAAAGCAAAGAAGATGCAAAACATAGGGGGCAGGGAGAAAAGGGGTAGGCATGGGCTAATAGTGCTCTTCTTAAAACAGCAATGTGTTTGAATTTTTATGTAGTAAGTAAAAACCCACAGCACCATAATTCATAAGCGTGTACCTTCATCAATAATTCTTAAAGACTAAAGTCATGGTTTAATTCTGGCTTTTTACATGCTTGTGCTGCAGCTTGTCATACAGGCTGCCTACAAGACTTACTTAGGCAAGAAAAATCATTTTAGCAGCAGTAGCGGCCTTAACCTGTGTTCACCCACACAATGTGTATTTTAGTTTTGCATTGCCCTGGAATGAATAACCTTACAGGATCAGGAGACATCTGCAAACTGTGCCTTTTGTGCACATGAATAAAGTAAATTTCTCAAATAGCTGGCAGACTGAAAAGAATGGGACAAGGAATAAAATGAAGCAAAAGAAAAAAAAAAAAAGAGACAGGAAATGTCACCTTGCTTGCCTGAAAGTGCTGCCAAATGGACATACTTGGACAGCAACCCATTTCCCCAGCTAATGTTGAGGCCATTTTCACTACTCCTGAGCTCCTCTTTGTTAATCCTGTGCCTTGCAAGGTTCATTAACCCTGTTTACACAGAAAGGCTGGGTCAGTCTGACACACTAACAAAATGCATGTCTATTTGCACATAAACGTATATACTTCAGGAAGTTTTTAACAAGCTTTCCAACTACAAAAGAAAACAAAACCCAACCAAAAACCAAACCTGGAATGTATTTGGGTTTTTCCCCACTTCATATTAAAAGAAAACCCAAACAAACCCAAAACCTACAAAATGCAGCACTTACTTTTACAGAGCAAACTAAGCAAGAAGCATGAATCCACAAGAAACTTCTCATTGATACGTGGTCCCTTGCTTCTCTAAGGCTTTAGAGAAGCAACATGCTACTCCAACAGAACACAGCTACAGATGGACCAGAACGCTACCTCATCTAAAGCAGGTCTGGAGGACAGTATTAAATCCAAAGACCAGCGCAACCCCAAAGTGAGCACTAAACTGCAATTTGCTAGTTTATCCAGAGCAGGAAAGGCATGCTGCAGCAATTTTCAAGTTGAATGCCTCTAAATCAGTATTGGTATCTGGGCTAAAGCAAAACAATGTTTTGAACATCTCCAATTTAAGTATATTAAAGACTGAGACTTCCAACAAAATCCTGACGTGGGGCTTAATAAAGATTTTTCCCTCATGAGCTATACTAAATCACATGTAACTGTGTTTATTTTAAGGGTACTTAGTAGGTGCCTTCCATGGGCCTGGTAGAGCTGCATGGACATTTTATGAGAACTGTGCACAAATAGAAAGGGATGCAGCCCACATCTAAACAGCCTTTAAATTGCAAATCTTAACACTTAGCCTGAAAGAAGGTGAAAGATTAGAGGTCTGCCTCTCAGAAGTACCACGACAAAAAGAAGGGATAAGAACCCGTTTCCCAAACAGAGACTCATCTCTCGCTAGCAGGTAGAAAGGTAGCACTGACTTCTTCACTTTAAAACCAGACCTATTTTTCTTTCATTTTCCTAACAGAATTGTCCTGTTTTTTCATGAAGATTGAATGCAAACTGATCAATAGAACTACCAATGTGGCTGTGGCACTCTAGGAGCCTGTCAATGCCCCAAAACCCCAGTTTGCATAGGACTGCTGTGATCAATGTGCATTTGACAGAGATATATAAGAGAGACACCTAACACAAGCCTGTTGGCAGGGTTAACCTAAATTCCAGTTTTATGAGATTTTCAAGCTTCTTCATGAAGGGAAATAAACTAAAGATGATTTTAAACAAACAAAAAAGGCTGTTGATCAACAGCTGGGTATCAGAAGTACCATTGCCCAATGTTTTACACATTCAGTATTCCTTTCCACTGCTAATTCAATAGTTCATGGTTATACACTAATACTAGGCACTAGAACTGTGCCTAAGTGTTAGCATAGCAACAAGCTTACTATTCATTCATCAAGTCTCCTGTGCTGAAGAACCACAGCCCAGTAAGGATTCTATTCGCATTCTGCAAAAAGGTAATGAAGAATCTACAGAAATCCCATTTATGACTTTGCAATAATACTGTCTGTGTCTTGGTCTTGCCAAAGTTCTCTTTGTTTATGGGAGCAAAACTACAGTCAAATTCTTGTTAGCCAATTCCATTATGATAAAGAGAGAAAAGAATAGGATACCAAGAAGCAAATAAGGTACAATTCTGCTCCACATTAGCCTTGTTTTAATTAAGTCAGCTATGATCTCATGGCAGGATAATTTTTTAACGTTGGTGTTTAGGAGAAAGCCTTACATTGAAGGCTAGCTTGGCTGCCTTCAGTTAAGAATGGAATTCATGTGAGTGGGAGAAAACAACACTGCAAAATCTACATTTTTGTGTGCACACAGAAAAGAGGAGATTCGTAAACCAGAGAAAGAAAACAAAAAATAGGGTATACATCTTTTCTTTACTTACACTGTAAGAAAATTTGCTACAGGCAGTGATAGCTTGTCCTAACAGCACCCTCACTAACACAATACAATACTAAGTCCATACTAAGTATTCACATGCCATAGACTTTTGATGCTTGTTTAAATATCCCTCTGTCATCTGAATTGTGCACATGGTTTACTGTTCTGAATTAACAATAGTATACCATGCTGCATATTTACACTTGTGAATACAAAAAAGCCTCTGACCCAGAACTTGGTTTTTTAACAAACACAACTCCGAATTTCTTACCAATTACTTCAGTGCACCATTCTTTACAGAAAGCCTTTTTATAAAAAAAATCTGAATATTTTGTTATTGAGGCTCATTCATTTCTAATAAGAACAGACAAAATTTATAGTCTATCGAGAGATTGCTTTTTCAAAAGGTGTTTTGTTTTCAGAGAGGGCAAGAAATTAGGATTCACATTTCTCACAATTTAAAGATTTCTTCAAATTGTATTTATAATTTCATGTATAATGTACTTAGGGAAAAAATAGCATTTCAAACTAAAATCTTTTATTTTTTTCTACTATAATGTTGTGTATCCATGTACTTCCCTGGTATTTCACAACATACACTGAGCCTCTGTGTGCCATGCTTAATCCAAGCAGGCTTCCAAATATATGTAATAGCCAGTTTCCTGTCCTCACACAGACCAAGGAAAAGTCGAGCTGGCACCATAACATATATATATTTATACACACTTCAGCCAATGCAAAGTCAAACAATACTTTCTAAAAAGTACTATGATTGATCAATGAAAAATCAAGTATGTGACTGTAGCTGAAATTTTTCTTCAACCTACAAAACATTCTATTGATTCTTCTAACAGAAAAGTTGCACGTGTCATCATGCTTTCTTTGGTACCTTATTCCCTGTCCCCAGAAGCTGATGGGAAGATTCAGGCTAAGAAATGGGATTAGGGGCAGGACTGAAAGCAGGACAAGGAAGGAGGGAAGCTTCTGGTTTCCAGAGACATCGACTGCTGTGCATGGATAAAATGGTAATCTGGATCCCTGCAGAGACTTGCTGCTGCAGCGTGTTCAGTTGTGCATGCACAAGCAGGGCCTGGGCAAACAACAGCATCAGCTGGGTTTCTTGCAACGAAGTAGAGGAAAAACTTTTTAGCAGGGCCTGCTAAAGGGGTAGTGGGTTTAAACTAAAAAAGAGTAGATTTAGGCATAGTAGGTATAAGGAAGACATTTTACAGCGAGTGTGGTGAAGCAAGGAACAGGTTTCCCAGAGGGTTAGGAGGTGCTCCATCTCTGGAAACTTTCAAGGTCAGGTTGGAGAGGGCCAGAGCTGATCTAGTGGAAGATGTCCCTGCTCATTGCAGGGGGGTTGGACATGATGATCTTTAAAGGTCCCTTACAACCCAAACTATTCTATGATTCTATAATCTGATGGTTTCTCAAAACATGTGTTCTAAATTCTGAAC
The DNA here is from genome assembly GCA_002631895.1 of Agapornis roseicollis. NCBI lineage: Eukaryota > Metazoa > Chordata > Aves > Psittaciformes > Psittacidae > Agapornis > Agapornis roseicollis. Next base: position 51,943 of record NDXB01006191.1, on the reverse strand, counting down.
CTTTTTGTGTAATCCATTTTCAAGGCAGTAATACATCTCTTCAAATAGCCAAGCTGAACACAGATTGAACTATGCAGATTTCCACTTGTAACGTATACAAGTGAACTGAATAAATGTATTAAGACATTTGTAGTGAAGAAGAATGTATGTGCTGCACGTCACTGGCCTGAAGCTCCTGACTGTAACATATTTCCACTTAATATAGGGAAAAAAAAATCCCCCTATTATAAAAATCAAATTATCCCTATAAGGCAAACAACATTATTTACAATATTATTCTGTCACTAATGAAACTTAGAATTTCTTCTCTAAATTTTAATATACAACCAGATGCAAAACTGATAGGCAAAACACCTTAAAGCAATAATCATCTCTCTTAAGCCATTTTTTTTAGTAAAGATACTCTAGATCTGTTCAGACTAGTCTGTCTGAGTCATTGCATTGAAAACTGTTCTTATGCTGTACATTTTTTCTTGTTTTGCACCATATTAACTAATATATATATATATAAAATTATGCTCCTTATCAAGCCTACAACTTCCAAGACCAGCTAGGACTGAACTGTTTTTTTCAAAACAATACTTTTGATAAAAATATTTAGATTTCCCCTTAATAACACAGGAAACTAAGTCATGTTTTCAGAAATGACTTAAGAATTTGCTAGATTAAAGGACTGCCTACACATGGAATTATTTAGTAATGACTGCTCAAGAACAGCTATTCCTGAATAACACCACGTGTAGACACACTTATTCCAGAATAAGGTTGCCTTATTTCTGTTTAATTTAGCCCATCAAAGTGTGTTAAGCTAAACAGAAACAACAGTGTCAGCACATGGAGTTATTCAAGAAGTGCTGTTCCTAAATAATTCCATGTGTAGACAATTGCTTGCAAATACTGAAGATCAGTTCTGTTATCCCCAACCACATTATTGCTGGTATCACAGTTAACACAAGGCACTTTCTGGTATATGTATTGCTGCTTATTCTCTTGCTTTCATTATTTCAGTTCAAGGAAAATCTAAACTTTCTAAATTCAATGCTCATTGTTAAATGTGAACTGAATGCAATCATATAGTCACTCAAATACAATCCCTGTAGAGATTAAGTGAACACTTTGGCATATTTTGTTTTCTGAACAAACAAACCTTTAAAGATGGCATTTTGTCCTGGAAACTGATCCTGTACAAAAAAGCAAGCTCTTTATGAGGTACTAGCGATAACTGAAAGTAATTGGAATTTGGTTTTCCTGAGATGGAACATATACAGCCAGTTGCTGAATTAACATCCAGATAGATGTTCTGGGGCTTTTTAGGTAATAAAAGAAAGAATTTGTTCATCTTGTTAGAGAAACTTACTACCAGGTAATGACAGCATATGCTAGAAATCACGTTTGCAGCAAGACACAAATCTGCCAAAGAGTGTAATTATTAGTGAAAAAATTTCACAAATACCTAAAATTATTTGACTTATTAGTAACACATCAGGCCTGGCTGAAATGTGGTGTTAGTGACCTCTAGGCTTTTACCTCCGGAGATCAAAGTGCAAATCCAAAGGGGTAAGAAGTAGAACATATTTTGATAGTTCTACAGCACCCAGTAGACCAAAATTACAACCCAGCTGTGTGTTACCGGATGCCTATGGTGAGGAAGGACCCCTTGCTGGAATATCAGAGGTAAAGCAGACACACTTCAGTGCACCCCTGAAGCTCCCACAAAATGTGGTTGACTGTAGCCATCATTTTTAGTGACATTTTCTGTGACAATCTGACTCACCTATAATGTCCTATGTAGTAAAACCAGTGCGATAATGCTGGTGTTTCATCTAACTAGGTAATAATTTTGTATTAGCTAAAACAAATGTACATTCCTAAAAAAAAAATTTTAAATAGAAATTAATAAAATTTCTTTTAGGAATGACCTAAAAGATCACACAGTTCCAACCCTCCTGCTACAGGCAGGGACACCTTCCACTAGATCAGGTTGTTCAAAGCCCTGTCCAGCCTGGCCTTGAACACTGTCAGGGATGGAACAGCCACAACTTCTCTGGGCAACCTGTGCCAGCACCTCACCACCCTCACAGTAATTTTTTCCTAATGTCTAATCTAAATCTCCTTTCTGTCAGCTTAAGCCATTCTCCCTTGTCCTATCACTACATGCTCTTGTAAAACTTCCCATCACATGCCCTAAATATACTTTAATAGAAGAGAGAATCTCATAACAGAATAAATAGTTAACAGAAGATAAAAAAACCTCTCTAACATTACCACCATTACAATAATTTTATCTAAAATTAGAATTACCTACTATTTTTAATGAGAAAGTTTACTGCAAGTAGACAGTCGAAACTGCCAGGAAAGTATATGCACAGATGGTTATTACATGCACTCAGAAGCTGGAAAGCATATAAGTTCTCTTTCTTTTATCATTATTGTTGAGACTTCCACTAAAAGCTTGCTCACAGCTTTTGTGCAACAGCCTTGAAACGTGAGTTCACAGAGGGGACCACTCATTCTATAAGCATGTTGTTTTCTCCTACTCATGAATTGTTAGACTCCTTTATTTGCCTCACATTCTCCAACCCTTATGATGAATACAGAATGATTAATCACTTCAGGGTCCTTTCCATGAGTGAAAATAAATACTTGAGAAATATCATTTAGCTTCAAACCCTGCTGGCAGCTGACTGATATGACAACTTGCTTTGCAGATCAAAACTAGAAAAGAGGTGTGATTATGGCCAAAAACATCAACTGACTTTACATGTGTAAAAGGTGGATTTTTCAAAACGAAGGTACCTCTCGGGTTCCATGATCTGACTGACCTGAAGTCAACTGCAGATACTCAAGAGAATTTCACTGTAGTCCCCAGCAGGACCCACTGAATATCTAAGCTGAGCCCCTTGCACATCTTTGCAGCATTTTTTTCAGTATCACCTTTATAGTATATCAGCATTTTTTTGTTGTGAAAATGAAGAATTAATTGAAGTTATCATCACATGACAGTTGATAGAGTCAAGTTCAGCTTCCATTGATTTCAGCTGCAACTATTAATATCAACTTTTCTCAAATTCAGAACTTTAGATCTCACATTCCAACTCCAGAAAATGGAAGCGTTTTATATTTGAAAGAGTTCAGTTCACAAAAGGATTCAGTAACAGAAATGAGATTAAAAACCAGTGAACACTCTTCCTGGGAAACTGGAATATCAGTGTTTAACTTTTTACCCTAGCATTATCCTACTATTAAAAAATGAGTGTAAAAGTATTATAAAAGCCACATGTGCAGCATTTCCTTATGAAATCTGAAAACAGTGTTGGGTGTTTCCAAAAGGTTAACTAAGCTTACACAAGGAGATACTGGGGAAAACGTGATGGCAGCATAAGTGCTATTTAGGAAGAATCGCATAAAGAAAGTGTCGAATATCAAATATAGAACTATAGAACTAACTTTTTCTAGTTAGCATTGTGAACTAATACATACTTTTTGAAAGTTGAGCAAACAGAAGATAAAGTACTAACTGAGGGTATTTGCACAAACTGCAAGCCTATATTTACTTATTCAATCTAGATACTCATTCAAAACAGACTTCTGCAGTGCAAAGTGCCATTAAATATGCTGCTAATTTCAAAACACTGTTAGATCTATGCTTAGTATAAACCACTTTCTATACCAGATCTTTTTCTCAGTCATTACTGTCACTGAAAAAAAAGAATGCACCTTAATGATCTACAAGGCTTTTTTTAATTGGAAAATGAAGCAAAATCTTTTGCAGTTTAATGAAATCTATTCACCCCCAGAGATATCTAACATGTTTTTAGTAGAACTGCCATTTGTATGTTTATAGCTCTCCACTTCTGCAATCTGGGTCTGGATTTTACATTTCTGATTTGTTGGTTCTTGTTGCCAGTCCAGAGTGCTTACTCTGAATGGATGCCTATGAAAACAGAGATGAATTTAGATTATCTGCTTCATAATTATATATCAGAACTAGCTCCTCAACTTAGGCTTTGAGCAGATTCCAAGAGATAATATCTGTATAAGCTGCCAAGATTTTCTTATGGCAGCATTCAGAAGAGAAGTCAGTATTAGGTAATTTTGACTTAAAAGCTTTCATAGGCCACTGTGGCATGGCAGTACCTAAGGTAAAGGATGCTTTGCTAAACCTAAGAAAAAATAAAAATGAGTCTCCCTACTTTGGTATCTTGAGTGAAGCCAGAATTAAAGACAAAACCTCAAAAAGACCACACACAAAAACCCAGAGATCCCTTTGTATTTTATATGCCCATTCTATTTGTGAAAGCTTGTTTATCCCAGAAGCCTGGCTTGTCATGAAATAAAACATGCTAGTCGTACAAAGGGAATATAATTAAAAGATATAACACCTACTGTCTTAAAAAGAAAAGAAAAAAAAAAATTCTCAATATCAATTTATTTCAGGATCTCATACCTGGGTACTTACAGTCAAATTCCCATGTTCATCGATTGGTCTTAAAGAAGCCCAATTAACTTGACTTAAGAGCCAACAAGATATGAATCCTAATGGTGCTAGGAAAAAAACTACTTTTAGCAGTCAGATTATTTTTATTCAGTATCTGCAGAGACGTTTAATTACCTGACTCTACCCTCCAGGGTAGAAATCACTGCCCCTCTCATTTATTTCCTGAGCAGATCTAGGTATTATTTCCAAATTCTAACCCTTGAACACCTAAACATGTCATCCTACTGCATCCTACTGCAATAACCAGCAATGTTATCCTACAGCAATAACCAGATGTTTCTTATATTGTATCCTCTGATCTTTTATGGTTCTTCTCCATTACTTTTAAGAGCAGCTTACTACCCCACCTCTCACGCTACTACACCACCTCTCTTGCTACTACACCCAGGAAAAAGACCCTTTCCATTTTCACTTCATTGCTTCGAAATGTTGATGGCACAGCTTGTTATCAACACTCCATCCCACCAAAACCTGTCCCTTTTTCTCGTTCCGCTTCCAACTTACTCCACAGTTTTCAGGGAGGAAAGCTCTGCACAACATGACCCTCTATAAATGTATTCCACTCACCTCTATAATGGATAAACTTTATTATATTGTTCTCAGGCAATACTTTTACAAAGCTCAAAACCTTCTACTGTCAGTACAAAAGTGCAAAACCAGAAAAGAGCACGATTTTGTTAAATTACAGGACTCCCAAAGTTCAAGATCTGTAAAATTTTATTTTAAAAGTTAATAGTAACATATTGATACCACTTATCCTCCTTTTTTAAAGCCCCTGCCTTTTTTCTTAGTAAGCAGGCATGCGTTTCTTAGGTGTGTTGCAGGTCTCCTTCATACAGTAAATTGAAATTAGCAGGGCAAGGGCATTCTGTTCTACTGTCATGTCCATGCCTCTAAAAATAAGGCATAAATTAAATTTCAGATGTCAGCAGAAGTCTAATGGATTTATCCTTCAATTTAATCTACTCAACTAAGTTCAACACTGATTTTTAGGCCAAATCAAAGAGAGCGAACAAAAGAAACAGCAGGTAAATGCTTCTATCAAACTGTTACAAGTAGGAGCTCCTCTGCTCTGTATTTAAATTAGGAGAAGAACATCTATCTCAAAAACAGGCTTCTTCTATCAGTTTGGAAGTAGACAATGTAAATTATTTATAAGGAACATCAAAAGAAAAGGAATTCCAGAGTGAAATATATACATGAAATATTTTTCTAACTTTGAATCTAATTTAATGTCAAAATTTTACATTTTTTCTCAAACATACAAGTCTATGCCTATCATTCACTGCAGTTACCTCCCAATATATAATAAAATCCATTTTTCACCTCAGCTGCTACCCTTCATTCTCCTCTTCAGAATCCAAAGAAATATAAAAATGAAAGCACACGACTCACTCCCACTACTAACAAAACTGCTTAGCATTAATATATTAAATCAGTCCTCTGCATTACCTCTTCTGTCAGACATGCTTTGGGTTTGTCAGGGTTGAGTTTCTTGGTGTATAAAACATGCCATAAATTCTTACACAATCTACTAGAGTATATCTATAATTTGCTGGTAAATCAAACAAAAAACTAACATAAGGGTGAATTTAAAGTGTAACTATTTTATTTAACTATTTTTCCTCTAAGGATAACCACTGGCTTTAGAAGCAGTTAGCTGAAGTATCACTTGCATTCTACTGCCAAAACTAAAGGCATTATCTTTGGAGTCAATGAAGTCTGCAGCTGCTGGAATCTGGAATGGAATGCATCTTTTCATAAGGCTAGTGCCAAATTAGAAATGCCTGCTCATCCAAATGAACCATGAATGCAGTACTTTAGAAATATCTGCTCTTTGCATGTAACTCAGCATGCTAGGGAATGTGACAAGCCTAGTAACACTCCATCTTTGGCACTTGATAGGGAATGAGAAATGTCACTGCCAGGGTCCTTGGCTGAGCACTCACACTGCTGTCCATGAGGAGCAAAACTAGGCTGAAACTCAGCTTCCAGTTGCAACTCCATGCTGCACTCAAAATAGAAAATTTTATTGCTAGCTTACTTACACGGAAAGCAGATCATAAAGGCCCAGATAACTGAAAAAAGAGCTAGAAAACACAGTAAGAACCAACACAGTGTTACCCTGCTTAATTAAAGAGCATGGAAATAAGACTGATTATACACCACAGGACAAACAAATCTCCCTGAGCTAACACACTGGTGCTTGCTTGGTGTCCTAGCAGCCTAAGCCTTTATCTGCTCTTTCTCTCTTCCCTCAGAGATATTAGCCCAGAATCACAGGTTGCAGAAAATTCAAGGTACCTAATTACACCCAACCCATGCCCCCTCCCCGCCTCCCC
>NDXB01006191.1:6801-20865 GCA_002631895.1 Agapornis roseicollis | reverse complement strand
AAGAAAACCCCAAAAAATAAAAAAAAAAACCCCAAACCCAAAATACCAAAAAAACCCTACACAAACCAAGCCACCTGTGCATGCAACTTCATGTCTTCTATATTTCTGTCTCTGTGTACACTGTCACCTTTAAGCCAAATATACATCACAGGCTATACAGCTGAGCCACAAGTGCTGCTATAAACACAGGTCTGAATTTCACCACAAACCTTTCCATAGTTACAGTGGACAAACACCAGGTTGATGAACACTTAAATGATATCTAGGGGTTTGTTTTGTATTTTTTTCCAGTGAAAAAAATATTATATAATAGCATTGTTTCTTTAATAGCAGTATTATTAGACATAAAGGTCCCTAAATGGTGTAAGCTGCCAAGGACAGAGATGGGAATTACTTAGCTTAAGTTCCTGGAGATTCGTCTCACACTAATGGTTGGAATTTAAACAAAGTTAAATTTAGTTTACAGAGCTACAGAAATTTCCTAACAGTAAGATTTACTAGACTGTGAAAGAGTCTCTTAGGAATCACATTATCACTTGAGTGAGATAAAAATGGTCAGTCTAACACCAGAGAAAAATACAGAAGGACACAATCCTGCACCAGAAAAAGTTTTAGCTGAGATGATCTAAATGGTTTTTTTCCTTCTTTGAGTTCTGTGAAGTGTGAATTGTTCATAATCTGACTGCAGCAGAATATGTTAAAGTATTCGGGACCCCACACGCACATTGGCTACCAGTTGTTCCTTTCCAGCTTTCCACAGCCCTCTTCCTACCAAATATAACAGTATCTTTTTGCCAGTCCAAAAGGAACAGAGATTTTCTGCAAGGCTGAAACATCACCCTTTCAAAGCCCATGCACCCTGGAGTCACTGCATCCTACTGAGTATAAACACTTTGAACTTTTCAATAATTCTTAACACCTACTGTGTCTCTGCTTGGTCTCTTGTAGTAGGATTAACACAAGTATGTGTGACAAGCAGTTTTGATTTGCTTGTCTTCAATTCAATAGTCAGTGCACTATTTCTGAACCGCTCAGACTGCAAACTAGCAGTGCACTAGTTCACAGTAACTATTAGAAGTTAATCATTTCACAAGCATCATGGACTTTTTCTGTTGATTTTGAGCCAGCATTTGAATTAAACCTAAATTTTTATCTTTTCAAAACAAACAAACAAAAAAGAAAAAGAAAAAAAACCCATGAAACCTCATTTCTCCTCTGCAATAAAAACATTCTTAATCTCTACTAAACCAGGTACACACTGTTCATCAATCTCCATGCAGAAGGGTTTACCATGGTTACAAGACATTTACAGCAACAACTGCTTACAGAAGAGACAAAAATACTAATCCAAAGGAGTAAAATCTCAGTTCAGAAAAATATTCAAGAATTTGCTTAATTCTAATCATAACAACAATCCTATTAACTTTAATTAGCCTTAAGGAGATGCATAAGTTTTTTGCTCAGTAATGATGTGATCTGCAAAGTGTTTAACCTTAAGCATATAGCTATACACCCTATGAAATGCATGTACCACTTCGGAAATTTACCCAGAAAGCAAGATGGTGGTAAACACTAGCAAAAGTATGGAAAGATGCCACAGAGTAAACCTTTTCATAGAAACACGATTTTCAAAATAAAGTCCATTCCTACTTTACTTTAGGCTACTGCTTGAAAGGCTCTTGCAGATGTAGAAAAAGTTCAGGCACTGGAGGAGGCACAGGTGATTCAACTATTCTTTTATACTCAGAAGAAAGACAGAGAAACAGTAAAGCAGTTCAGGTACAGTTCTCTGCCTGAGGCCACAGAATATAATTATATTACAAAACAAATGGTAAACATCAAACATTGTTCATCAAAGCACACAGTAAAACAATCCAGGATAAGTTTTAGGCTTTGCTGTCAGCTTCTTCTCAGGGTTTAACGTACTTCAGTAACCTGTACAATATTTTTCACTAGCTGAACATAAAAGGATAGTAAAAGAGGGTACTTCCCTTAAAAATTAGCCAAGGGCATCAGTCACGGTTTCCTACTAAACCATGACACTATCCCAAGGCTTTCATTCTATAGTTTCTAAGGGAAATTTCAATTAAATGTCTCTTAAAAGCTTACTCTAACATTGCTAAATTAAGATTTTAACCAAAAGGCTAAAACCAATTTCTTTTTCAACATTGTCCTGATTACTTTTTGCACATGTTCCAAATGGATGGTTATAGTAAATGTCTTCAATTAGAGGTTAATTTCACATCTCCATTCTTAAGTGCTAGAAAGCTCTGCATTGCCTAGCAACTGGAATGATCTCTCTATGTATGGTCAGTACTGCAGTGCAAACTTTTCATATAACTTTGTGTTTAGCAGGCATATATCATTTACAAAGTCTCTCTTATAAAGAAGCATTTTTTCTTTTTTTTTTTTTTTCCAATTTAAATCTATTATTAGCTTTGGATACTGTTTAGTTATGACAACCAATGAAACTATGACAGCTGTAAATTGCAAATAAGCTGTGGCAAACCAGTACNCAAAGTCTTTTTTTTAAAGAAGCTTTTTTTTTTTTTTTTTTTTTTTTTCCAATTTAAATCTATTATTAGCTTTGGATACTGTTTAGTTATGACAACCAATGAAACTATGACAGCTGTAAATTGCAAATAAGCTGTGGCAAACCAGTACTGTCAGAATTACTAAGAATAAAACCTGTACCTTGTTTCTTAGTTCATATATGTTCCTAGTTTAGCATGAAGTGCTTAATTTATTGGTACTTTGTTGAATAGACACTTGTATCTTTAAACTGCTCTGTTCTGATGCTTCTATGCACTCTAAAGCACGTGTCTGCCCTGCTTGGAATCACACTGTGCCAAGTACTGACTCAGAAAACTGGATGTGTTAGAAGTTTCTAGTGTCCCTGAGGAAAGCACAGAAAGTTTTTTACTTTGGTCTGTATCTTTATATCCAGCTTTCTGCAGGCTGGCTTCTAAGAAGCCCATCCATCACGCTTACCTGCACTTCTACCTGCACTTCTAATCAGCCCCTTCCATTCCCGCAGCACCATTCATTATCTCATGACAGCTTTTGGGTTGTTTTCTGGTACATTCAACTTCAAGTCCAGCTTCAGTACTAAACAGTCCAGCTTCAGTATATGGCTCTTAGGTCAGTTTAAAAAACATAATCACAAGTACACAGATCCTACTTAGATTAACACCACTTCTATTACAGCAGTGTCCAAGACTCTCAGATGAGCAATAAGTATTTCAATCATGCCATCCACACACTGTATAAAGCAGCTCCTAAAGACAGCCCTGGTACATAAGGTTATAGTTCAGGACAAATCCTGGAAACAAAACAACACTGAAAACTATGGATAAAGTCTAAGGCCTGCTCAAATTTCTGGCAAAACCCTCTCTGACTTCCATGAAGCCAGGAACTACCTATCTCATACCTCACAACAAAGGAATGATATCACTGACTACGAATTTATATGTTGCCTGCACTGCTGTGGCCATTTTAGTGCAGCACACAAAACACACATTACTGCTTTGTGGCACCAAGCTACCAACTCCAAGGGCTGCCCAATCTGCTGAGGCCACTGATTCTGCTGAACAAAACCCAAGGTAAACAACTGTCAGCCAAACTTTTCTTTTCTCCTTCCCTTCCCAGAGTACTCTATTCAAAACACTGGGGAAGGAAAGGGGGAGGAGACACAGATTATGTTTCAAATGAAAATAAATGCGGTTGTTCTCAAACCGGTCTCCAGCTGCCATTTGTCATCTTCTCAGAGCCACAACACAGATTGTTACTACTTGGAGCCACTGACTGTCAGCTAGAAGAGTTCAAGGACAGGAATACACAGGTTACACTACCAAGACACAGAAAAGCTGAGTGTGGGAAGCTCGTATCAGCCACCCGCACCACATTTGGAATTTCCTGAACATCTTTCAATTAAATTACATTAATGAACCAAAATAAGAGAAGCTGAGGAGAGGAGGGAGAAAAACAATAAAAGGCAGTCAAAAACATATCCACCAATGGGGAATAAACAAGGCATTATAAATTATTTTCACATATTTTTTTAGAATAACTTGGTAAAATGCCTAAAAAGCTCTTCAAGCTCTTTTTATAGGTAGTCAGTGTTAAAGACAGTTATTTCTCAATTGAATGACTTCTACTATATTTTGCTCTAGTATGTAATGCTGATCATCTCATTACTGGTCCAAGACTTCTGACTCCCCATCAGTGTTCACCACCAGGATTATCATCTTCAGGAAATACAAAAATAATTGTATAATAAATAACGGTCAATGAATCAGGCATGACTTCACTACTAAATCATGCAGCTTCTCTGACGGTTGCTGTACTCACAGAATCTTAAAGATTAGAAGACTTAGCAACAGAGTGTAGAAGTGTCATTGGTAATGGAAAAAACATTTGTGAAATTAAAAAGCTTTCAAACTACTACTTGAGTTTGGTTCAAATGCCTGACAAAGGAATGGAAAAGGCGGCAACTTTTCCCTCTGAAAAGAAAATTAAAAGATTCTTACATTTTTTTACTAAACTCCCAAATGGAGTTGCACTCTTTATAGTAAAATTGCTTTCAAGGCCACAACATGTTCATAAAATGCAATGAAAACTGACAGCATTGTGGACCTGCACTTTGTAAAAGAGGCTCCGTGGTTACATCCTTAATAATTCTTGTGACAAGGAAAAAAAGGAAGTTAATGAAAATGTTGATATGGAATTCCACATAGGTCTGATTTCCCACAGCGCGTTGCCCTTGTTGAGCTAATGCTTTAGCCAAAGTTTATGGCACAAGGTACAGCTACACATGCACACAAACAAAACCATAAACACACCAGTTAATTATTGTGAATTCTTTAAAGAAAACCATCGCTGTTAGCAGTGCCGATATACAAATGCGCTAGCTGAAACGCACGTTGCAAAGTGACTTTGCTTTCATCATAGCTTCATATTAAAGAGGAAACAACATTACTTTAAAATGAAGTGGACAATAATTTATTAAGTGTTTTACACTACTGTTTTTCTCTTTTATGAACTTCACTATGGTTGTTTGCAGCGGTAGGGAGTAAGAGGAAACTACCTGAACATAAACTGTTTGATTAGAATGTTTGCTTCTGTAAACTTCTGAGAGAGCCTGAGGGAGGTGGTGATAATTCAGTATCTTATAATAGCAGGCAGCACAATGATCAAAGAAGAATAAGACTTGGCTAAAATCAGCTACAACTGGTTGACTGTGTGGGGTACTAGTAAAAATAAGATTATTTTTGATGCCTAAGGAAGACTGCCTGAACTGCAGCCCTGTACACCTTCCACTTCTTGTGTTATTTTGGGTTTTGTCTGCAGTCACACTGCAGAAAGAGCATCCTACTGACGTATGTGTCTTTAATAAAAGTTTGGACTTGATGTGGAGGCTGACATTGCTACACTTGCAGAGTCTTTTATTGAAAATACAGTTTTGTGCACAATTAAAAGTTGGCGCTTTTTTTTCCAGCATACAAAGACAGAAGCTAGGAATGATGGAAACTCAAGCTCCTCGTGATACAGGGTAGCAACTATTTTACTGTGTAACACAGCAATGCACCACCTCAGTCCCAGTACTGAACACCTCCTTCTTAGGGAAAGTCAAAGCAAACTATTTCACAAATCCTGTGTGCCACTTGGGTTGTTTTTTTTCTGATGTTCATTAATTATGCTAGACTGCAAGTCTCAGATGTGATTTTGTATGTCTCTGGGAAGACTACACAGGCTGGCTGACCTATACACAAACACACTACTTTCTGCAAGCCTAAGACAACAGCATGTCTTGTCTAGTACTGCACATGGTCATCCAAATGCTTCTTAAAACTCTGGGCTGCATTTTTTTCTGGGCATGCAATTGCCAAAGAGTGGCTAGACTATTTGACTTCAGCTTTCCATCTAAATCTTATCACAAAGATGAAACAGTAAGTGATCCAACTCAAAGGTAGATGTTTCTTGAGATCACAGTAACATATTCAGGTATAATACACAGGGTTCAGGAAGGATGACCATTCAATTTCATACATGCATTAGGCTGCTCTATTTTGTTCACAAAGTATCCAAAAAGATTAGGGCCTGACTGCCTCGAGGCGCTCTCTTCCTTCATACCTTGCTGCACTGCACAGTGGTGCTGTTGGGACAGGCAGATCTTGGAATGACCCAGGAGTGTCATACAGATGTGAAAATGGCTTTTGACATAATTCATATCCCACATGTTATAGGTGTGAGCCCAGGGGGAAATTAAAATAGCATATGCCTCTCCATAAGGTGCAGATCATTTGATGATCCAAAAAGCAGTTAAGACAGTGCTTAAATCCTACCCTAAATCTACTAGGGTTAGTCAGCCAATAGCTGACTAACAGTTGCTGACTACTGACTAATGAGAAGCCCATCAAAGCATTTTGCTGAACTATGGTTTTAGAAAACAATGCAAGGCCCACTGAATTCCACTGGGGTGAACTCAGCAAGTGAAAACTAAAACAAGAAAAAATTTCCTCCCCAAAAAATAAATGGAAGTATGACAGAGGCATGAATGACATCATCATATACTTGTGCCAGTTATGGCTTAGGTGCTAAAATCATGAGTCCACTAAAAATAGCTATGAAAAAGTGATACTGCATTACACCGAGATACTGGAAAAAATAGTGCAAAAACCTGGTTTTCTTCCTACATCAAGACAGCCAACATTGTTATTGACAGTTAATCATTGGCAATTCAGGTTAAAACGCCACCTCAAGGCTCCATGCAAATAAAGAAAACAACTTACATATGAAAAAGAATTTATTAATTAATATGCTGATAAATTGGTTCTCAAAAAAAGCATTTCTTATTCTTCCCCAGATTTTTCAATATGTATGCTGAAGCAAGATTGTATGTTTCACATCAGTAAGGCTTTTCTCTGCCCCTTTTCTATTTGTTTCAAAGATGTTGATTAAACTAAATTACTACATATCAGACTTTTAGATTGCAAATGCTTTCAAGCCAGTATCTGCCTTACATCTGCATTTCCATTTAATATATAAATATTACCACAGAAAGTACTTTGTATATAAAGCACTGAAAAACACATCACAGAGAAGAATAGCCTGTGTTGTATATATACAGCAGACAAACAAAATTCCATGGAAAAACACACACTGTAAACATCAATGCCTTCCCATTGAGGACAGCTGCTGAAACACAATCCAGGGTGCCTGCTGCCAGGATTTTCCACATGAGTGCATCTTCTTTTAACTGCTGCTCAAACACTAGCTGAAAGAGGAGCTGCTAGACTGAACATGTGTCTGCGCTCCTACGACAAACACACAGCACAGCAGTGGAATGCAGAGAAAACCTCGGGATTTGGCGGGAAACGAGCTCCCCACTGCCCACCTTTGGGTTGAGTTCACAAACACTTTTGCTCCGATTTCAGAAATGCATTTTATACTTCCCAATGAGACCCAAGTGAGCATGTTTGTGAGAATGCATGCAGGTGCAAAGATTTAAAGTACAGACTGTTGATAAATTAATCACAATTCACAACAACAGTACAGAATATACATCTCCTATTGCTTGTATTGACAGCTGAGTAGAAAAGAAGGATAACCCTACTGGAGAAACGTGTTAATTTTCTTAAGAATGTGGATACTGGCAGAAAACTTCAGAGATATAAAATGCTGGAGGGAGGAGGCAAGAATAGCAGAGAATCTGTTCATAATATTAACAAAATGCAAAACGAGTCATAGATTAGATAGAAAACTGAATCAGGTTTCCCTGCACAAAAGGAACCTCAGCTGCCAAAAGTACAAGAGCAATTAAGTAGCACAAATCAGCTTAAAGGCAGAGAGGAATAAATGGTGTAGAAAAAGGGAAGTGCTCACTTGAATTAATGAGTTTGTAAACGAACATACACACACATTTATACATACACACACACACAGGCTTCCACAACATCGGCCTAAAGCGTCCTCACTGGACATAGCTCAGGCTGACGGGTTTTGTCAACACTGAGCTCAGATGTTCTCTAGTTTTCCCCAGTTCAAAGGGACAAGGTGCTGGCTTATTCCTTGACTTCTACTGCATACTTCCTGCTACACTCTTGCAAAACCAGAAGCCTTTTACTCAGATACCCTAGGTAATAAAAAAACCACCATTGATTCTTCATGTATTTCTCAAAGGTCAAGCTCACAAACATTTTAGATTGAAAATTCTAGATATCTACTAACCAAAGCAGACACAAATCATAGTAAAAGTTGTTTTAACTAGTGAAATAACAGAGATCTACTTTTCCCTGTGCCTCAGTTTCTTTACCATCTTTAGGTTATTTTCTTTATAGATGAGAATCCTCCAGGACGCCACAACCTCCCTCTCAAAAGTCATCAATTTCTCTGGTGTCCCCTTTCTGGGTGAAGAAAGTAAACAAAGACATAGGATGGATGTGTGTGAGAAAGATGTACAAATCAAGAAAAAGAATTCAAGAAAAAAACCTGAATTCCTGAAGGATTTAAACTTGATGGATTTATGGGAATTTTCTTTTTTTTAAGTGCATTTCTAGCTTTACACAAGAGCTTGAAAATATGTGTGGCAGAAGTGTTAAGAAAACCAAAGGTTAAAAACAGATGCCACTAACTCCTTAAGTCTTGTGATTCAGCAAGGCCTAACTCACAATCTATGACCTTTTCAAGGCTGGCAGTGTTATGATTCCTCAACCTGGCTTGTAGCTGGCAGACACAGTCCAAACAAGAAAATTGGAGAATCACAGTTCTAATCTCTGATCTCTTACAGGAATTCAGCTGGATCTGATTCAGCAACACATGCAGGCACATGCTGTATGTTAAACAAAATGTTACCTCCATTGAAGCTACTAAGACTCAGAAAGCAAAGTGCAGGCTTAATCAATTACCTAAATCAGAGCCTACATGTTCACAAGACAGCTACTCACAAAAGTGTGTATTCTTCCTTTGGCTTCATTACCAACTCAGCTGAGTGTGTTTGGTGTTTTGTGGGAAGCATGGAATAGTCAATACCAGAATTACTATGCAATAAAATGCATGCTGCAATATTTAGCTGTAGCAATAAACAAAGTTACCAGTGCAACTACTAGGGCAGAAGCAGCAGAAAGCACAGCCTGACAACTTTCTGCAACCTTAGAAGAACCCTTTTAGTTCCACCATATCTTGTCTAAGAAATATTTTTCCCAAAACTTTCCACTATAGCATATTTTCTGGTTTTTCACTAACCCTGCCAAGGCTTCAGTCATGGTATAATTTAGTCCTGCCACAACTTGGCTTCAACAAGTGGAGAAAAAAAACATAAGAACACAAACTGCTCACAATCATAACAGAAGCCAGAAAGAATCCCATATTGAGCTTAAGATTCTTTTGGCTATAAATGTGGTAGCATTATCACATAGGTAGAGCTAAGAAATACATGAGCTGTGAGATCTTTTAGAAATCTTGATGAAACTTCATTAAAGAAGAATACTAAATAGAATTATGATGTTGAAAATTTAAAAATGTGAATACAGGAGATAAAGTGATAGAACAGAAAGAGCACAAGATGTAAGGTCACAAATTCCAAATACACGAATTGTTGAGCACCCCTTTCCTTTAATGTTAGAATTGCTCATTGACCCCCTCATTGATATGGTAGGATGTGTAGTAGGCCAGTAAACACCAGTATTTTCAAGAAGAGAATCAGGTCCAGTTGAACTCTAAAAAGCTGCCACCTAAGAAAATGGAAGCACTTCAAACAATTAAATAGAAAAGTAGCAAGAAGCAAGTATGTGTCTAAGTACAGAAGTACTTATACAGCAAGTATAAGCAAGTATATGGGACCTCATTCATTCTTCTGTGAAGCCACACCATTCAGAGACCAAATTACTTTTGCAAGTCACAAAAATGTGAATCCCTGCCTACAAAGTTAAAGGGATGATGGCATTCTTTACTGTGAGGAGGACCACTGAAGTCTGCATCCCTGTAAATGAATATCCACACTATCAACCAGAGACGAAAAGGTAGCTGGCAGGGGAAAAGCTCAGCATGAGCACGAAGGGTCAGACATGGCTATGCACAATCAGACATTTAATGAATATCTGCAGACAGCTGCTTACATAACTGTCAAGCTGTCCTACCAGCTCTTCAACAGCACTGGGGCATTTCCCCCTTTTTAAGGAGGGTAGGAAGGGGGGAAAAAATCCCACTCTGAAAGATAAAAAAAGCAAAACTTTTAAGTCACAATTACTTATAATAGCTTATGACTACATGGATTAAGTTTTAATTATTACAGTTGCTATTTGTCGACTATTGGATGTGCAGAGAGAGAAACCAGTTCTAACCTGTCAGATATGATGGACTAATGTTTTCTAATGTTTAAGGAGTTACAGTTTGCCCTTTCCTTTTGCCAACAGTATATTTCCACAATTAAAGGAGGTTATTTTATACTATTTTAAACAAAGGTTAAAGAAATTTGCCGTAGGAACAAACTTCCTGAGTTTCATTATCCAAAGCTTTAAAATGACTGGCAAACTTCACTTTTGAGTTATAGAAGTTAATTGATGACACCATAATCATGAGGAGCAATGCTAGTCTAGTCAGGTATTCTTTCTTCCTGGTAAATACAATCCAGGATACCCTGAGGGATTCTGGTAAGCACAGATGTAGAGAAAAGCACACAGAAAAAGAGGACAGGAACACATTTTTCAACATGTCTTTTCCCCTTATTCAACTGTCGAAGAGAACAAACACATTGTCCAATGGGGATTATAAATGAGCCTCTGCCCAAAGATAAAACTGAACTTCCAAAAATATACATGCTACCACTTTGAATTTCACACTTCATACACTGACAACTTTTATCCTATGGCAAGGACTTACAAGAGAAAAAGGTATTTTTTAAAATCATTTAATTCCACAAGACAGATTACGAAATTATGTACTTTGTCTTTCCAGTGGAAAGAAAGGACAAAAGGACAAAGGAATCTAGCTACCGATGTATCCATGGATTTGCCAACTCCCATGCCAAGCTGATAAACAAATCTATCACATTATCTACATTTGATAAAAAACTGGTTTAACAATCTTATAGGATGGACCATAAGAATATATTCACCTACTTTTAATTAACCAAGACTAATTAATACACTCTATAGCTTACTTCCCTGCCCATAATGCATCAGCAGTTCCCATCTCATAAACGTATCAAAACCAGGGTTAAGGTGCAAGAGCTTAGTGGAACAAGTACTGGAGAAGAGGCAGGGATGGACTCCTACACAATCCTCAAAACGTAACTTTAAGGAAAAGAAAATTATTCAAGCCCTATCACAGAATACGGATATACACTAGCTTTTTGTCCTTTCATGGAGATAAGTAAAACATACTGATATGTTTTACTTAAATAAAAAACTAATTACTTTGACTGGTACACTAAGTCTTACATTGTCAAAGAACTACTGCACCATCTTTCTCTTCATTGGTTCCAAACAGAGCTGTTATACCTAGCTTTTCCTCTACAGTGTGGAGCAGAATATACACACTTTCACATGGGGAGCAGGCAAATGCTTGCAGTGAAAATACTTAGTTCAAGGTTAGTGTAAACTCAGCAGTTAGGCCCTGAGTGAGAGTGAAATACTTATTCACTGAATTGAAACATCCATTAAAGTGTCATATGAAATCAATCTGAATTGACTTGTGAAGAACAGAAAATTAGGAGAGTGGGGAGGGGGAACAGGGGTTGTCCCCAGGTGTCAGCCATTTAACAGCTGTTAAGACACTGGCTTTCTACAAGAAGTGTAAACATAGTTGAGAAAACAGCATATTGCTGCAATCTTCCCTAACAGGTCGTTGCTCATGTGGTATACACATGTACTTACTGTAGGGATTCACTTCATTAAATTCTAGGTGTTTCTCAACTGTCAGGCTTAGGTATCATCACATCTTCTCTTTAATAGAAGAAAGATTTTACAAAACTTGGTTTCTCTGTGTAGATTGTGCCTCATCTAAGAGTAAGACTGAATGCAGACTAAAACCTCTCATTTCAGTGGAGAAACCACCTGTGAGCTTTCCCTCTTCCTCCTCTCCCACAAACTGCTCATTTAATCAAATTGAGTATCATTTAGACTTAACTCCCATGAAATTAAGGCAAGACCAGACAACATGTTCAAAAGCTATCTGGGATTGGCGACTGGTGACATGCAGACAACAGGACCACATTGGCCTTGCATCCTTGAGAAAAAATAAAAAAAAATATAGAATTCATGCATGTCTGCATACTTGTGTCTTGTTACTATCACCTGGCTAAAAAGGATAAATCAGGGATCTCCTGAAGGAGAAATAATATGAATCTTTTTTTTCTTTCATGACAGCAAATATATGATGAAACTAATACTCAACCCCACCAAATATATGTAACAAAATGCTGCCAGCCACAATAAAGAAACCATTTAAAAAATGCAACTTCCCAAGTACCATAGTTATCCAAGTAAAAGCCCACATGCTATAATAATGAGCTCAAGGAAGCCATGCTAGGAGATGGCAATTATAAATGTTAGAATTATCATCCAAGTCACTTTTACCCTGTTTACATCTAGTTGAAGGCTCAGTGGTTCCAGCACTATCTATAATATTTTGTCTCATCTTTCAAGGGTTATTCCTGTTTCTATCGATAGTTTCCAAAATCCAGGGAGATTTCTGACATACTAAAGGGACATAATGCTATAAGTAGCCTTGCTCAGCAGCAAAATACTACAGCAACTAATGATCTGGTCTATCAGCTTTTAAATATATGATATCTCTTAATAGGAAACAGGTTCCAAACAAGAGTTAGATAGCATGCTAAGCTGCTGTTTTCCCTACCTGCATTTTCCTTTGAGATCTATTCTCACCACAGACCTATGTCTGAAACTTGTGTGCAAGGCTATTTTTGAGATCTATGCTGGAAGACTTATTCATGATGTGCCACGACATATTAGGGTTAACATCATTTTACTTTAAAACAACAGTTCTGGAACTCTGTGTTCATGCAACCTGACCTACAAGACAAATCAAGCATATTCATTTTCATGTTGAGTGTACTTGGATCTTTCAAACAAAAAACAGAGGAGGACCATAACCACTATGTGATAGTGGTAAAACACTATCATTACCTGCCAACTTTAAATTTTAATGCTTCCCAACAAGGGCTGAACACAGTAATTGCACCGAGTCTTCGCTAATTGTATTGAACATCACCCAACTGGTCTTTCCAGGAATGTAATAAGCAGCGATGCAGAAGAGAGAAATGAGGCTTCTCAGGCTCTATTCTATCTCCTGTCCAAACCAAGTTGGGATAGATTTCCTACTCAATTCTTCTTAAAGAATCAACAATCTTTAAGTGAAATCCACTGTCCAATGAAAACCCTTTGTATCCAGAGTTTTAAAAGACATATAATGTTTAGATTTCCTCTTATTTCCCAGTGCTGAGACAATATTAGCACTTGAGTGAGATGTCTGTAGGTGACAAGTGTGGAAAGTACTGCAGTCATCTCATCTAACACTTCCCATTATCATATATATGCATTTATATATTATATTTAACCTTTAAAAACAGAACAGTTAATCATATACACATAGACTTTCTTCAGAAAAAGATTTCAAATAAATCTTTTCTAAAATTCTAGCAGCCATTCTACCTGGAGCATCAGTGAATCCTGCTGAAATATAAGACTGCACTCATGCCACCATACAACAGTAATTTTGCTATCTAGTTGACTATTAACAAACCCATGGTCGAGGAACGCAAAAGTAAGCGTAATTTCATATATAACACGACTGCCCCCTTGTGTCAAACTAGATCCCCTTCCTTTAGCAAGGCGATTTCTCACATCATCTTTAACTTATTTTTATTTTCTTAATATGAAAAAAAAAAAAGGAATATCAAACTAGCTTGTTGAAACTATAACAAAACAAAATGTAAGCTATAGATGATAGAAAGCAATGTGGAAAATTGCAACACATATTTCCAAATTTATATAATCCTAGATGTTCAACAGGTTTATTAATAACAATGAAAAAAAAAAAAAAAAA
>NDXB01006190.1:15015-72060 GCA_002631895.1 Agapornis roseicollis | reverse complement strand
CAGTCTGTAGGACCACAAAATATCGTGCTGTAAATGTGCCAGAAATGTAGAAATGAATGCCCAAATGCTTCCAGACTTTCTCCATCAAAGCTGTAATTAAATAATTGAAAAATATATTTTCTGGTATGATAGGATGGTAGATTAAAGCTTAGTGTTAGCATCATTATCAGCAGAAATGTTTTTACAAAAGGCATTACAATTTTCTTCATTCATATGCCCTGCATATACTTTCCATCTGAACTATTGTGTTAATACCAAGGGCAAACATTGGTGCTAAATAAAGGCAAAGATTTCACATCCATAGTAATAAAACTAAGTAAGAAACTGCAGGTGTAGCTGTACTAAGAGCCATGATTTGCACACTGATGTGGAGTTCCAGTAATGGCTTCAGCAGTATGCTGCTGTATAAGGAAAGATAGTTACCAGTCAAGCCAGAGAGCCTTGGACTTGTAGCTTAAGTCATATTCCTGTTGCTCCCTGGTTCATTAATTAGTGGATTGAGCAAGCTAACATAAATATTGAAGCTGAAATCTTCAGAGGCAATGTGCATAGTACCATTAATAAGAAAGCAGTGTAAATCTGGGAAAAACTACTCCCATGCCTGCTTTAGTGGTAAGGCTTCATATACCCAGTCAGTTCTTATGCTGCTGTCCTGCTTTCAGCTGGGATAGAGTTAATTTTCTTCCTAGTAGCTGGTCCAGTGCTGTGTTTTGAACTTAGTCCGAGGACAATGCTGATAACTCACTGATGTTTTAGTTGTCACTGAGTAGTGCTTACGCACATGCCAGTGAGGAGGGGTACAAGAAGCTAGGAGAGATCAGAGAGACAGGACGCTTGACCCAAACTAGCCAAAGTGTTATACCATACCACAGTATATAAATAGGGAAGTTACCCAGAAGGCCCAGATTGCTGCTAGGGTTGGGCTGGGTATCAGTCAGCTGGTGGTGAGCAATTGTACATCACCCAACATCACCTGTGTCTATTGGGGATTTTTCCTTTTGCCTCCTAGTTTCTTTCCATTTGTTATTTCCCTTATCATCTTCATTAGTAGTAGTAGCAGTATTATATTGTACTTTAGTTAGTGAATGGTTCTTATCTCAACCTGTGGGGTTTACATTCTTTCGATTCTCCTCCACATCCCACCCAGGGCAGGGGGATAAAGGGGGAGTGAGTGAGCAATTGCATGGTACTGAGTTACCAGCTGGGTTTAAATCACAACAGTTGCCTACTAATCAAAGTACTTTGGGACAATGGCAAATCTCTGGAGTGCTTTTCTATTAGTCCATTTAGGTCAGTATCCTGATAACACTTATTATTCCTTAGAATTCTTAATAATGTGAGTAGTCCCACTGAAGACAAAACACTAACTCATCAATATAGAGAAGTGTTTGGCTATGACTAACTCCTGTAGTCCTTTTGAATAGTCAGCAATTAATTTGAAACCTCTGGAATCAAAGATATTCTAATTAAGCCAGCTGACTTTGAAGAACCTTTCCATAAATGACATGCTTCTGTCAAACTGTGACTACTTGTGGAGGACTATTCAACTATTTCAGTAAAGGAGAACAGCTATTATACATGAGAAGCACATTAATTAGACTGGTAGCAAAGCCTGCTTAACTGTGCAGAGAACTGGGGAAAAAAAGATAAAGTGGACACGTTGCACAATAGGAAGTTTCAGTCTTATTCTATATACTCTATATGTGCTGCCACCTTAAGACTAACTTGATGCCTCTGGATTAATTGTACCAAATGTGTAATGGATAGCTAGGCAACCATCATCAAAAGGCTGTGTTACTTATGGATGCTAGGCTTTGTTCTTTACAGGACACAGAAGCTTCTCTTCAGTCAAGTCACTTATCTTTATGATACTACTGCAATTTCATTATTGGATAGCTGTCAAGTCACTAAGTTATATTTTAGAATTTCAGTTAACAAAACAAGTTATAAATGCTAATTACAGATACCACCCAAATGTGCATATAACCTGGAAAGGTACAAACCCAGCTTAATAGCATAGGCGCTTACAGTTTAAACAAGCAGCTCAGGTTATCTATGGAAAAGTGCCAGCATGTAGACAAGCCCATATGAAAGAATGGTCTCAGTTTCTCTTTGTTGTTTATAATAATTTAGCTTGTGTGACCTGACTTAATTTTTCTGATTAGAAATGAAACTGTTAACCTATACTCCAGATCATTTCTGTCTAAGTGTGGAAACCAGACATGTGAGCAGAGGGAACTTACTTTATTACTAAGCAGCATACAGGAACTGTAATTAGAACTGACAGAAATGCTGAAAAACCATTATCAGACAGCAGATTAGCACCAGCTATTGTAACTAGTGTTTTTTATATTAACATTACCAGCCTTCTAAAGATGACAAGCCAGTATCTGAATTGACAAAGCGCTAGTGAAGCACTTTGTGACACCTATGAATGTCCTAATAAAAATTGTATTTTTCAGATATATGGAATAATTTATACTTCAAAGTAATTTTATTTTGGAGCCAGCTAAGAATGTTGCATTCAAAAGTGCCATTTTTATAGGAGCATCAGATTTTTTCTGTCTTGCCTTTACAGGTGGAAGTCACTGACCAGACCACCTTCAGATTTAAAAGGTCTTAAACATGACACTGGTCACAGAATACATATTCTATCATCCTTTGTTTCACTAAAGGTACAAATCATTGCCAACTGTGTCACTGTGGTTAGGTATTTAAGGTAATTCCTGTAACTAGTGCCATTATTACCTACTATTTCTTGGGGAAAAAACGGGGTTTCTGTACTACTAGTAATGAATGGTGTTTGATCTGCAAAATTTTTTTTAGCAAAATATCTTGTGGGAAGGTGTTTAAAGATACTTATCAACTGCTCAGGATCCGGCTGGGGTGAACCTAATTACATTCCATATAATGGCCTTCTCAGCAATAAGAGTTTATGGAATGGAGGAGCAAATCAAGATATTTGTGGTCATGGTACCTGTTTTCCCATGTAACCATTATGCACGTTGAGGCCCTGCTTCCCAGGAAATGGTTAAAAATCTGCCTGCTGATGGGAAACAGTGGATGGATTCTGTACTTTATTTTGTTTGCACATGCAGCCTTGCTTCACCTATTATACTCTTGTTATCTCAACCCACAAGATTTCCACCTTTTGCTCTTCCAAACCTCTCCTGCATTCCACTGGGACAAGTAAGCAAATAACTGGGCAGGTGCTTTGTGTCTGCCAAGGTCAACCCACTACATAACCACAATTAACCTTGTGATTAAAACTAAAATCAAGTTTGTATGACAAACCAAGTGTCACCAGATAAAGTGTAATCCCTCATTTACTATCTGTGCTCCCTTCATCTGACCCATGATTTAGCAGTTAGCATATGAAAGGTAACACCCTGCGGTTCCATGAGTCCTATTTGCCTTTGAAAGACAGCTACATCAGCTCTCTTCCAGTTACCTGCAAATTGCCTAGTCTTCAAAGATTATTAAAAGTGAACAGTTCAGGTTCAGCAAGCTCCTCTTCCATTGCTCTTATGTGTTCTGCTTTATAGTCATGCAAGGTTTTCTCTTTGATATTGTCCCTATTTATAGTTAGAACTAAAGTATTTTACTGTGTCTGCAAGATGCAGAAATCCTGCTTCTCTTCAGTTGATTAAATGTTTACTTACTCAGAACTATTAACTCATTCTTTCATTTTTACCAAACCTTTAGCACTGACAGGATTTCATAGGTTCTTAATTTATGAATTTTACTCTTTTTCAGTCTTCGTGTCTGCTCCTTTTGGTTTTCCTTATGAATTGCCCAAGAGCTAATTTGTCTACTGTGGCACATATGCTGCTATATTCTCCATGGCGCAGAAGAGCCCATCCACAATGCAATACTATTCCCAGTAACAATCAAGTGTTTAATCCTATGCTGAATGAAATCAGGAGGGAAGCATGCTGTCAAAAATTCATGATATGTTGTAACTGGATAGAAGGCTGCTAAACATAACACCTTCCTGTTGTGCTATTTAAACAGTGACAAGATTTCAGCACTGTAATGCTCTCAGATTTTTTCATAATTAATTAAATTAACAAAATCTGAAGTAGTTCAGACTGGGTATCATTGCTCAATGTTACTGTTTACTTGAAGAGTTCCAACTCCTAGGGCTTTATAAACACCAAAAGGAAACTGGTCCCAGCCCAAAACATATTACACAAGACAATCCTATTGTCTTGAGCATCATAAGAAAAGCAGAGATGTTTCATTTCTTCGAACAGACCATCTACTAAGACACTGCACAGAATTCAATTAGAAGAAAAACAGTTGTTTATTGTGTGCTATTGGAAACAAATTAGGCACAGAGCAGCATACCAGACAAGTGATACTTCCAAATATATCCACTCATTTTCAAGAAGCCTTTTCAATGTGGGATGTAGCAGAAAGCTGTATATTTAACAGGCTTATTGGTATTAGCTGTGGATTTTCTCTATGTAGATGTCTCTGTATTCCTTTGCAAGTTACTTTCTTTCCACCATCATCCACAATTATATTGCAGGCCTAAATGTTCCAAGTGTATCAGCTGTTCCATTGTTCCAGATCATTATTGTATTACGAAAAGCTATCTTTAAAGGATAGCATCTTTCAGCATGGCAGAAATTCATGGTTGTGCTGGCTGCAGTAGTTGGTTTGCCAGAATTTCATTACAGCCCTTGCTAGTGCTTTACAAAATCTGGGACGTTCTTCAGCTGCTCTCACCCACTGGGGTAGTTCGAGCTGAATGGCATCAACAGTGCCAGAGGTACGGGAACCAAAAGTCTTTGTTATGTATCCACCACTATAATAGCTCCCGTTATTTGGACTAGGATTGGATGGAGAAGGCACACAGACATAACTGTTATCTTGTTCTTCAATGTATTTACCCAAACTTCTGTTCCCTGCAACCAAAGTCTGAGAAGAGACATTGACTAGCTGAGTGGCCAGATGGCTAATTGAGGAACATGACACAGAAAAGTCTCCTGAGTTAAGAGAAGTTTTTGGAAGAGTGTAACCTAATTCTATCCACCGTTCAGGATGCGCTTGTCCATGGATATCCAGAATCAGGCCCTCTGTCATCTGTCTTTTTGCGGTGGTCAAAAATCCCATGTATTCCTCCCATGCCTGTTCTGCTTGGGGAATTCCAAAGCAGGCTTCTTTCTTTACCCTGTTAGCATCCATCTTGAATCTCTGAAGGTGGTTTATAATGATATGTGGGAAGAAGCCACCAGTAATGCTGTTGATTTCTTCAGCAAGAGCTTCAGCAACCTCTATAGTATACCTGTCTTGGTTAGTAGCCACTTTGCATTTCTTGTAACTTTGAATACTGCCAGGAGGACAATCATGAGAGAAAATACAAGAGGATGTCTTTGCATCCCAACAAGCAGCTTCTCGATCAGGGATGTCTTTGGGTTCCATTGACCCACCATGTGGGACAGAGAGAATCAGGTTCATGTTGCCCACTTGATATTCTGTGAAATTATTATGACCAAATATAACCTCTTTGGTGCCAGTGGATTTCAAAAGCAAATATAAAGCGGAAAGGAAGAACATATACATATTTTTCGTTTGCTGCTGGAAGACTAAGTAGTATGGAATATATCAGTACCTACATAAAAGAAAAAGAAAAAGGGGTTAGATTACTTACAGCTGGGAGCATATGAGAGACTGTTCAGCTGCTGCTGGAATCATTGGTTACTGATTAACCTATTTTAATTTTGTTCCATGTTGCACAAAGAAGAAAATTATTTATATGAGAAACGAAATGGAATAGAGCACTTAGTGTGGCTAAATGTAACTGATACAGTGTTTCCAAAAGACAGGATTCTCCCAGAATAACAGAGTGAGGGAAACAGTAGATCACTGGGCCTTCTTCATTTCTCCCAAAAGCACAAACTCTATTTGATCATCCTATTATGATCCCAGAAAAGCACTAGATCCCAGCAAAATATTTGAAATAAATCTTTTTCAACCAAAGTCTCCCTTTTTTTCACCTCTGAAATTTAATAAAATTCTAACAAAATTTGCTAGAACATGTATCTCATTGGCCTGTATAAAATGTCTTTCTGTTATCCACATGACTACAGGAACTAGAGGCTATGTCAGCTCAGACCAGCACTGAGCTCATGTAAAATAAGCAGACTGATGAAAACTGAGTGCTACAAAGCTCCACCTCTATCTGTGCTCCAGGCTGAGTTAATTTGGTAGCATTATGCATACCAGTGAGTGCATTGAGGAGTGACTCTGTTCTCTTTAGTTTTTAAGTCTCCACTGTCTCCAAAGGAACTAAGATGTTTCTAAGCCTTTGCTAACTCTGCCTTTTTTGGAAAGCTGGAATTTATCAAGATGCTGGCAGCACTTTCTGGTTTGAAGGCATTACACCTTTAGAAAGACCAGTGTCTTGAGTATAACTATGCTGGATGGATATAAAATGAGTGAGTCAAGTCAGTGAAGAGCAGAATAAAAAAAGGATACTTTTCACTTCCACAACTAAATAAAACCTCTCAACATAGGTCAGAAGAGGAGCATGTAAGCAGATGCATTTGAAAATGAGGCAGGCTGCCCTGTTGTATGGCCTGCCCCTATCATTACATCACCTGCAGAGATGCAGAGGATAAGAGGAGCAGACAATGCACAGAATAAGAAAGAAGATCTGCAAGAATCTGTCCATAACATCTGGCTTGGGAGCGTGTGAAAAGAGCCAGCAATATTGAAAGGGCAGGATATAGTATGGAAGCACCCTCCCAGCAGGCACCTACTCTTGGAAAAGGAAAGGGCAATTTCACCCAAATAAGGCAGCAAAATATTATTTTCCCACTCTGAGGGAATCCTGCTGGCATTTTAGAGATAACCTCTGCTGCTCACTGAGCTCATCCACACTGAGGAGCCTGTACATGAAAAGCAAACATCTGTCTTCCTCTCTTCTTTCTGGGCTGAAAGTACTGAAACAGTTGCGCTTGAATCAGATCCCTGAGAATCTTACCAGTTTTCCTACAGGGCATAATTAACAGCTTTTTTAATTTCTTTTTAACCTTTCAGTTAACAAGTCCTTTTACTTGAGCTACTGGCTAAAAGCAAATTCTTATCTAAGTCCTTGTATGCTTCCTCAGATTTCCTTGAGACACATACCTTCACCTACTAGTTCACTGTCTGCATTACCAGAAGCACTGGGAAAAGAATATTTCCAACCATCATTCAAAATCCCTTTCCTCAGAAAAAGAGGCTGCACATGCAAAAAGTGCAAGAATAGCTTACCTCAGGTGTAGTGAGGTCCAGCACCAAGTTAAGTAAGTCAGCAGCAAAAACTCCCAGTCACTGCTCAGCTGCCCCAGAAAGACTTGGGTTTCCTTTGCTTCAGGCTCTCATCTTAAATAGAATGATACAGCTGTTCCTTTCCCACCCCCTGCCAAACTGTTTATTATCATCTGCAGCAGCTTGCTTGTCTTTTTGCAATTTCTTGTTAATGATTGACTCAAGCTGTTAACACCACTAGATCAGGCCTCAAAGATATGTGGAGAGAGAGCTCTATATAATTCCCAAACTGGAAGAAAGTTGCCTCAGCATAGCTCAGGCTGTGGGCTGACTTGGAGAGTCTGGAGGACCTTTATGACCCCAGACTGCTTTTCTGCACGACATCCAAGGGCTGCAGAGCTAAAATGTGAAGTCACAGTAATACAGGCTAGAACTGCTGTTTCGGACTTCATCATAGCAAAGCACACACCTTTCCAAAGGATTTTAACTCAGAGGGATGGTGTTCAGAGAAGCACAGAAGCATGTGCACTAGGAGGAATATGCTAGAAAATGTAACTGTCTTCTTCAGCACAATGGTGGAAGTCCATGTGCATAAGGAAAAATTAACAGGCTCCAAGTTCTCTGTTGGTCATAGCTAAACTTACCATGAGGTTAAAAATAATCCACACTATTGTAAGCTGGTAGTAACCACTGTGGGACTAGTTTGAAGGCTTACCTATAAAGAAAGGGGGGGAGAGAGTTCTTCCTGCTTCTGCACCTTCAAAAGTGAAACTGGACTGACCGCAGCACTTTGCTTCAGCTGGGGCTTTCTCTGTTCCAGAGGTCTCTAGAGGCCAGGTTGAGCCATGCAGCTATGTGGCACAGAGGCTTCAGCTGCACCCAGGCTATCATTTCACAACAAAGAATCAGAAAAGGGAAAAAAATATGCACTGGTATACCAGAAGCTTAATGTGCTTTTGTTCTCTGTACTGACATATGCTTATGGATACCAAAAAGACCCCCAAACCTGCAAACAGCACAACCACACCGAGAGAGAGCTTGGAATAGTCAGTAAAGGTGGCGACATTTGTAATGAAGAGGGTTTTGAGGTTGAATGGCATAATTCTGGTTTTAATTTTTGGAGTCTTTTGGAGGAAGCGTAGGAATTTTTCTGAGACTTCACTGTAGAAAAGGTGATAGGATACATCTGGTTTTGTGCACGCTCATTTATGCATTTAAAGCCACCTGTTACGAGAAAACACATTTTCTGCACTCGGAATCAATCCAAGGTATGCCTGGCAGAGAAAAGAATGGGAACAACTGGAGATGGCAAACTGAAAAGTCCTCTGAGTTGAAAGAGAAAGACAAAAAAAGACAGATTGGCAGGGTGGGGACAGGGATGTCCTTTGGAATACTGCAAGGAGAGGGATCTCAGCATGAAGAAAGGAGGAAGTACGTCAATTTATAATAAGAAAACACAGAGACATAAAGAAATGTAGAAAATAAAGAAAGAAAGAAATGTAGAAAAAGATAGACTACTGGTGTTTTGTTTTTCACAGTGAATCAACCAAGTAGGCTTCAATGCAAGAGTCTCCCATGATGCTGATTCAGTTTTGCACCCATGACCCAGCATAGTATGATCTCTTTTCCTGGTGTGTTTTCATGTTACTGATGTGCAGCAGCTCACAGCTACATGTTGCTGACAGGATCCCATTCTGCTTCTCATTATGTATCACTTCAGACATAAGGAGTGAAGAACCACAGTTAAGCAGTTGTCTCTTGGCTGTGATAACTGGATGTACTGTCTGTCCTTTTCAGTATTTTCTTAAAGAACAAATCAGCAAAATGCACCTCTTTTCCACATCTTCTTGCCACTGCTGCAAATACACATACTTTGATTGTTGCTTATGAACTGACGAAAATGCTTTTTGGTAATACATATATGGTGAATTTTTTTTTAAAAAAAAAAGCAGCAAAAATCACCTCTAGCCCCTGAGCTACAGGTTTCAACAAAAGTCTTGCAAGCTTCAGTGGAGTTTTGCTTGGATTTGGGATTGTACTCCTTGGCTTATTTCTCCTATACATCCCTGCCTTAGCACTTAACAAACCTCTGGTGAGTAACAAGACAGCATTTCACATCATTAGTGCACTATACAAATGTTGTGTCTATTTCAGGTACTCCAAATGAATGTAGTCAGCATCTAAAGTTTCAGAGAAAGTGACTGGGTGTTATGTCTGTGGCTCATACATCCTCACATTGACAATGTGTACAGAAAAAGTTTTCTATGA
Source organism: Agapornis roseicollis (assembly GCA_002631895.1). Classification (NCBI taxonomy): domain Eukaryota; kingdom Metazoa; phylum Chordata; class Aves; order Psittaciformes; family Psittacidae; genus Agapornis; species Agapornis roseicollis. The sequence continues at coordinate 62,529 of NDXB01006190.1, read as the reverse complement.
AAGTAAATAGAAATTTGAAATATAACTCTTTTATGCCTCTTCTGTATTGTAAAGACCAAGGAAGACTGCATTTTTACCTGTGTTCAGTACATCCATAACAGAGCACAACCGATCATTGCAAGGCACGGTATTGAGCTTGTGTAAGGATCTGAGTCTGCTGACAAAGAGGAACAGATTAGATTGAGATGGCTGACACACAGACTGCCTCAGGCATTGACTTTTCTGCCTTCCTGGAAATTGTTGTTCTCTGATGTAACACAACATGGCTGATGAGTCAGCCAGCTAGTTAATAACAAGAACTAAAATAGATGTGTTACATACTGCTTATCACTCTGGAAGCTAGACTGGCTATTGAATCACTCTGATAATCCATATTATTGATCTGGAGCTTCCATGGCTTGTTTCATTCTGTTATAGCTGGTCATCTGCTGTGAAAGCTTTGACATAATGTATGATCCCTGTTTAGACTACTTGAGTTTTGGTAAATTACAGATTAATAGGAGAGGAGAAACACACTCTCTGCTGGTTTTGGCTGGGATGGGGTTAATTTTCTTCCTAGTAGCTGGTGCAGTGCTGTGTTTTGGATTTAGTCTGAGAATAATGCTGATAACTCACTGATGTTCTAGTTGTCACTGAGTAGTGCTTACCCTGATCAAGTACTTTTCAGTCTCTCATGTTCTGCTGGTCTGGAGGGGTACAAGAAGCCAGGAGGAGCCAAAGGTGTATTCCATACCACAGCACATCATGCCCAGTATATAAACTGGGGGGAGTTACCCACAAGGCACCAGTCCTGGCTCTGGTCAGGCTGTGTAACAGTTGGCAGGTACTAAGCAATTGTATTGTGCATCACCTGTGTTTATTATGCTATTTCCTTTCCCCTTTTAGTTTTATATTCTCTCATTACTTCCCTTACAATCATCCTCATTAGTAGTGGAAGTAGCATATTGTACTTTAATTATTAAATGGTTCTTATCTCAACCTGTGGGGTTTACATTCTTTTGATTCTCCTCCTCATACAGCCCAGGGTGGGGGACAGAGGATGGTTTGTGAACAGCTGCATAGTACTGAGTTGCCAGCTGGATTTAAACCATGACACACTTAGTACACACTGTCAGCTAAATACAGCTAATAAAGCTGAGCTTAGCAAGGATGTTTTTCAGTAACTGACAGCAGTTAACTGTCAGCTAATATCGTTCTTGCACATTAGAGTGATTGGTGCTCAGCGTATTTCTTGTGGAACCACTTATGAGTAAAAAAAAATACAAATCTTCTACCAAACCTACATCCTCTCACTAGTGTTTCTGTTGATAACTGAGATACCTTTCACATAAATCATGGGTTTGGCCTGGGTTTACTGAAGCAGATGGCAGTTGCAATATTAACTAATCTGGGTTTTTAATGATTTTACTAACATTATTCACACAATATTTGCCTCATAAATGAGGAGCTTTTAAAAACATTTCCTCTGCTACTAAATACAGCTTTAAGAATGTCTTCCTCTAGACTTCTCTCAAATGTGTACAAGTGTGTACATGAGTTTGTTTGTACTATTAAGGCCTGGCTTCTTAGCTAAGCAAAGTGTGAAAATATGGAAATTTCAATAAAAGGCAGATGAAGGGTGCAGTAAATGTAATACTGCTGTCTATCAGAGAGAGACTGAATTTCTTTTCCTACACAGTTATTGAATAGTCCAACTAACTGGCAGCTAGACTTTCTGAAATAAAAGTGATTGAATTCTTATGCAGTAAAGGCAATAGAGTAACAATAATAAGGAATTCACTGAAATTTTGGAAAAACTAGTATAAATCAGACACCTGATCAGATGTCATCAAAGCTGGTTGAAAGCTTTTGCAAAGCACCCATTTTTATTCCAAGTATTTTAATCTACCCTGTGAAAACAATTCCAGCAGTGCCAGATAATGTAGGGAAGGAAGTTTACTGAAAATCTGTAAGATGTCCTTGTCCAATGTGGTGCACAGTGAGAACAAAATTAATTTTGCTTGACCTTGGCTGTGAAAATATCAGTTGTCTGCATCCAACCTAGTGATCCTATTTCCTCTCCATAGTCAGTGTTGAGAAAGAAGCACTTCTCAAGGTACCTTAGCACACTTATCTTGGGCATCTATCTTAAATTTCCATTGGGGGTCAGCAAAGCTGTAATCTATAGCTCTTCTTTTTTATTACATGAAACGAAGTAATTGTAAAGGAAACAAAAATGTTCCTGCTACACTTTCTATTTCCATGTCTGTTTGAAATGTGTTCTGCCAGTCACTATTACAAAACTTGTCAGGGAAATAAAAAACACACCACAGGAATTTGGCGTAGTAATTTCTAGTCCTAGCAAATTCTCCAGATACACGAGCTACCTGTGAAAGGAAAGGATTTTATATATTATTATAAGTCTTGTAGACAACCACAACTCATTGCTACTCTTCAGTTTCATGTAGTATCTAGGGAAATAAAACTGCAATACTACAGTATTCTTTAAAGGAATCACTCACCAAAGTATTATCCTCTGACTGCTTCCTTCCACAAGACACAGTTGAGCTTAAAGACCAGTATCTTTAGCCATTTTAAGTCAAGATAATTCTACTGAAACCAGCAAAGCCTTCAACTCACTGTGTAAAACTATTATTTTATATAAGTTATGATATGTAATGAAAGTCGGTCATAGTCAGGCTGAAGATATTTATAACAAACTGAATGTTAATTCATATCATGCTAACTCTTCAGCTCCAAGGTAGCCACCCTTTCACATTTAAGGCATCAAAGAGGAAAATCTGAGCTGACAAGAAATCTGGATCTCTGGCTTCTCTCAATGCAAGCTCTTTGGCTTCAGTGCTTCTGACTCTGAGGTTCACATTATGACCTTTTTTAATGTAATCTAGAAGAAACAATAAAAAGTAGATTTAATTGAATTGCTCTTGACATTTTGAAAGATACGGATATTTTGTCTACCTTGATTATTGTTCTTCCCATTAACGCAGAAGTTTGAAGGAAAAAGAAATGTCAGAATATATATAAGAACATACTCTTAAGAGACCCTAATTGAAATGGAATTCTAGTTGCAATTGGATTTAAACTTCCGGAGCATATCAAATATAGACAGAATCATGGAGTGAAAAGAAGAATCAGAAAAAAGAAATTTAATCAGTATTTTCAGCTTTAAAACATCTTGTGCTGTTACCGTGGCCAGATTATTTCTATGTATTTCTCAGTGCACACACAATATTCTTAACAAGCTATAATTCAGATGTGGTTTTTCCAAAGTGCATTGAATTTAGGCCTTGATGTCCACTGTCCGGAAACACTGTTTTTCTGCCCTGCTGACTGAGTCATCCATGTAATGGAGTCAAAGTATTGAAAGAACTATACAGACTTCAAAATGGAAAGCTCAGATATATTCCTCACTGCAAATTTTAATTTAAGCATACCTTTATGTTAACTAACAAGAAAAAGAAGGTCTATGACATATCTCAAACTCAAAACTTGTCAACTGTTGATCATTTTACTCCAGACAATCTAATTTTCACCCATAACTTGAAATCCTTGCAGTGGAACTGCAGTACTAACATCTCAGATGGCTTGTGTTGTGGCAAATGTGGCGCTGGCCTTGATGTGGGAGATGTCACTGTGTGCTCTGACCAGCCCTCTGCTGGAGGGCTCTTTTCTTCATTTACATGTTCTAGCTGTGCCTTTTGGAGTGACAGCAGGATCTCATCGGGACACAGCAGATATGTCATACAAGGGAAAGCCCATCTGATAGTTCGTACCTGTGTAGGAAACAGGCAGGGATGGGGGAGGAAAGGGGAAGGAAAGGTCTTCAAGATACTCTTAAATGAATTTGTGCTATTACTTTTATACCAGTTATTGCATTTATGCAATATTTATTTATGCTATTTATGGCATTTATGCTATTCCATGAGGCCTGGAAGGGCACGTACAATCATGTTGTTCAGGAATGGAAAACTTTAATCATAGAAATAAGTCATTTCCTGTTTAGAATTACAAACATACCAGATATTTAAACTCTGAAATTTCAAATGAAGTATTAAATTTGATTCCTCTTCATTTAATCATATATCTTCCATTCCAAGACAGTATCATAATTTCTCATACTCTCTTCATAGAGACATGACCCCTAATCAGGATTCTTTCACCAGACCTTCACTAGGAGCAGCTTAATAAAGCAGTCAAACATCATGCTTTCTTTTTTAATTTGAGAAAATCAGTGAATAAGAACACCTGCTCCAGTGCACTGATTCTTCTTCTAGAGTGTTGGCAAAATTCTAGTCCCATGAGCTCATCACTTGAGGCTGGAAATGTGCATGTACCCTTGCATTAATTCCAGTCTTACCTAAGTACCAGCTCAACAAATGAAACAGACATGTATGCTTTTATGCTTGTAGAGAAAAATGGCATAATAAGTATTGCATGTGTAGTGTCTCCATTTGTTCCAATTCTCTCCCCATTCATTTCTACACTGCATTTTCGTTTTCAGCAATGTATGAAGACAAAAAACATCAGGAGTAAAATCAATCTGAGACTATTCTAGGTTCCATCACATCTGTGAAAGAACTTAAGGTTGGCACTGCAGAGTCCCTTGTCATCCTAGTCTGGAGAGGGCCTTTTTACATGGGCATGTAACAATACGAGGAGAACTGTCTTAAACTGAAAAATGGTAGATTTAGATTAGACATTAGGCAGAAGTTCTTCCCTTTGAGGGTGCTGAGACACTGGCACAGGGTGCCCAGAGAAGCTGTGGCTGCCCCATCCCTGGCAGTGTTCAAAGCTAGGTTGGATGGGGCTTTGAACAACCTGGTCTTGCGGAAGGTGTCCCTGCCCATAGCAGGCAGGTTCTAACTAGATAAGCTTTAAGATCTCTTTAGATGCTTAAAGTAGCTGCACTTCCTTTGCCAGAGGCAAATTTCACGGTTTACCCTTCAATATCAGAGCCTGTTTTCTCAGCATTTGCAGCTGTCCTACAAGCACTGAACCTTTCAAGCCCGGGTTTAAATGAGTAGCAGGCTCCAGAAATCTGCACGGTACCCAGCACGGGAACGAATCCTAAATGACCAGCAGCTCAGCGCCAGCTTGGGCACGGACCTAAATGCCCAGATCGCACCGCTCTCCCCTCCTTTTTCTCTCCTTCCCACCCCTTCTCAGTTGCCCGCGGTACCCCGAAGGCCGGACCGCCCGGGTCCACCTCAAGCGGGCGGAGCCCGGGCCACGCCGCTCCGGGCCTCTCCCGCGCGGAGCACGCTGGGACTTGTAGTTCGCTGCAGGGGCGGGGCCAGCGCCCTGAGCGCGCGCTGCTTGAAAATCGTAGGCGGCTGCCACGCGCCACGGCTGAGCGGAGCGGTGCGGTGTGGAGCAGGCCCTCCGTTCTCTCTCTCCTGTACTGAGGTACTGTCGGGTTGGCGGTAGGAGGTCGCGCTCCCTTTCCCCTCAGCACTGCCTTTCCCGCTCCCCGGGCAGTGGCGCCTTTGGGGGGGCCCCGAGCTGCCTTAGGCCTTCCCGGGGACGGGTACAGCTCCGGGTGTCAATACGTACCGCTCGGGGGAGGGCTCTGTGACCCCTGAGCTGGGCGGTGAGGGTAGGCCGGAGCTTGTCGCTTCTCGTACCCCCTTCCCGACTCTGTGCCCACTGCCTACCGGCCGCTTGCTGCTCCCGTTCCCCTCCGCGTTCGAGGCTTTGCATCTCTTCGGCCGGCGGAGGGGCGCTCCGGCTGCGCGGAGCTGCTCGAGTCTCGGGTCCAGCCCAGCGCCGTGCCCGCAATCTCACAAGCGGCTCCTTGTCCTCACGCGTTGGGTTTTCCCGCCTGCAGTTCAGCTAGCATCATGGGGATTCAGGGCCTGCTCCAATTTATCAAGGAGGCCGCGGAACCTACCCATGTGAAGAAATACAAAGGGCAGACAGTAGCTGTGGACGCATACTGCTGGCTGCACAAAGGCGCTTACGCTTGTGCTGAGAAGCTGGTCCGAGGAGAGCCGACAGATATGTGAGTCCTTGTTATGTTTCCTCTCGGCCCCCTTACGAGTTAAAGTTTTGTTAGCCTGAGGTGTCTTGAGCTAAAAGCTAAGATAAATCGGTTTTATTTTTTACTGTTGCTTCTTAATTGCCAGCCCCAGTTGTATTGCTTGGAAATGGGAATGTTGGCTGTAAGTGCATAGTTTTCCATCTGTGTAAAATAAGTTTTGAAGTATATATTGGGGTGAGGGGAAGCTCTAAAATATTTTCTGTTATAACCTCAGCGGTTAGGTGCGTTTGTTTGTTTTTCCAGCATGTCTTGCTCTCAATTGTGGTGCAATTCATGTGTTTCAAATTTAGTGTTATTTTCAGGAAAGTTGCTTGTATGAAGTGATAATTTGTCAATGCTGCTCTGGCAACAGTTACAATGACACTGAGAAACTCTGACAGATGTGTTGTGCTTTGAATAAATTGTGGTTTTGCTTAACACACTATATTTTTAGAATAGGTTTTCTGATGTAACAAGGCTTTTTTTACTTACACAGTTATATTTCTAAGGAAGGAAATGAAGAGAAACTAGTTGTATTTCAAGTTCAGATTTGGAGCTTAGACCAGATTTGCATGTGTTTTTGCCCATCTCTGGAAAATTGAGTTGAGCTCTCTTCTGGATTGACTATAAAGGAAGGTTAAGCTTTATGTTTTCAGAAAAAAAGATACACTGATTAGTTTAGATCAAACTTGACTTATGAAATTTTGATTAAGTGTTTAATTGGAAGCAAGAAGGAATTGGTGGTTTGCAAATGGGTTCAAATCTCTTAACTTCTGCTTCAGTTGAAAAACTGTAGTGTTTCTTCCAAACATGCTGCCTACCTGTGAATGTAGTAGAGATACCTCAGAGTCATTAAGAGTAGGATACACTGCAGTTGAGAAAGAAACTGATTGACAGGAGAAACATTAAAAGTCATAGGAAACTTTGGAACAGTTGCATTTACCTACATCAATATTTTATGATCAAATCTTGTTTCCATGCACATATGATCACTGATCTTGAACAACAGTCCTAAGCATACAGTTCTCTTTTCCTACAAGAAAATACGCAATAGACTTATGCTTAACAATGAAGCTCAACCTTTTCTTTCTTATTTTTGTTATTGTTGATACAGTTATGTAGCTTTTTGTATGAAACTTGTTGATATGCTCCTCTCATTTGGAATTATACCAATTTTGGTATTTGATGGATGCACCCTGCCTTCTAAGAAGGAAGTGGAAAAGGCTCGACGAGAGTAAGTACTAAACTGCATTGATTTGCAAGCAAAGCAGTATGTTTAACACTACAAGTTATTTTCAAAATTGAAAACCCCTCAAACTTCAGACAGGGGCTAATCTCTGGTAAGCTTTCCTGCAATGTAGTGTTATGTCATTTAATTTACATTTTAAAATCATACAAACCTCTTCTTAGAGGTTTTATTCCAAAAATAGAAATGCACTTCATAAATGAAAGCCCTTGTTATAGGGGAAGGAAGTAAACCTCTGAGCATTAGTTCCTGTAATGTGTTAAGGGCTTTTAGTTTAACTTACCTCATGATCGCTGGACAAAAATTGCTAATATATTTTATTTAAAAATAGCACAACTTTCCTCATCTTTCTGTACAAATAATCAGATAAGCTTGCTTCATGTTTGGATTCAGGTCTCTATAGAATGGGACTTTTCACTGAAACAGTGAGAATTTTTCACTAATTTTTTTTTATTCATAAGTTTTCATGAGACATGTGCTTCCTTCAGCATGGGGCAAACAATTGCCAGTAGTTCAAATAAATAAATGATGCCTTCTGTCCTCTAAACCAATAAGTATCTAATGTCAGATACTCCCAATTTCCATTAAATATATTTTATGGGTTATGTAACCTGAGAGTGGGCCCATCTCTTTTTACACTGTGGATTGCAGTTTCTAGAGTTGTCATTGGTTTTCCTGAGAAAACATCATAAGTTTCAACATGCCAATCTAATTGTCCTTGTTGATACAGTGACTTATGTTTAAAAGCCTTATACAGTAGAACAGATTTCCCTCCCCTCCCCTCCCCCCCCTTTCCTACCTGTTGCAGTAATTTCTGCTACTTGTTCTTTTAAGAGAAAATAATCTGAGATTGGTGGGTGTTTTTGTTTATTTTTCAGGAAGCGTCAAGCCAGTCTTCTGAAGGGGAAACAGTTGTTGCAGGAAGGGAGACTGTCAGAAGCTAGAGAATGTTTTGGGCGCAGTGTAAATATTACCCATGCTATGGCTCATGAAGTTATTAAAGTAAGTTGTCAATGCTGTTGGATACCAATGGATTTAAAAATAATCTATGCAGTAGGTAACATTTCTTTACTCTGTTTTTGTATGGCAACCTCTTCTATGTAGTAAGAAAAACATCTCCAGCTTGTTAGCCTCTAATTGTCCTACATATGCTGGATTACATTATGCACAGTTAACAAACTTCAAATTTATTATGCCCAATTGTATAAATCACATACAATTCTAAATATATGCATACATATATAGAATTGTTAGGGTTGGAAGGGACTTCTGGAGATCATGTAGTCCAACCACCAAAGCCAGTTTGCAGTTTACCACACCAAACCCCATGACGTGTTCTCAGACTTTCATTTAAAAAATAAATCTGCACATAGAGGCACTTGACTTGATAGGTAATTATGATGATGTGTCAATTGAAATACACTGCTATGGACTGGCTTTGGTAATACCAATGGTTTTACCTTTGCTGCACAACGGTTTTACCTTTGCTGCACAAAAACTAAACACAATTTTATTTCCCCCCCCAGCTTGTTCCTCAGAACAGACTACAGAAAAAAATTTGGCTGCTTAAAATCTTTCTAGTAGCTTTTTGCTATCCTTCCACTGCAGCCATAGGATCTTTATCAAAATAGTATTATGTTTGTTCTAGTGCTGTTTTCCTTTGTCCAGAATGTAACTTCCGTAAGTTTGAAACTGGCACCTGTGGTTGAATGCAGTGAGCACTGTTACAGGCCAGCCCTGTAACATGTTACAGCACTGGTACTACAAAACCAGGCTGTTTTTTGTAGTCTATATAGGTCTAAGCTGCTCAGAACTTGGGGTTGAATGTGAAATACTGGGCTCTAAAGAGAGAAGGATGGGCTTTTCATTAAAGAGATCATGGTTTCAGTTTTTAAGGTAGAGGTTCTTATACTTTCATATGTCTTCAGATAATTACTGAAGATTAATGCGAAGTACTTGTATGCTTCTTATTTATGTACAGGCTGCACGAGCACGGGGAGTTGACTGCATTGTTGCTCCTTATGAAGCTGATGCTCAGTTGGCTTATCTTAATAAGACTGGCATTGTTCAAGCTATAATTACTGAAGACTCTGATCTTTTAGCTTTTGGATGCAAAAAGGTATGGAAGAAAATACAAATAGCCTTTTACTTTTTCCTGGTATCTTAAAGCAGAGTTTGAAGTTGCCAAATGTGTTTGATGTATTGACTTATACTTCTACAGTAAATGGGGGAAGCGGAAGGGTTAGGAATAGCGTGCAGCTTCTGCTGTTTCTACCAAGTGCAACAAACTAGCTTATATGGGTAAAAATGACTGTTTTTGCTTCCTCTTAATTTCCAGGTGTTTTTGAAAATTGACAAGTTTGGAAATGGACTAGAGGTAGATCAAGCTCGACTAGGGAACTGCAAGCAGCTTGGAAATGTATTTACAGAAGAGAAATTCCGCTACATGTGTATTCTTTCTGGCTGTGACTATCTCTCATCAATTCATGGAATCGGGCTAGCTAAAGCATGCAAATTACTAAAATTAGCCAACAATCCAGATATTATAAAGGTAAACTTGCTTTCTGTTTGTGTGTTGGCCCTTTGGGAGTCTACCAGTATATAGGAAAGTAACACTGAATTAAAATTATGTCCATTTTGAGCAGAATTCTAAAAGATGCTGAATCTAATATGCGTATTTAATGAAATACACCAAAGCAAACTTGCATGAAGAATTGTTTTATTCCTTCAAGGGATTAGATATTGTGTTTGAGGAGGGACTTAATTTTCTGTAAGGCTCTGGGAGGTTTTTCCCTTCATTACCTGCTTTTGTGGTTTTGCAGATTAGTTTATAGAACTGCTAATTGAACTCTGTTAATTTTGCATAAGTACACTTTCATCTGTGTGTAGCAGGGGAAGGGATTTGGAATTTTATTTGATTAATATTTTGCATTTATTTACATATGTATGGATACTGACATTTCTATAGCAAAACATTGTGGAAGGAAAGGTTGGTATGGTGCAAAAACAAATTTTTTTGTTTGTTTGGGGTTTTTTTTGTTTGTTTTGTTTGGTTTTTTGTCTTATCCAATAAAAAAATCTAGAGGCTATAAGAGAGTGGGAATAATTTCTGTGTAGCTAGTAAGAGAGAGGAGAGGATTTTAAGAGCTAATAAGAAAAATACCTTATGTGGCTCTCCTGAAGGCAGGTAAATCTAATCCAGGAGAGCATTAAAATATGCAGTCTAATTAACTTCCTGTATTATCTTCTTTGTTCAGATACTTGCATGCTTTTGTGGGTTTTTTGTCTCACAGGCATCAAAGCAACAGGTTTTGTTGGCTTTTGTGGAAGTAAAAGGGGAACTCTGAACTTTTCCCATACAAGTCATCGTTTCTTTTAATGTATCTCTTTTTGAGGAAAATGTGTCAGGAGTTGATAATTTCAAGAAACTTTTTATTCAGTGATCTGTTATGTACTACATCACTGCTGTTTTCCAGCAGTACTGTAAAGTCATGAATAAATCAAAAGTTACAAAAAGCCCTATAATGTCAGTTCAAACTTTTCTTGAAATGAGTAAATTTGCCTGTATTTAGAATGCATGGCCAAAACACAGCTGATATTTTATCTGGAGAGGACCAGAAAATCTTGCCTCTAGCAGTATGATAAACTTGATCTTTGAATAAATATCGTATGCCTTCTGTGAAACTGGAAAATATAGAAGTCAATGAAGTATTAGGAACTTGTGGTGCAGTAACAATATATAGAAGGAGGCACCAGATCAATATGTAGTCTTTCATGATGAATTATGAAAGGGAAATCTGATTAGTTTTGCTTTTTTGTACCCTAAAAAAAAGCCATGGATTGCTTATATGGTCTGATGATATGCTTGATACAATTTGTTATGCATTAGTTTTAACAGATGTACCTTGAAGAGATGTATTTCTATTCAGTTTTTGTATTTGTTTATTGGACAAGAAGTATTTATAAAGAGTTGTGTTATTCAGGTGATTGTAAACAACTTAAGAGTGGGAAAATAATGCACAAAACTTTTTTCCTTCACCTGTTTAAGTTGAATCTGCTTGTTGTAACAGGGTATGTGTTCTACATGTAATTACAAGCAAAAACACTTACTTGAAATGTATTTAACCTGTTTTGTACCCAGTTTGAATGAAACAGTTAAGCTTTTTTTGTTTGCTTGTTTGTTTGACAGGTTATTAAGAAAATGGGGCAGTACTTGAAGATGAATATAACAGTACCAGAAGAATACATACAGGGTTTTACACGAGCCAATAATACATTCCTTTATCAGTTAGTTTTTGATCCTGTCAACAGAAAATTAGTTCCTCTGAATCCATATGAAGATGGTATTGATCCAGAAACATTAATTTATGCAGGACGGTATCCTTTATGTTGAAATAGCAGAGTAGGGAAATAAGGATGAGCAGATATGGTCCCTTATAATTGTCACTGCATCTGTAGGAACTTGCAGGTTTCCATTGCATCTCTGCTATTGACTAAAGCCTGGCTTTCGTGCAATTTGAAAAGTGTTTAATTTTTTCTTCTTTATTTGTTTTTAGAAAAGAAATCATCAAATACAGGTTATTTTTAAACTATTTAAGTCACTTTATAATTGTCCTTAAATTTTGTCCGTTAAGTGTGTTACAATCTTTGCCAGTTTACTTCTTGTAATCTGCATGCAACTCATTCCCTAATCGAAGTGTATCCTGATTTACCAGACACCTCTTCCTATAGAACAAGTAGCATTGTGCTACATTTATGCAGCACAAGTTTTAGCATGGACAATTAGGAACATTAAGAAAGAGGGGGCTGTTGAAGTACCTAGTAGATTTGTATGTTCTTCAAGCCACTTAATCTTTGGCACTTCAGGAATTAGGAAGGAGAAAGATGTTAACTTTCCTGCTGATGAGTGAAGGTTTTAATTTTGACTTCTGTGATTTGTGAAACACTGCAGGTGTATTACGGTAGCTGTGGCATCAGATTGAGCCATAGGTAGTAACACTAATGCTTTTGGTTAATATTCTGCTAGAGCTTTTTAGTACAAAAATGGGAAAACACTAGTTTAACTTTCATGCTACCATTCTTGAAATTTAATGTAATATTCAGTTACTTTTCTTTAATATCATGGGAACAGACATTTTGGTGATGGTACTGCTTTCCAAATTGCTATTGGCAACATTGATATCAACACAATGGAACAAATTGATAATTATAATCCTGATACTGCACAGGTAACATCTTTGTTCTGAAATTATGCATTAAGATTTTGATGTGGATCTTGAACATTCACGGAAAAATATGACTGAATGTTATCTGCAACAGATTGGTAGTAAAAACTATTCTGCTGTTACAGAAACTTTATGTTCCCACACACATATTTCTCATTCTTTGTAAAGTTAAAATCTTACTTTTCATGAAATTTGTCTTTAATGTTTGATTTACTTTCAGACTTTTTGATAAGTCTTTAATACTATTGACAGAAATAACTGGTTTAAAAGAAAATTTTCAGACATTTGGATTTCTTCCAAGTATATTACTCTGAGGAAATTATTTTCCCAAATTAAGTTTTCTGAATAGGAATAAAATTTAAACTTAATTTTGTCTGAGATGAGTAGTTAGTCACTTGCACCATATTGGAATGAAAGAGTCATGACCGAATGAAAGAGTCATGACCGCACAAAAGAGAATTTGTATGAAAAGCATGAGAAATATGGGGACAAAAAAGGAAATGTTTGCATAGAGTATGTCGCTAGTTGTAGTGCAAGTGTCAAAGTGTCCTTACATGCTAAATCAAGAAATCGTATGTAGAAGACAAAGCTGTAAACCTATTACTTGGGGTTTTTTTAATTGTTTGTTTTATTTTTTTTTTTAACAGCCTGTGCGACAGAAAAGTTGTAGCTGGAATGAGAGACCTGCTAATCGTGTAAATAGCATTTGGAGCAGAGACTATAAGCTTGGCTCTAATGCAGATACTGTTCCTCATAAAACACATTTACTAGAGAAACCAACAACCAAAGGCATGGAGAAGATAATTAGTGTTAAAGGGCTAAAACTTCCAGGCAAAGAGCTCTTGTCAAAAAGGCAAAGGAGTGGTATGTTTTTATTAAAATAAGTACATTAATAACAGTAGAAGGCTGTGGGACAAGGAAGGATTTTGTCTTGGACTTAGTGGCATGAGATTTTAGAGATCTAACTCTGACTTTTATTAACTGCACTATGTTTTCCACAAGCTGCAAGATTAGCAAGCCATAATATTAAAGCATACATAATGATTAAGGGTGGCAGCAAATTTTCTGCAGCACTTAGTTTTGGCTTCCTTGTATTTGCTATAAAATGTCATTTTTAATTTTAAATTGTCACATTTAATAATATCTGTTCTATTTTTGGGTTGAATTTCCATGTTATAATGGCTTGTGAAGAAATGAAAGTGGCTTACTTTTCCCACAGTTGATATTTGGCCAGACAAAAAATTTAAAGAATGTTTTCTGTGTTCTTCTAGCACAGAGCTTGCTGTATCCCATAGGTATTCTTTGTTCCAGCTTTCTCACTGTCTCCAGTAAATCTGTGATCTCTTGTCTTCTATACCACTTAAGTTGTATGTGTTGAAATAACAAGTGGGCTTGTAATAGAAGGGCATTTTGTTCTCCTTGTGCTTACACTATGTTAAATATTTTCCTCTCTTTCCTTTGCTTTCGGATTATGCTACTAGGACTGCTTTTTTTGCTTTTGTTACTCCTGGTATCTTCCTACTCTCTGGTTACTGAAATCTGTGGTTAGCTTAGCAGCCTGCCTTTTGAGTCAACTTTAGTTGTACTTTCATAGAATCATAGAATCAATTAGGTTGGAGAAGACCTTCATGATCATCAAGTCCAACTGTTACTCCTAAACTGCTGGCCTCTGTTTCTGACAGAGGCGAGGATGCTGTTGGCCTTCTTGGTTGCCTGGGCAAAGCTGGTTCATGTTCAGTGACCGTCAGTCAACACCCCCAGGTCCTTTTCTGCTGATCAGCTTTTTAGCCATTCTTCCTTAAGCCTGCAATGTTGCATGGGGTTGTTGTGGCCAAAATGTAGGACTTTTCCTTGTTGAACCTCATACCATCAGCCACAGCCCATTGATCCAGCCTGTCCAGATACTTCTGAAGTTCATTTCAAAGTATTTAAAATAAAAAAGGAAACAAAAATTACAACAAAGAACAACAAAAATGTATTTATTTTCAGGCTTTCTTCCTTCACTCCGTATCTCCATTTTCACAGAAAGTTATTTTTAAGGCTATGTACTAGAAAACAACTGTGTTAAAGGCTTCTAAACTGTAGTGTCAAGAATATTCCTGTTGAACCTCATAATGCTTTTAATCCTGTTAGAGTCAGAATGTAATGCTTGGTTCTCTCATGACTGGTTAACTCTAGAAGATCTACTACAGTGATGCTTAAATTCTTTAATTCTTTACATTTAGAAGAAATCTCTGATGGAGATCTGTTGAGCCAATATTCGTTTTCAAAAGCAAAAAAAATCAAGGAGAGTGATTGTGACGGCCAAACACAAAAGAGTGTCTCAGCAATACAAAGCCTCGAGTCCTCAGGGAATTCTATCACTCAGGAAAGCTCTAACTCTCTGCCACGAGTTAGAAATAAATTCGCTTCCTTTCTACAAAGGAAAAACAAAGAGAAGGGTGCTGTAACTGTTCCAGGAACAAGAAGCAGGTATGCTTGCATTACTTATTTTAATAAGTAACAAAAATCCTCCTTGCTATCCTGGCTGCTGAAACAACCTCAATACTGAAAATGAGAAAAATGCTATCTCAGATGTTTTTAATGAAATAATAATGCACCTGAGCTGAGATGGAGACCCCTTTGTTCTAAGCTTCCTATCTATGTGTGAGATAGGTAAGTGAATAATGCCAGTATTTTACATCAGAAATTAAGACAGTGAGAGACTGTTCAATACAGTCTAGCCTCTGAGTGTTGAAATTAATTGAGAATTGGACATATTTCTTTACCTGGTAAAGGTTGTATTTGTATGACATTTGATATGTCATATATCCAGAAAAAAAGTAGCTGTTTTGTGCCACATATATAAGTAGTTAGTGAATATACTGACTTATGCTGACAGCAATTTTGTTTGTTTCAGTAAAGCCAAATGGGGTCATATTGTGTGACAAATGCCTCTTATCCCATCCCATTCAGTCAGTGCTCCTGATCTCTGCAGCAACACTTTGGGAAGAAGGACTTCGGGGTTCTTAGGTTTGGTTTGTTTATGGCTTCATTGGTTGCATTTGGCCACAGCTACTTGAACAGATTTTTATGAAGCACTATCACAATTATGTCTCTTATTGTGTATTTTTTATCTTGAATATTTTACATGTTGTGCAGGAGAATTTTACAGGTGTCTTACTACTGACATTCTTTAGCTTTAAGGTTGTGTGCCTTAAAGGTGTTTCCTGAGCTGAAATTTTTATTACGTTGTGTCAAAAATTAAGAGTTGTCAGTGGTTGTGAGCTCTTTTCTAAAGCAATGCTCAGCTTCTTAAAAATCTCTTTTTTGTACTTATTTTTAGGAGCTACTTTTATATCATGGAAAAGAACTAGATAATTTCAAGTTTCCTTGATAACAATAGTAAAATACTTCACTGCTTTAATTTTATGATAATTGGTAAACATATTCTTATATTTTGTAGGATTCCTGGGTGTTTCTCTTTTTCAGATGAACAAACTTGTTAGTATTTCAGTCATACATGTTTACATATGGGGGGTGATGTTCTCCTTTTTTACTTTTATCTGTTAAAAGCCTCCCTGAAGGCCTAAGACTTTGGCCATTGTCAAAATAATTTGTGTTTGCAAGTGAACTTAAAAAAAATTGATGGAAAAAGAGCCATTGGATTTTGGAGGTGATGTACCCATTTGCAGTAACTTTCTTTTTCTTTTGCTTTCACTTTTTACTTTTTTTAGGTTTTTCTGCAATGACGCAATTATGTTTGACAGTAAAGCAAAGGAGGATGACTCTGATCTACCTCAAGATACTGAGCACAATTGCCAGAAACAGGAAGTAGAACATGTAGGAGAAGATGTTTCCCAGACTTCAGAAACTGTAAAATCAACAAGGACTACCTTTGCATCTCCTGGAGAAACACAACAAAACTGCTTTCAGTGGTTTAGCAGCCTTATAAATTCAGGAAATCATGGTCCATCTCATACTATATTTTCACAGCAGTTTCACCAACAGAGAAGTAACTGCAAGATATCCCAGGAAGATCAGATTAATGACATACAAACAGAGACTGGGGCAGTGTGTGGCGAGTCTGAGGAGGAATCTTCCACAGAACTGGAACAGCTGTCACAGTCTCAAAGGTCTTGTGAGCAATCAGAATGCAGTTTGGAGTCTTCAGAAATACCACAAGTCTCTAACAACAGTTCAGATGTAGAAGTAAGAAAACTAGATATTGTTTCACTATTTACTTTTACTTTAAATTACAAAAGGAATCAGGCAGCAAACTCTTATTTTCAGAATGATACCCTGCATGTTATGTAGCTTGTGTTAACAAAACTGGTTAATGCTTTGCATAGTTGTGTAGAATAGGTTGACTTACTATCTTAAATCAAGTCTGTTCTCTGGTTTTGCTTTGTCTTCAGTCTTTTCATTGCTATAATTACAGTGAGTCATTAAAAAACTTGGTAGACTAGCTTTTGTGCTCTGCTCTTGTTAGTCTCTGAAGAAGTTCTTTCAGAAAAGCATTTGTATGTCACCATAGTGTTGCTTGCTTAAAATAAGCTCAGGGGTTTGTATAAGTTCTTAGAACTACTGAAAAAAATATACCTTGAAGTATATATGTGTAGATATAAAAATATACATTATGTTTAAAGAAAAAAAAGTTTTAAAACCAAATGAATTTTTTCTTGATGAAGGAATCTGACTCCAGTTCAAAACTGGCTAAATACCAATGTACTCGGTCTCCAGTATTTTCTACTCTTCAAACTGACAGAAAAAATACAATCATAAAGACCAAGGTAAGAATTCTTTTAACTTTACTGTGCACTCTACTTAGGTCTGAAAAATTAGTTTTTGCTTTTTACTAGTTTATTTTAGGACTCTTAATGAAAGAATCTTAAGCAATGCGCATGTTGGCAAGAAAAAACTATGCTCTTGTTCATCCATATTGGAGCTGGGATTAACTATAACCCTACCACTTATGATTGATATCAAAGATGCAACTTCTTTGGTAATTTTTAAATGCTTTGGTTTAGAATATGAGGCCAAGCTAAGACAAAACCCCAATTTTTAATTTTCCTCAGGTGTGCCAAATACACAGGTTTTATGATACAAATTGTATTTGTGTTCTAATCCAAATACAGTCATAAGATACAACCTCATTTCATTGCTTGTCTTGATAAATTTGCTAGTTTAGCGGTCAACTTCCTCTTTGACTAGAAAAAGTGTGTTTAAATTTCAGAATCTGGAAGGGTTTTGTTCAGCCTTTCTTGTTTAGTGGTTTTTAGTTAAAGCCTTGCTAGACACTGAGAAATCAGTATGAAAGGACAGGCAATTTTTCTTGCATGTGGGTTGTTAAGTGTTTAAGGGTAATAAGGGAATAAATTTATGTCCTTTGTCTTCGTGATATTACCCATTTGTCTTGTTTATAAAACTTCCAAGACCATAAGAGCTAAAAATGTGCTAAGTCCTTGAGCATTGTCATCAGAATTGGCCAAAAGATTAGTAAGTCAAAAGAAGACTCTTCCGTCCTTTCATGCATACCCTTTCTTTTAGATGAACTAAAAATCGCAAGTTTCTTTCTGCCAAAGGAGTGTTGTGTGTTTTGTATAATAGTGACATCTTGTGGTTATTGTCAGTAACTTCTGTGTTAAGCTGGAATTTGCACCTTTGTTCTGGAATACCTGATTACAAGAATTGATTCTTTTTCATTAGATTAATATTTTGCCCACTTCTCCTCAACAAGACTAAGCAATGAAATCATTCACACTTTTATTAGTTTGTTTTAAAGAATGTATTTCATATTTTGCTTTAATGTTTTATTCAAAAGTATACTGGGACATTGAATATGCTAAATACAAGGGAATACATAGTCTGGAAGTATTGAGGTAATATAAGCACCATATATAAACAAATTTTCAGGGTGCTTGGAGCTCTTCAGACAGTAGGAATCTCCTGAAAGTCTTTGAGGACAGTAGGCTTAGCTAAAAGCAAACCCTTAATAGGAGGATTTTCCCCGTTTCTTAGCCATGCATTTCCTTCACTTCCTTTATGTACTAGAAATAATACTTCTCATGATTTGGACCAGAAAACTGACCTGGCTGGAAACTAACTTGACAGCAACCCAAAGGTCAGCAGAACTTTGACCTGCCTAGACTCTCAGGCTGGAGTGAGTAGTAGCACCAGTGAGACTGTTGGAACTACAAGTAGCCAGACTTGAAGATGGGTTTGTAGAGACATGAAGCAGTAGTTTTGAATCAATTTTCCCTTAGAATTGCTTACTGAAAGTTAAACAAGAGAAATCTTTGCTGGTGTTAAGCACAGTAAAAGACACCAAAGGGAGCAACAAGTTCCAGATGTTCAGTTTCCTGCAGTAAAATTGTATTTGAAGCTTTGAGTTGTTATTAAATCTGCTGAATTATTAATTTTTTGGGGGAGGGGACTTATCAATTTTGTGTGGATTTTTTTTCTTAAAATACCCAATAAATTAAGTCAAAAATTAGAATAATCTATAAAATTTCATTAAATTAGGAATTTCTAGCTGTGAAGAAATTTTTCAAAGTGGTAAAAGGCTGCTGTAGCTATTTTATTGCAGCTGGGTTTTTTTGCTATATCTTTCATTGGTGAGGTGTCCCTGCTTATGGCAGGGGGTTGGAACTAAATGGTCTGAAGGTCCTTTCCAACCCTAACTACTCTATGATTTAGTGAAGATGCAGTCAATTACTTAAAATATAAATTATTCTAATCTTGCTAAGCTATAAAATATATAGCTGATCTGTAAAGAACTTTAATAAATGAGGCAGTTTGGTGAAGTTGTCTGCTCTTATCATGGTTCCAATTCAAAATGTGAAGTGTCTGGCCAGTTAATTCTAATATCAAAATTAATAGAAGATTTTCTCTAGCAGATACTAATAAGATGATGAACTTTCTGGGACCATGCAGAACTTTTAGTGATAGTATTCCAGCTGTAGGGTTTTACTGCTAATTATTTTCTACAATTGATATGAGCTCAGCAAAGAGGCTGTGACAAAAGAAATGAGCAATTTACTCTGATTTTAAATTTCTCAGCTCTGTCTACTTTGAGGTTTGTTAAGTTATAACTCTGATGTAATTCAGTATCACATAGAAATGTAGAGTTATGGGTGACTTCATACACTGTTGCAAAATGGCTGAGATGATGCATCCAGAGCAAAATACTAGAAAGCATGGAGGTTTAGGGTTTTATTTTTCCTAGTATTCCTGTTGAAATTTTTTTTGCCTACATTTTAAACTTCACCACCCAATTTTGTTTGGGATTCCAAGATTCATTCAGGTAGAAACAATTTCATTTGGATAAAAAAAACAAACCTATGTAACAATGTGACAGAATTCAATATCCTTTTGGAAAGAATTGAGGTGTGAGTTCTCTTTGAAGAAAGAGCTGCCAACATCTTTTATTTTAAGATGAAGAAATGTTAGGTGATAATAGTAAACACTCAGATGAGGAAATGCTATTTGCATTAGTTAACTGAAGCACCTGAAGCAGGCAGGGCTGTACCATGTTCTACAGATGATCCAGCTAAACAAAAGGTGATTCATTTAGAGCAAAATGCTTTATTCTTAATGTGATTCCAATGGAAAATACGAGTGTTATTTACAACCTAGGTGTCTTTAAACTTACCTTATGTACCCAACTGTAAAATAAGAACTTACAATTGTAGACACTTACTATCTCTTCTGCAGGTATTATATTTCTGATAATTATGTTTTGATCCTCATAATGACAGACAAAAGCTAAAACAACAGGCTAGAAGTGAATGATCACTTAGAAGCCAGTAATTGTGACTAGTTCATATCTACCACAAAGTGGCAGAATGGCTCAAACAGTAAAATGTACTAATGCTTCCAAATGGCTACTTCCCCAAAATTGGGGGTAAATGGTAAGCATGTGTAAGAGAAGAATATGATGGAAAACGTAAACAAGATATTTTCGGCCTTTTGCCACTTCTGAACTTACTTGGCGAAGAAAGTTTTAACTCTGCCCAAAAACATATCACATGTAGTTAATTATTGTGCTGTGATGGGAAAAGAGTGATTAAATAAATAGCAATAGGTATAAATTAATTTGAGATGTGGTAAGCGATTCACAGGAAAAAAAGTCCTTTTTTTCCGGTTTGGTCTTTAGTGTGTTTCTTCTGTTGTTCAAAATAAACTCACTACCTCTTGTGCACAAAGTCTGAAAAGCCAAAAATGATCAACAGTGTTGTATCAGTATTAGAATGTGTGATAGCAGCAGTATGAGTAGCTATCGAATATGTAGCCCGATAGTGACCCCAGAAAAATGACACGTATGTAAGAAATTTTGCTTAGGGATAAGAATGTGAAATGTGAAAGTTACATGATTATTTTGACAAGACCTATTTCCTGTGATATTTCACTTCTTCTACATATGAAAAAATAGATTCAGTGCTTGGAAACTGCGGAGGCACACATTTTTTTTAGATAATAGGGGTGGTGAATAGCTAAACTATCTAATGAAGAAATGTATTTTTCTTTTCATTGAAGTGCTGAACTTAAGACTGGTTCATGAAAGAGGTATTCTGGCCAAGCACAGCTGTTTTGAATTCCAGGTGTAGAAACTGGATAAGAAGGTGTGACTATAGGTCTAATGATTCCTGGGGTAATCATACTGACAACTGTGCTCTGCTTATGACTCCATTTTTCATGACAGCCAGGTTTTAGAGAGCATGATACCAGATTCTATGATTCTCTTAAAATTGTGAAAGCTGACATTGAAGAGTCATGTAAACAGATGAGAAAATAAATATTAAATAGACTTCAAAACATGCATTCAAAAAAAAATACATACTGCAACCTCTTAGAAAACAAAGCACTATAGAAGCTGGTTTGCTATTTCTTCCAGCTGCATTATGTCTAATGTGTTACTTCTTAGATTATAGAAGCTATCTAAATATATCTTGTGGCAATTCAGATGGCATTATCTCAACACAATGTAAACCACTTTTTTTTTTTTATTATAAGCTTTGCACTTACAGGTTGTCATTTTAACCATTTGTACTGTCATATCAAAATCTCACAGGTTCCTGGTTTACATAAATCCAGTTGTATAGGGTCGCGTATTATACCAAAGCTCAAGCCATTAGCACCAGCTAAAGTAAGTGGATTACGTAGGAAACTGTCACCTGTGCAGAAGAGAAATCACTGTGATGCTGAAAATACACTGGGATTACAAGCCACCATTAGTGAACTCTGGAAAAACTTCCAGTTTAAAAGGTGAGTTGCTTTAACCCCTTACTTAGCATCTTGTATACTTTTTTTTCCCAAAGAAAGTATTTTCAAAGCAGACTCTACAAGTATCCTCCATACAGATCAACAAAGATAATGGCTTTAGGTAGGTATTTTATACATGCAGTTTTTAATTTCCTAATCTTGATAAAACAATGGAGTATGATTTCTGTTAAATATGCTCTTCTAATTACTCTTTTGCTTTCTAACCAGGAAAAGGTATCAGCTGAATTTAATTTATTCAAGTAGTGCATTTAGTTTGACATAATTTATATGAAAATTATTACTGTTGTTTGGGTCGAATTCCAAAAAGCATTTCTTAGTCTAAATGCAAAAGCTGCATAAAGGTTGCTAAACTTAACTGGATGCAAGGTTGTTTCTAGGTAACTTTATGTGCTTCTCACATTCTGAGATGGCTGATTGTCAGAACTGTTTTGCTTTCAAAATGATGGTGAACTTGTGGAACATTTGTTAGTTGAAGTTTCTGGTTACAAGAGACGTTTTAGCAGATCATGAAATTCTGTTGTTTTCCCTGGTGTAGATGACTTGACTAACTGGAAGTTTCTGCAAATATCTTCAAGGTTTGAACTTGAAGGACAATGATTATGTTTTATTAGAAAAAAAAAATAGCATAGGTATTCTAGCTCACGCTTTTTCTGTGGCTCAAGGAAAAGCTCCTGTGGCAGAGTTTTCCTAGCTCAAGTAGACAGCTCAACTTTGAATAAATAAGCTTTATTCAAGTGAAATTATTATTCTCTTTAATCTGAAATGAAATGTGAGTAGGACAAAAGTACTCTCTTTGCACTGAGTAACAAATATGAGACTGGCGAGCATGTGTTAAATCAGCTGATTTTTAGTCAGTTTGGGCTTTATATAAGCTATTATAAACATGCAACTGACTTC
Organism: Agapornis roseicollis; assembly: GCA_002631895.1. Lineage (NCBI taxonomy): Eukaryota > Metazoa > Chordata > Aves > Psittaciformes > Psittacidae > Agapornis > Agapornis roseicollis. The sequence continues at coordinate 39,878 of NDXB01006190.1, read as the reverse complement.
TATTTAAAAATATGACTTGCAGTATTTACATTTTTAGAAAGCTTGCTTTTTATTATCCTTTTGAAACTATCATTCTTAACCTACATCAATGAGGAAGTGAAAATGTTTGTATATGTGTTGCTTGACCTCTAATTGGTAATGTCTGACCCGGGTTGTTCACAGGCAGTAAATGAATGTATTTTGATTTATCAGAATACAGGCAGATAGAACAGAGTGAGCCTAGGTGGCACTCTGTTCCATTTCTCTGCTGATGGTTGCAAGTCTTAACTCCCAACACACACATTTTGTATATCCAGTTTTGGTTGGTCTGTAACTTCTGGGTATGTACTGGGAATATATATTTTTTACATATTACTTCCATATAAGTAAAGTACTATGAAGTACTTTTTTTATTAACTTTTAGATGGTTATTTTCTTCATTTATTTCACAAAAAGTTTTTCTCACTGCCAGGACTTATTTCGCTCTCAGTATTCTGCTTATTGGGGTTGGTTTTCTTTTCAGATTTTAAAATGTTTCTAAATTAGCCTTATGTCTTCAGAATTACATTGTTCGATGGCAAATAAATCTTGTGGGACGCTAATCTGTTCTGTCCTAATGGCAAGACTCACAGTGTTTGTATGGAACTATAGTAATTCAAAAGACTTAAATGTTACGGAAACATATACAACCCAGAGTAGGATTGGGTAGGTACATATATAAAGCTAATAGCGATCATTCTGCCATAGGATACCTGGAGCAGTTTAAATTGCATTCAGTTGTAGTAAAATTGAAATTAAAACTTTCCATCACAAATTTTTATTCTGGGCTTATTCATAGGTGACTAAGAGGGTAATCAGACAAGGGGTCTTGCTTTGCTTTAAACCTTATGTTCTTGCAGGTCTGTGGTTGAAACATATAACATTCTTGGGTTTTATTTTGTCTTTTTTTTTTTCTGCAGAGAATATGAAAAACTTCCTTCTTGTAAAAAGTCAGATCCATTGTCTCCAATCAAAGATAATATACAGCTTACTCCAGAAGAAGAAATCTTTAATCATCTGCAACATAGTCATGTTCAGAGGGCTATATTCCAATGACCTGTATGCTATGCATAATAGGGTGCATTTTTGTCATTGGAAAAATTTACCTGCTGGATATTTCATACAGATAGAAAAGATTCTTTGAAAACCAGCTACATTTGAGGCTGACTAGTGATTTGTCATCTTTTTTTATAAAAGTGTGAATCGAAAAGTACAGTTTTATACTGACTGGAATAAAATCCTTCAGATGCCTATGTTCTTTTATTCCAAGTCCCATGCTAAACTTCTGTCTGAACCTTTTTCAGCTGCCTCTAGGCATTTTATGTAGGTCACACATGCAATCCAAGTTTTACAGCAGCTGTGGCTTTGCCTTTGCACAGCAGCAGCAGAACAAGATTGTGTCTTAATTTTTAATACTTGATATTATTCTCTTTTGGTTGGTCTGTCCTGTTCCCCCCACTTCCTTCTTTCCTCTTGAGACTAACCTGGCCCCAAAAGAGAAATATGACTGCTGTTCAGTATTCATAACAGCCTTCACTATATTTCCAGCACTCTAATGACTATTTATTTTCCCTGTAAGGTAAGATCCACTCACTCAGCAGTTACTTTTCTGTTTGATGCAGTCATATTATTGGTGGGAATAACTTGGGGATTGCAAAAAGGAATATCACATATTTGGTCCCAAATTCTCACATTAATAGAATGAACTCTGAAGAAATACAGTGCTTTTCCTCTGTTATACTTGCTCTTTCCATGTTTGTAGTCTTATCCATCACAGACAGAAAATATCAGTACTCAAAGCTAAGGGTTACAGAAAAGTGTTGTCTTTGAAACAAATCAAGCTTCAGTCTTTAACAGCTGACCAACTAAAAGGAAAGAATCCAGAACGCTGGAGTCCTTGGTTTGGATGACTGAACTATCATTAAAAAGAAAAGAAAAAAAAAAAAGAGATTTCCAATATTTACCATTAAAATCAGGATTTGAATCAATGTAAAGATTTGGATTGGTGGTTTTTTGGTGTTTTGGGTTTGGTTTTTTTTCCTCAGGAAAGGGTAATATCTCTCTGCAGCAGATGAAGATAAAAGGATATGTGAAATGCATCCTCTCCATTCCTGAGATGAATGTTTTTCCTCCATCTCTGAACTTTTTGCAAATATCTGAAGTTTGAAATTGACCTATAAGAGGCAGGTTGGTTTTATTGTGGTTTTTGGGTTGTGGTTTTTTTTGGTTTTTTTCAATTGTACTTTTTTTTTTCTGTAAGAGAATTTGCATCTGTGAAAATAAGGTGACCAGTTGCATTACATCACAAAAGAGGTACTTACAAGAGTAGGTTATGTGTGTGTTTGTGGGAGCAGTCATCTTTTTTCTACATTTGTGCTGAAGTTGTGGGATATAAGGAACTGAAACTAGGAGAAGGTGGGGGGAGGGAGGAATAAAATAAAATGTACCCCAGTGGAAATAATTAATAATAATAAAAAAAACAACACTAAAACACTTGCCAAGAAGGAGGGAGAGTTTAGTTGTTTCATAAAAGCAGGCTTTTGAAAAATTGAGGATATGAGGGTGGTGGGAAAACATGAAATGAGTGGGAAGAAATGAAAGCAGATGGCAATTTAACTTGGAGGCATATGTCTTTGTGTGTTGTTTGCTTTTTAATCTGACATTCTTTTTACTTTTTGAGTTTCTATAACTAATACTCTTTAATTTTATCAGCAGGACTTCAAAGTATTCTCACAAAGCAGATGGCATTGCTGTATCCTATTAAAAGTGTGAGTCTGGTCTGGAAATAATATAGAAATAAATTTACTAATGATGGTCTAATCAAGGTGCTGATTAGCCATTCTGTCAGCAGAATAGTCTTATGAACTGCAAACATTCAGCATCACAGAGGATTAATATGTATGTCTGTGATCATCCAAATCAAGCAGTGGTTTTGAAACTAGGTAAGTAGCTTGTCCAAATTCAATTGAGTGTTTCTGCTTAAATCTTTTTGTTCTAATTACAGCATTTGGTGTATCACCCACATGATCCCTTTTACATGAATCAGTACAGTAGCTAGTGTCACTTTTATGGGACTGAAGAAAATTCAAAGACCATAGGGCTTTGCACACAGATTGTAAAATCACTCATTACATTAAATAATAGTATTTTAGTAGGATTTGCAGTACTGTGACTTTTTTTATGTATTATTGGCATACTGCTGCTTTATGAAATACTAGAAACTCACAGTATTTAGATTTTATGTATCAATTAGTGTGTTCATTTTTTTGGTAACAAAAAAGGTTACAATTAGATTATGAAGCTGAGAGACAGCTCTTTCTCTTAGTACTTGCATCAAAAATAATTACTTGCTGATTATTTCAACAGCACTTTGGTCTAGGAACAATATGGTACCAAATTAAAATTATTAGTATAGGAGGAAAGAAAAAAGGGGGGAGATCAGTTTCTGAGGTTGTCTTATACTGATAGCAGGGCTGAGTCTGGCTGCAGCAACCCCAATTTGATTGTAAAAGTCTAGAAATTAATATACTTGTTCCTGTGGCTGTCTTGTGTTATTTGAGTTTGGCAGCGAGATGACAAGTGAATATTTATGCCAGCTGGATAGATAATGCAGAAACCAGGCAATGTCATTTCAAGAACAGAGTTAGGGAAGAGCTTTAATCTGATAGCAAGAGGATAGACAAAAGTGTGGGAAAGGAAAGGCAAGACAAAAAGTAATTCCTGAATTTGTTAGCTACAAAGTGCTATGCAGGTATAGGATGAGCTAGTGCTGTATTACTATTGCTAGAGTACATAAATTTAATCATGCAATGATTTGGGCTGGAAGATGCCTTCAAGATCATCTAGTTCCAGCTACCCTGCCACAGGCAGGGATGCTTCCCACTGGACCAGGTTCCTCAAAGCCTGTCCAACCTGCTTGAATACTTCTAGGGATGGGGCATTTACAGCTTCTCTGGGTAACCCATTCCAGTGTCTCACCACACTCACAGTAAAGAATTTCGTCTTAATATCTGATCTAAATCTACCCTCTTTCATTAAAGCCATTATCCTTGTTTCATCACTATGTCCCTCCAGATTTCTTGTAGGCCCCTTTAGGTACTGGAAGGTTGCTCTAATGTTTTCTCAGAGCATTCTCTTCTCCAGGCTGAGCAAGCCTGGTTCTCTCAGCCTTTCCTCATAAGAGAGGTGCTCCAGTCCTCTGAGCATCTTTGTGGACCTCTGGATTTACTTCAACAAGTTAAAAGCTTTAACTATATCTAAGTCCCCTTAAATAACAGCCATCAAAAATACAGCCTTCAAGTGTTTCTGTTATAAAATATTGATGACATATTTTAGGGATTATGGATGGCAAAACAGAATCATCAGGAGAATATGAGAAATTACTCTAGGTGATCAGGCACTGGGTCTGATGAGGGCTTTATCTTCTTTCATGGTCATATTTGGTGAGTCACAGCAACTTCCATATCTGTGGGATAGGTCATATGTTGTAGAGCCTTTTGAATACATAGAATAGCACTGGTAGGGAATGCAAGGCAGACAGACAATGACTCTACAGAGAATGTGTTTGTGCTGTGCCAGAAGTAGAATGAATTCTGCACAGAAGAAATGGTTGTACTGGATGTTGAAAACTTAAAGGAGAAAGGGAAGAGGTGAGAAAAAGTAACAAAATTTGTCATAAAAAGGAAAACCAGCAGGTAGGGTTAAGAACAAAACAACCATTCTAGGGATCAGGTTTGAAGAGGGTGCTGGAAATCAGAAGAGGTGGAGAACAGCTGCAGCAGGAAGTAACTGCTGGAGAAACATGCACATATATCTATATCACCATAGACATTTAAAACTTGTCTCCTTCAAGCTGAGGTAGAAAAGTAACTTTCTGGAAGTATTCAGAGTTTTAAGACTTTTTTTTTTTTGGCTGATTGTGGTAATACTGCTTTGAAAGAGGCTTGAGAAAGGGTTATCTCTCCTGGTGTTTTGCACCCTAAAGCATGAAGTATGTGAGGAGTTCCTCTGAAACTACTGAAGGAGAGGTATTAAGCAGGTATTGTTCTTACTATTACAAATACTGTATAACATTCTTCTCAATTAAGGAATATTTTAGTACAGATTGAGGAATTCCGTGCTGAAGGCATGTATTTGAAACAGTTGACATCATTTTTCGTGTCTGCAGAATGCATATTCCAGGCACAGAGTCAGTTTTGTCAGATTTTACAAGAAGGTGAGTTAAATCAATTTGAGATAAAACTAATATGTCTCTGAGAAACAGATTAGGACACTTTTACTATGCCCTAAGTAGCTTATGTAATATAATAAAATGCACCACTCCATCTGTTTAAAATCTGATGCTGCATCTAAACTACTTCTATTGTGATTTAGTTTTGGGTTCTCTTTTTTATCACTTCTTAAACCTAAATTTTGATCTTCACTTTAGACTGAAGGATAATGTTCTACAGCGAATGATGTGGGTTATTGCCCGATTTGGAGTAAGACCCTCTGCCTTGTTTTTATTGCTGAGTTCAGTTTATTCTTCCCAAAATCCAGCATCTGACTACTGTTGATCTCCAGTTCTCTGTGGAATGTAGGACTACATATTTTCTTCTTTCCTATAGGAGACTGTAGGAAACATTAGGTCAGGAGGCTAAAAATGCTTGTTAGGGGACTTGCCTTGTGTAAAGGATTAGTTTCTGTTCCAACAGATTTCTTTCTCCCCAGACTCCTGTGCTCCAGGCTAACTCATACTTCTAACAGATGTAAAATCCTGGGTTTGGAATATGGCATATACCTGTGTGAGGTCCTGTTTTTGGAAAGATTCTTTAATGCTTTTGAAGTAATTGTGTTCAATGTTTCAAATGTACATATGGCCTTGAGCAAGGCACTGTAAATGTTTGAAGTACATAGAGCAGTACCAAAAGACAGACAAGACTGAGTCTGGGAAAATCAGAAGTCTTCTTCTTTGCAATACTTTAAAACGAGTGGGAGCTAGTATGGACTGCTATGCAGTCCTTGTTAAACAGGTATATAGGATTTTGTTCAGCTTATTTCAAGTCCAGTATCTCAGAGAGCACCAGAGTTTGGTTTTTTTTAGAAAACATCCAGTCTAATTACTTGCAGTGAAGAAAAAATCATTGCAACAACTGTAATAGCACAAGCATTCAAATGAAGGATTTGCTTTTTAGTTTTTTAAGTCTGGCTTGTCTTTAGTCTCTTGGCTTGTGTTATTTTTGTGTGCTGTATTAAAGGAGGTCAGTTCAATAGTATCGATCTGTTAGTTGCCTCATGAAGGGGGTGACTAAATGTATTTTTTCCAAGCTCATGCTTGTTGGGTTCAATTCTCATAGATTTCTCTGAAATCATTATTATCTTTCCTCATTAATGATTTGAGTATTCAACAGAACTTGATATTAAGTTCTGAGTGAGAGAGCCTCTGGAAATAAAGTAGAATTTACCACTTTGAAGCCAAATGAATTTTATTTTTGGCAGTTCTTTACAGCTGGAAGTGGATCAGAAGCTTTTGTCTGGCCACCTCATTCACTTCCAGGAGGTGTCAGTACCTCCACAGTAGCAAGAGAAAGAAAATCTGGCTTAGATTTTACAGTATTTTGGGGGTTGAAGGGTATTTGTTGTAATTGCTTAGTTTTTGTTTCTTTAAAATAAACTACTTGGTAGTTAGAAACCTGTGCAGCTTGCCCCTTGCTCCCATTGTAAGCATATATATGCCAATTCAGAGCTGGTTACAAATGAGATTAATGAATCAATTTTACATGGACCATAGACAGCCAAACTTTTTGGCTGCCAACAGTAAGAAGTTTCCTACTTCATTTTTAAACTAAACTTTCTAATAAAAAACATTAATGTTTTGTTGCCACATTCTTAGTAGTCAGCATTTTCAAAACAATATAAGATTCTGTCAAGTGAAATAAAAACAAAAAATTGGATTGCACTTGAAAACGTGTGTTGTTATTTCATTTAACAGAGCTTTTAAACTCAAGGCTAATAAGACTACTTCCTATAAACTTAAAAATCCAGATGATATATTTTTAGTTCCTGCAGCGTCTGCAGTTAGCTGTTACAGCATTATGGTAGTGTTTTTTAAGAAACAGTTACCCTTCCTACTCCCTGTATTTGGAAACCCTTCTTGTTTTTAGATAAGGAAGTATGCAAAAATTTTTTTTCCTTGTACTCTAAAGTGAGAGAATTGCAAATAGTAAACAGAACATAAATTACATCTTAACATTATTTCATAGATAACCAAAATATCAAGAATAGCATTAGCTAGGGTATTTTTCAAATGTTTAATCAGAGGTTTACTGCTTCTCTTCAAGTTGGATGAATTGGAACAGCCTTTTATATGGCATATTAAAGTTGCTCATGTGTCTGTTAGTAGTCCATTGGAATTCCTGCTTTGCTGCTGTCACCTGAGTCATCCTGGGCAAACTTTATAATTTCCCATGCTTTGCTTTGCAGTTTGTATAATGAAAATAAGAAATGTTCCAGTCCTGTTCTCTCAGGATGAGTCTGCAGAGATTTGAAGTGTGTATCTAGAGACAGAGGAAAGGATTTGTCTTTGTCCACATGATTTTTCTGCTGTATCTGGCTCAAAGAAAAGCTGCAAGTATTAGGATAAATACATGTGAAATTTACTAAAATACAATCATGCAACTGGCAGAGTACCAGTTCAAGACTAATGCAAATAAAAGCTATACATCTAGTGGCATGATTGTATGCTGCTGTGAGTTATGTTAAAAGTATACTAGGAGAATGAATACATCTAAATTGATATAGGATGCAGCTGAACACACAAAGCATCTCATTGTGGAAAGGCCCATGTTTCAGGAGGACCTGTTATGGTTCTTCACAAATCTCATGACAAGGATGATTCACTTATCTCACTGTTTCTTCCTTCTCATGAGCTCATGAATTGCGAGCCCACTTGTAGAAAACTGATTCTTCTTTTCTTTAAAAGAAAAATGGCTGATATATGGAGCCTTTTGATACATTTCTGTTCTTACAGTAGTTGTAGTTCCTTAAATGGTGGCTTAGACTAATGGCACTATTTTCTACATAACTAGTATTGTGTTGGCACAAAGCCAAGTGGTAGGTAGGGGGGTTTATGCTCTATTGTACTTAGTTTGACATTTAGCTCTCCTGTTCACTTCTGCATGCAAGTGCTCAGACATAAGGAATTTGTAATACTGCTACTCAGAAAGCCAAGAACTGGCATCTTTGGGAGGTTCAGCATGTTTTAGTATTGATTCCCTACAACTTGTTGGAGATAGCACATACATTTATTATGTGATAATAATTTAGTTAACGATTGTGATTCTTTATAGTCAAGAGGGGAAAAAAATGTCTACCCTATTTATATTTATACCCATCAGACAAAGAGGAAACTCTTCTCAACCTGAATAAATACACTTGCTCTGTGTAGAGCTGTAGTATCTTGACTTAGGAATATTCTGGGCATCAAAAAAGCAGTACCAACTTCTTAATTGGGTTTACTGGCCATGTTGTCACACCTGGAACTGTTGAAACAATTGTTGCTATATAGGGATTAGTAATGCAGGCTAAAAATAATATGAAGTTTTAGTATGGAATGTATTGTTACCGAAAATCCAGACCATAGCTGTCTTGTCCATTATTCTTTTGTTTAGAATTTATGGCCAGACTGGGAAAAATGCCTGTCGCAGAAAACATTTGTATGACATGAACAAAACCAGTTTAAAGTAGAATAGCTGGCAAATATGTTTTCAGCAGATAGTTGTTCATTCAAGACACTTGGTGAATGCATCTGAATGTGGCTATTTTGAGGTCAGTTAGCACATTTCTATTGTTGGCATAAATTTTGTAGCAATTAACTAATTTGGCTAAACTAAATACAATTTTAGTTAGTTCATCTCTCAACATTTTTGCCAATCCAGACCATTTAAAATTAATTAATGCTAACTTTAGTATATCAAAACCATTTTTTATTAGTAAATACAATGACCTTTGATGTTCACCTGAATTAGGATGAACATTTAAAAAAAAACCTTTGAAGCTAAAACTAAATAATGTAGATATTGATTTATAAATAGAGTAAACACAGAGAACACTCTTCTCTGAGATTATGGCTGCTAAGTATTATAAAACATTGACTATTTTTTTGTTTGGTTGGTTTTGGTTTTTGTTTTTAGGGTAATCAGTATTAAAAAATAAATTAAAGCAAACACCAAACAAACAAACACCTGTTCTCCTAATTTGGTGTTGCTAAGCAAAACCCAGGTTGGTTAATGGTCTAAAATGCTGATAAAAGCTAAGCTGGATTGTCCTGTGCCTGGTATTATATGAAAATCTAGAATCTAAGCTAATATTTTTGTTGGCTTAAAAATCTAGTTCTCAGAGGTCAGTTGCAGTGAGAACATCCATCTTCTTACTAAACTATAAAAATGATACAATTTTGGAGGCTTCTGTGGTTTGTCTTATTTTTCCTGGTTTCCTGTGTCTGGCATGCACATTCTGCCAATACCAGTGTCCTGAAATGATATCACTTAGAAGTTGCACTGTGTGCTCACAGGAAGCTGAACCCTGTCTTCTCTGTTACCACTTTCTGACAGACTTCTCACAGATCTGAGAGCAGAACTTGGTCTTGGTGGGATAACTGCATCTTCTGGTTTTAATACAGAGAGAGGATTGTATTAATATGGAATGTAAGGAGCAGAGGATGTTTTCAGTCTTTCTCAGAAATGTGCCAATAAGGGAATGTTCCAGGTTTATGGATTCTTGGATTGCAGTTAAGTATACATTTACATCTACTACTGTACATTGCAACTAAGGAACAATTACAGTAATTTAAGTATCATAACAGATGAAACCAGGTATTTAGAAAAACAAAGGATTTAGAATTGTATCTTCTACATCTCAGGGACTGTCAGAGCTGCCTACCTATAACTATTAAAAAGAAAAAGAAGTGTCTGTGGTTCTGAAGTTAATTTTTCCCTTGTGAATGAGTTGGGCTCTTGAAGATTGTATCAGACCTTTACAGCACTCCAACCTCCTCACGTTATCTAATGCATAGTGCATTGTGTTTCTTGAGGTTTAGTCCGATTTTTGTGTAGTTTCATGACAGATCATCTCAATTTGCATAAAACTACATTACTTTTCTCAGCAGCCCAATATTATATTGTGGCTTGACAACTGTCAAAGCCTAATCCTCTTTTGGAAATTTGTTCTAGCCAAGAAGCATACCTTGTCAAAGGCAGCAAGGGTTAAATGATACAAAGCTATAAATGGGACAGCTAAGGTATCTATTTGTGAGAAACAATATTTTTTGATGCTAGGTCTGAGCAGTTGCAGGTTCAAAATACAGTTAATTGTGTTTTGAGAAAATTAATTGTGTTTCAGAATGCACAGTGGTGGATGTTGATTCCTAATTCAGTTTACTACTTCTAATGCTCAAGTAATATCTTATTGTCTGCATTCCAGTATGAATGAGCTCCAGTCTCTGCCTTTTTCTTCCGTATAAATTTAATATAGAGTGACATCAGGGTAAGAAAAGAATTTGAATGGAACAGAGGGTGTGTGACCTTTCTTCTATGAGGAAGGTGGATGGCCAGGAGACTATATGTCTGTAAGCAGGTACTGCTGGTGCAACTGCAGGGGGAACTAATGTCAGCCCAAATTCACAAACTTTGTTAGGGATCATTGCAATTGTCCCTGTTAGTGCTGCATAACTAGACAGGGGCTTCTACTGTGTGACTCCTACTAACACATGCTCTACCACAATCAGCTGTCTTGTAAGAAGAGATTTAAACCAAATGGCATTTGAAGTGTGCAAATCTGTAATGTCTAGACTTCAGACATAGAGAAACCAGTGTTTAAAGACCTGTGCTTGGGTCTGGGGAGAAGGCGCAATCATTTGGCTGAGACGTACAGGAGTAACTAGAGCTAGGTTGTGGTATACTGTCTGCTTCATTGACAGTTTTGGTCTGAATTTACTGATGCTGCATTAGTAAGTGCACACTCTAGCACTTACAATTTTCAGTGTGTTTTTACATAATAGAAAGTAGAGGTAGTTAAATAAAAGGAAAGGAAAAAAACCAAAAAAGCCCACACCCAAACAAAAAAAACAAACCCAAAACCCCAAAGAAAACCCACCAAACCAACAACAAAACAAACCCAAAAATTTGATTCCGCACTAAAATTCCATACCTGCAAATGAATTTGGGTGGACAGAGGAAGCTGGCTTAATGGCAAAATTATGTGGCCAGCCATATCTGTTGAGATAAGGGAATAACACCCCTTATCCCTTTCCTATTCAGGTGCATAAATGATAGCAACAAAGTAGGAAATAAATTATTACTTATGTCCATTCATATAAAATAAAAAGTAATGATTTTAAGCTGCAAGAAGAAGAATTTGGATTAGGCAGTAAGAAATAAGCTTTTCCAGTGAGCATCTTTCAGAAAGTTTTAGCAGATATAGTTCTGTATCTATGGCATATACTGAGTAACTTGCAGTGATTGCCTTTAGCTCTATGGAATTGAACTGTGCAAGTGAAGTGTTTCAGACACAAACAAGGAAATAGACGTGAATAAAAACCTTTATCATTAACTCTCCTGTTCTTGAAATGCTGCATGTCGTATTTAACACAGAATAATTAGCAGTATTTATTGCTGTTGCTCAAATATTATCCAGAAAAAAAAAGAGGGAATGAAAACAGGAGTAAATAGCTGTATAGTTCAATAGGCAGCATTTTTGCCTTGAAGACAATGATGTCAGTGAACTAACTTCAAGGTTGGGTAAATAAGGTTAGAACAACAATGTATATCCTAGGATATTACAGAACTCTTCAGTGGACTGTATTGAAAACATACTGAACAACCATTCATTTCAGGAGAATCACTACTGTAGACTATTGTAACTTTTCCAGAACATTAACTTTAATGAAACAATGTTTCAGCTTGAAGGTAAGTTTATGTAGCAAGGCTTTTATACTTTGTAACAGTGTGTAAACTTCTGCAGGTATTTGTGGTCTGATGTTTCTGGTAGGCAAAGATCTTCTCAAATTGTGCTTGCTCCCTCTATCTTGAAAGCTAGGCAATAGTTGTTGCTATTTTAATAAAACAAAAAATAGGACAACTGCCATCTATCTCTGAAACGGTCTGTAAATAGGGACCATTTTGTACAGTACATCAGAGATGAATTTTGGTTGCATGACCTGTAATGAAGTAAAACAATGTTTATAACACTAAGGCCTTAAGACCCTCATTGCAACACTATACATGAACCCAGCTTTCACATGGAAAGATGCTCTCTGAACATATATTTTCAGTTTAATAAATAATATCCCTAGACTTACATATCAAGTATTACCAAATTTAAGCAAAATAAAGTGATCTTGGAGTAAAAATGTTCTACACAAGGTGTACAATGTAATTCTTCCACTCTCCTTGATACTGAAGAGTGCCAAGGAGTACTGTTTTGGGCACCATATGTCAAGAAAACTGTAGACACACTGGAGACAATCCAGAAAGGAGTAAAAAAGAATGAGCAACAGTCTAGAGGAAGCATGAGGGAGGGTGGAAGGAATTGGCATTGTTTAGTCTAGAGGAGAGAAGACTAAGGAAAGATGGGATGTCAGCCCATAACCATGAACAATGTTTCTGCAAAGAAGAAAACAGAAACCTTAGATGGGAAAAGAACTAATGGAAAAAGTACAGCATGAGAGATGCAGTATCACTGCTAAAAGTAACTTCCCTAGAATAGATGGTTAAGGACTTTGTAAAGCTTTTTGGCTACGTTTCATTTTCAGTTTAAAAATTAAATGCCAATCTCTAGCAAAGATGTGAAGCACAAGTAAAATTTGTATGCAGGTTGTAACTTGTAGGCCTATTCTGAAAACTTAATAGCAAACTCTCTAGGATCCCTCAAAGATTTCATATCGGACAAATGTTTCCAGTAGTTCATGCCCACTTGGGATAATAGGATGAAAGCTGCTGAGTGCAATTGAGTTGAAGCTGAAGGTAATTGTTTTCTACGTTATAAGTAGCAGCTGTCTGTTTTCATCTGGGTTTTCATTTCATTTTTCAGACTGACAGGAATATCTCAGAGGATGGTAATGGTTCAATCACAGTTTTTAATTTTATTTTGTGTTTCTGTGGGCCACTGAACAGAAACAGTTTAGTTCATAGTCATGTTTGTTTATTCTGTGTAAGATCTCAGTCTCTTTTTGTTCTTAGCCCATTAGTATTTCCAGAAATGAAATGTGGCTCTAGACAGTTTCAAACCAGTTGTCCTGAATCTTTCTATGCTTAATGAGGAAACTGATTTTTAGTTTTTAGATCAATCTTCTTTAAGTAATTTTGAATGTTTTGAAACTGAGTTTTCAGACATTTCTTCCTGCTCCATTCCTACTTCTTTCTAGCCATCTAAATAATAAATTAACTGAAGAGTACACACCGTAGCTATAAACAAGCTATAAGCAATCTGTGAAGATTATGTGTACATATGCACATTAAAAGAGCATAAATATTAAAAGACATTTAAACTTATATCCCTTTGAATTGAAACTTGAAACTTTACACTTTGTTTGTTGAGAGAAGTTCACATTTACTTTGTGCTTTTAGAGACCTGATATCTCGGAAGAGACCATTTACCAGCGATTTACAAAATACACTTAGTCAGAAAAGATGCACAAACTGGGCTTCCCTGTTTAGAGTGTACTAGAAATCATCAGACATGACAGGTAGATGAAGTTACCCCATCACAATTGTGTTTTACCTAATGTGCTATATATTGTGCCATACATTCTTATCTGTCTAAGGATGCAAGTTTTATGGACTATTTACCTGCTTGATAGAATATGATAAGTGTGATGCATACAGTTGTAGCAAGAGTAACTTATAAGTTGCAGTGACTTCTAGCTTTTACAGTTTTCAGTAGCAGATCTCAAAGCAACAGAGGTAAGCAGTGCTGTCCTCAATTTTTAAAACCCAGAAACAGTAAGATTGGGGTTTGAAGGATTAGCCACTGTTCTCCTGTTAACCAGTGACAGAGGCAAAAATAGCACTTAGGCACCTTGAATCCCAATGCTGCACTGCAACAAGGAGACAGCATTTCTGAAATCACCTGAAAGCAGCTTGAAAATTATATCTGGTTACAGGGTCCCTCTGCAATGGGTAACAAATGGTCAGAAAGGAATGGTACAAATATAGAACCCACAAAACTTTGATTCATAATAATAACTATACACTTAGCATTACTCACTTTTAAGAAAGTCTAGAAAAAGCACTGTCTCTCTTGCTTTATTTTAGGTGCTGCACTGGAAAAGCTGAAAAGAGGGGTACCAAATAGTAGAGGTGGGTAAAAGGAAGTGGGAGGGATGTCCACACACTCCAGACCTAGTTCTAGGAACAACACTTCATCTCATTACCCCTCTCCCCTAGCCCTGAAAGTTCTGCTTGCATATAACCTTGGGTGATAAAACAATATTCTTGAAAAACAGTTGCATTTCAGCAGGAGACCAAGGATGCACTTTTATTCTGTAAAATTCTAAATGAATGGAAGACACACAAGAATGCATCAGTCCAGTGAGTTATATGTCTAAGCCTCCATTGTCTGGAGTATAACTTATAAAACTCCTTGTGGACTTGAGACGTGTACCGAATGCTATCCTAATATGGCTGTGGTTGAGATTGTCTGAACATTCCTTAGCTGTGCCTCCAGGAGAATGAGTGCAAAAACGCTAAATCTCCCACATTTATATGTGTTGTGAAATGCTGTCATGCTCTAGCAACCAGCATTAATACTTGATTTGCTTTTGTGGGTTTTTTATTAAAATTACACTAATTTAAGTTTGGAAAACTTCAGTCCATAGGTAATATGGATTTTGGATGCAAATGTGTATAAGTCTGTTAGGGTGTTAGAGATGAGTAGGCTGAAATGGCCTTAGGAGTCTTCTATAATTTTTAAATACCTGTGGGTCAACCAATAAATGCTGTATATGCATAATTAACTTCTCCAGTACTGCATGCCTGGACAACTACATGGGTATGGTCAGCCTGGAGAAAGGAAGGCTCAGGGGAGCTCTTATAACTGTCTTCCAACACTTAAAGGGGGCTTACATGAAGTCTGGAGAGGGAATTTTTACAAGGGCAAAGGGGAATGGCTTTAAGCTGACAGAGGAGAAATTTAGATTAGATATTAAGAAAAAATTCTTCCCTGTGGAGGTGGTGAGGCGCTGGAAAAGGTTGCCTTCTCGAGTGGTTGTGGCTGCCACATCCCTGGCAGTGTTCAAGGCCAGGTTGGACAGGGCTTGGAGCAACCTGGTCTAGTGGAAGGTGTCCCTTCCTGTGGCAGAGGGTGGGGACTACATGATCTTTAGTGTTCCTTCCAACTCAAACCATTCTGTGATTCTATCATAGAATCGTAGAATAGTTAGGGTTGGAAAGGACCTTAAGATCATCTAGTTCCAACCCCCCTGACATAAGCAGGGACACCTCACACTAAACCATGCCACCCAAGGCTTCGTCCAACCTGGCCTTGAGCACAGACAGGGATGGAGCACTCACAACCTCCCTGGACAACTCATTCCAGCACCTCACCACCCTAACAGGAAAGAATTTCTTCCTTATATCCAATCTAAACCTCCCCTGTTTAAGTTTGAACCCATTACCCCTTGTTCTGTCACTGAAGTCCCTAATGAAGAGTCCCTCCCCAGCATCCCTATAGGCCCCCTTCAGATCCTGGAAGGCTGCTATGAAGTCTCCACGCAGCCTCCTCTTCTCCAGGCTAAACAGTCCAATGGTTTCTATACTGCCACTTGAAGCCATACATACTGAAGAAAAATACTATAAGTTAATTAAAACGAAAACAGTGATGTAATGCAGTGTATTTTCATGTATGTGGTAAACTATTTCAAAGAAATTACTAGCCAGTGAGATCATTCAATTGGCTCCATTTGTGCTTTTACAAAAATAGATGTGGCATTCTGCATTGAGAGGTCTATTCCAGTTGTGCTGCAGGAGAATCCATCACTTAGCACAGATCTTTTCTAAAAAATACCCTTTTTTTTTTTAAGGACAGATTATATGTTTGTACTTCAGGACTGTGGGAAACCCAGCATCAGACAGAGCAGCCAGCTGTTCTGTGATCCAGGGATTGGCCTGTATCCTGAGCAGTTGCAGCACCTGCAGACACTCAATGTCTTTCATACATACCTCAGCTCTACCCATCAGGCTTGCCTAGAACCTGGCTTGACTGGGCCAGAGATTCTGGCTCACAAAGTCTCTGTTGCAGCTAGTGTGAGGCAAAATAATCCCCAAAAAGCATGGTAAGAATGATGGATTTTTGGGGGCATCTTTTTGTTTGCATGCATGTGGACCACTGTAAGTGGACTTATTTTGCTGGATAGTTGTTAAGCAAGAATCCCATAAACATCAGCAATTAAACCCAGAGATGTATTTGATGCTGCCCCTGTAACTAATGTGTACAAACCCGTCCTAATTCTAGTACAGTTTAAAGCTACACCTTCCCCGCCTTTAGGTAATCTAGCCTGGGAAAGCTCATTCCACATTGGTTAGGATTTCTTTTCATTTGAGTCACTTTTTCTATCCCAGCAAAGCATGACTGACATGTATATTTTTATTTATGCTATGTAACCAAGTTAATGTTCTTATTACTCTGCTGCATATCCCATGACACCTTTGCAGGAGGGATGATTCATCTCAACAGGCTTTGCTAGTGAAACTCTTGCAGTAACTCTATGTAAAACATACGGTTCAAGACAGAAAACATTTTGAGAGTGGAATAAGGCCAGGAATAGCAGCTGTCACTAATACAGTGTAGTGAGATTTGATATCCCATAGAGGGCAAACCAAAGCAAACTTTAATCTGCAAAAAACTTTGCAGTCTGCTTAAAATATACAGGGCTACAAAGCATATGCTACTTTTAGGTTAAAATTGACTTGTCTTTTCTACCATGGCCATTAAAATACTTTGTTTTGTAAGCAGGACAAAGTTTCCATTGGTAGGCAGGCAGAGACAGCTGCTGGGAGTTATCTGAAAGATTCAGAAAAGAGGAAAGCTCTCATGGAGGATCTGAGATACATGGCAGGAGATCAGCTTCAGGACTCAGAGGGCAGGGGGATATTCAGTTGATTCATTGCTGAAGCTTAAGATAGAAGACAGAGCAAGTGAGATGTGTGTTCCACTGTAGGTAATCCAATTTTTTGTTCCCCTCATTCCACTTTGGAGAACCCAGTGCCATCATATGTGTTTGAAAGTAGAAAGAATATTATCAAGAGAAATGTGTAGGTAGGAACAAAGCAGGTGTCAAGGTGAACAGGTAAGGAAGTACAGTTGTAGTTAAAAAGAATTTATAACTGTGAGTGATGGTTCAAAACCTCAAGGGAGAAGCTGTTTCATAGGTCATTTTGGTTGTTTGGGGTTTTTTTTCTGGTTCCACTTGTCCAAGGTAAAAATTCTCCCTATATTATTCCACTTTGTGTATCTTCTAAATGACAGTATCTGTGGGATGCAAGACTCTTGCATCATGAGCACAGTACCTGTCTTTTAATCCCTTAGTCTTCAATGAAAGGATGAGGTTAAGGCGTCTCTATTTCAGCTGATGGTGCTATGGCTTGTGAGGAACTTGCACAATTCAACTGTCACACTGAAGCTGTCAGAGAAAAAGGAACAGAGCACATGGCTGTGGTGAAGTGTGGACTTCTTATATAAAAGGTGATAAATAGCATGGCAGTGATAAGACCATGGAAACAGGATTGCTATGAATGGAAAATGACTATGTAAATACAGCTTATATTTTCTGGTTTTGTTTGAAAGAGAAATCATCTTGCACAAAAGTAACATGTTTTGCTCCTTGTACAAAATCAACACTTGTACTATCTTTTACGTTTGAGTAGCCACAGGCTCTTAAGTAGGAAAAGCATAGAACAACTCCCTTCAGTTTTTCTGTCTAACCCAGGGATTTTTCAGTGTCATGTCAGTCCTGGTCTCTGGAGCTGGCATGGAAGAACATAAATTTTAAATGATATATGCCCAGTTTCAGTTGACCCCACAGTTATCTTAAACATGAGGGCAAATTTTTCTTTGTTTTAATTCTTAGATTTCAGATGTGGATATATCCAGGTAGTAGGAGAGTGACCGTCTCCCTCCGGAGACTGGAAGAGAATGCCAAATTATACCTCAAATTGTATCAACAGGACACAAGTGGTACACCTGTCTGATGCAGGTAGCTGTGTGCTTGAACCCCTTCTGCTCTTTCACATTGTCTAATAATGTTGCATGTTGGCTCTAGAAAGGGGATGAAAGAGACTATTGAACTGTAGTGGATAGAGACCTTTATCAAAACAAGCAATTCAAGTATCTAGATAGATGAAACTAAACTATATTTATTTTCATTCTTTCATTTTTTTTCTCCCTTCTTCTATCTCCCACTTGCTAACTTCTTGCTAGTTTTCACACAGATGCAAACACAAGATCTTCGACAGTCATGTTATCTTACCATAGAACAGCTGTAAAGTTTCAGTAACACTGAGGGTTTGAACTAAAGGTCACTTGTCAAAATGCATTCAATTTTTAAATTCCTGGAGAGAGAAATTCCACTGTTACTTTAAGAGATTGTTCCTGTGTTAATTACTTTAGCAAACAAAAAAGTATCTCTATGTACAGTCTTGCTTCATTTATTGCCAATGCCTAACTGTTGGACCTTGTCGTACGTTTATCTGTTGGACTGAAAAGCCCATTATCAATGCTTTCTGTCTCAACTATTAAGGATTTAAAAAGAGTAGTTTAGCCATCTATTATCCATGTCTTAGCTAATGTAAATAAGCCTAGTTCCTGGAATCTCTTTCTCTCCTTTTATTTTTTTTTTTTTCCCAACTCTTGAATTATTCTCTTAGCAATTCTTTGAACTTTCTCCAAGTTGCAACATCAATCCTGAATTGTATGCATTAGGCTGAATGTAACAGCAGTCATTCCAGTACCAGGTGCAGAAGTAAGATTAAAATTCTTTTCCCTGTACACATGTTCAAGGATTTTATTAGCCCTTTTTGATGATTGGCAACACATGGTGGCTACCATATGATGATTCTCATTTTCTTCTATGAGACAAGACCCAGTGTCTTCTCCTGCAATTATAGCCCTGGTCAGATTTTGTATGCAGCTATTCTGTTACTACTACATATGCTCACCTTCATATCACCCAGTAGCAGTGACCTGCCCTTCACTTTTTTTCACTGTTCTTTGAGACATCTGCAGGCTTTATCAGTGACAAATTTATGGTGGGGAAGATTGATCTGTTTTTCTAGATTATTGGTTACAATGCTGTGCTAAAAACAGTACAGGTCTAGAAACATGCCTTTAGAGAACTGAATTAGAAGTATAATTACTTGGTGATGATTTCCCAATTTTCAAGAATTTTTTGAGATTTGCTTATAGGTGTTTTTCCAGATCCTTTAGTCAAAATCTTGTGTAATACCAAGATAGACATCTGACAAAGTGGAAGTTTTAACGCGTTAATATCAGTATGTGTTTAATCCTAAAATGTAATCTTATTGAATACTGTAACAGAGAAGATATCTTCTCAGTAAGCATCAATATGTTAGCATCAATATATTAACTACCCTCTAAACTACCAGTTAATCAAGTCCTTCATATGCTCTACCCTTATTGATGTCAGGCTGGAAGGTGTGTGTTTACCTTTGCTAATTCATTTACTCTTTAAAAATACTGACATAATATCAGCTTTCAGTTAGTCTTTTCTGAGTTTTCCAGTGTCTTAAGTGACATCAACAATGACTCTTTCATGATCTAGCAATGCCATTTGACTCGTATAAAATCAGAGTATAACTTCATTTCTCAATTTCTCAAAATTGGACTTGATGATCTTAGAGGTCCCTTCCAACCTGGTGATTCTGTGTAATTTTGCTTCTTTTAAAAAGGATAGAAAACTTACCTTAATCATAAGATTCACTTGCATGAGTAGCCAAGTGATCAAAGACACCTCCCCAGTTGTAGGGGCTCTGCTGTTGTTGTAGGGGACCATGTTTGTCATATTAGTTTCAAGCATGAACACTTTCAGTAGCAGCAAAGATTAAAATCACCCTGTTCTGTTTTGAAACCATGCCCATACACCTGCATCAAGATAAACTTTTTGAAAGCAGACATATAACATTACCTGTGTGAAAGTAAGGTAGCCTATACGTCTTCTGTGTGTGGTAAGTAGATGATGTGTATGGAAAAACTGGTTCCAGTTAACCTATGTGTTTTCAGTCTAGTGATTATAAAGAGATCTAAGGTATCAGAGATGCACATACAAATGGACATGCATGGCAATAAAACTTAATATGTAATGTCTCTATGACAACAGGGGATGAAATTACTCTTAGAAATAGAAAGCTTGGGAAAAAATGTTATCATATATAACATAGTTGAAATATTAAGCTGATACCAAAACAGAGACCAGACAGGTAGTTGTAGAGGTGCAGGGGAACAGTGGAAGAGGTTGATTTTTTGATAGAACTACTGAAAACCATTTACTGCACTGCTTCTGAATTCACTCCCTGGCTGTTGCCCTGTGACAGTCTAGTACATCTCAGCTATTGTTACTCTGATGGCTGTTGTGTTGTTGTGTTTCTTTCTAAATATTTTTTAGAATCCAGATGGAGAGGTTCCATATTTCAGATAAAGCACAGAATGGAGTGATGGGCAGTCCCTTTGTAAAATACGTAAGTAATCTGTGGCAAATGGGCATTAACATTCTGCTTTAAAGATGTTTTGTGAGTTTGGCATAGAGGGTCTGAAAGTGACAGTAGGATTTGAGTTCATGGTGTCACAAATGTTTTCTCAGGCACCCCGTCCAACTCTTGTTCCATTCATACACATGCAGAACCTTGACTGGGACACTGTTATAAATACAAAATACAGTATAGCTGGACAAAATAGGCTCAGTGAAATACAAAGCATAACAGAGGCAAGAAAGGAGAAGAACTAGGGCTAGAGCAACTAAGCCACTCTGTCTCAATGTCATTGTCATTGTCACTCAGCGTTATTTGACACTGCAGAGTGGTGGGGTTTGATCAGTGCCAGTCAGCATTCAAGAAGCTTTCCTGGAACAAATTGTCCCTTGTGCTACAATGATCTGTTGAGCTTATACAATATAAGAAGATCCCATTCTATGATTCTACGAATTATATGCCCTCCACAGTTCTGCATCCCTTTCCTTGTGATTACACAAGTGTGTGCAGTTTAGCTGTATAACTTAAGAACTTTCAGTAACAAGCAAAATGTTTTCATGTATAAGGAACAAAGATATTCTAACAGAAAACACAGAATTGAAGGAAACAAGGACTGGAAAAGGGCCTCCAGAAATCTTCACATTGTCTCAAGGCAGGATTAATTTATACTCATCTTCAAGAAATGGACACTCCACAACTTTCCAGGCAAGTCATCAGAGCATTTTACCACCTTTTTCATTAGGAAGTTTTCCTAGATTTTTCTTGATACAATTTAAGCTCACTATCTCTCATAACAGTCAATCTTTCAGCCAGTTCTTTCCCCTCCTTTTCAAAGAGCCTTTTCCTTGTGAAGAATATCATACACTTTTCAAGTCTTTTCTTCTTGGGACTAAACCACCTGAGTTCTAGCATCTTTTGTTGTAGAGGACAGTCTGAACTTCTGCTCATCATCATCACCCTCTGAACTCTCATGTAGCTCATATTCTTCCTGGAGTGGAGTGTAGTGCCTGAACTGCAGACAGTATGTCAGCTACAGCCCTACTATTGCTGAGTACAGCAGGCCTATTTCACACATCTTACAGGCTCTACTCCTGTTTAGCAATCCCAGCATGGTGTTTGCTTTTTCACAACAGCATGATAGTGTTGACTCATGCTTGGCTTGTGATTCAGTCTATCCCATGGACTCTTTTAAGAAGAATTGCCACCAACCACTTGTTTTCCATTATGTATTTGTGCAGCTGGTTATTCATGTCCAAATGTAGTATTCTGTGTTTATCACTCTTGAATAGTGCCCAGGCAGTTAGGAGAGCCCTCTTCACTCTTCCTGTAAAATCCTTGCCAACATTTTTTATGTTTCTTACTGCAAAACAAGATACACAGGACTAGCTATTACATGGACAGTTTTTTTGCCTTTGGATTTATGACTGTATTTGTTCAGAAGGCATAGGGAATAATTCTGCTAGATGAGCACCAACTTTATTAGCAAATACTTTGTATGTGGACAAAGAGATAAGAGAAGAAACTTCTCAATTTTTGTGATAAACTGCATAAAACCTGGTTTGTTTAACCAGAGATTAAACCCAGATGTAAAGCAAACAGCATTAAGAAGAAAAAGACAAGAGCTGACATTGATTAAACCTTGGTAAATTTCCATGATGTCAAGCAGATGATTAAAATTTCAGTCAGGAGAAAGACCTCCAGCATATACAGATTTCCTTTGTGCTCTCTTGCAATGAAATCAGGACTTCTGCTGCAAAATAATCAAGGAGTTAGTTATGAAAAAAAATCTCATCCCAATATTTTGTAAAAATAAGTCTTTATAAAGTGCTTAGCTCACACTTAATAACCACAGTTAAATAAACACATCTTCAGCAGTTTATTCTGAAGCCAAAACTGGTGGTGAGCACTCCTGAGAATATGACAGAAATATGAAAGTATGTGTAAGTAAAAGTATCAGTAAGTGTGATTCTGAGCATGGTTTTTATATTACTAATTCTTTTACTGGTAGACATAAGTATTCAGGTGTAGTAGCAATGATGATATAAGATGCTAGGTCGATTAAATTTATCATGTTCCCTTCAAAGCCCACAAAGCATCAGGATTCATTCTGGCCTCACTTCTACAGTTTTGGAATCACTGTTAAACTATTCTTTGTTTAAAATCAGTAAAACATAAACTAGGCCAAATTCATTAAATTGGACAGACACATTCTGAGCCCTGAGAGCTGTCTGAGCATTGAATTCTGGCCTGCTGTAGAATTTTTTTTCCAAATCATCCAATTTATTTCCTCTAGTGTCCCAGAACTAGACCAAGAATAACCTTAAAGCACCTATTTTTATTCTTTGTATAATCTAGCATGGCTCAAAAAATCTCAAGCAGTTATTGATGAAGGTTGTGTTGCAGACTTCAGTGGGGCATTAACTCTGATTACATAAATACCAGAAACAGTACTGATGTGCTTAGTTGAAGTGTCAGAAAATGCAAATGTAGAGAAAAATCCTGGCCTGTACAGAAGATTTTATTTTCAAATATCCTGAACATGGTTGCTGTCCTTGCTATCTGTGCTCCTTATAGTACTAATCTCACAAAACCCAAATTTTTTCAGAAGGGTAGGTCTACCTCAAAATGAGAAGATACCTACATACTGACTAAAAGATTCAGTTTGCAGCATGAATGTCTTTCTCACCTTGAATTTGCCTATAACATCCTCCAAGGAGCTTGCCTTGTTTATAGCTTCTCTGTTTACAAACATACCGAAGGCAGCCTTGATTCAGTATTTTCTTACTTCGGTAAAATTCTGCTAAGATTCACAGATTAATGCGCTGATGTGCAAAGTAATTCTCAAAACTATTTTTGTGAATCTACAAAATTGGCTTATTACTTGGTGCTTTGGGTTTTCCTAGTTTGCATTTGCCAAATTGCCTTCAAAGAAACTATTCAAACCTTTCCTAAACTGTAGTTTAAGCTTTGGTTCTAGTTACATAGAAAAGATGGAGCAGAACACAGTTTCTATATCTCTCTATCAGTACAAAGAGACCTAAGAGGTAACTACTTACTAAAAAGGTATTTGATTTAGTTACCAAACAGTGAACTGCTGCATCAAGAAAATAGTTATCAACAAGCAGTCAGAATGTGTGATTTCTGCTGCACATACATGCTGGGATGGATTTTTCCTGTAATTGTTTCAGCCATTCATCCTCATTCTCCTCTGTCCCACCTTGTGCTAAGTGTTAAAGGATACCTTGAAGTGCAGCCTGGTGGCACTTCATATAACAAGAGCCTCACTCACTCTGTTGCCGTGTGTAACTTTCTTCCCTTTTCCTCCCTCTGTTTTAGAGACACAGTACTTCTGGCTATTCCCCTCCTCACCTGAAGCTGTGTTTCAGCAGTATATCGTGTGTGTGTGTGTGTAGGTTTTGTGTGTTTCAGAAATGAAGTGCTTTGGAAACAATTGTGGAAGGAGCAGGGTAGCTCACCACTAGAATCTCCTGGAGTTTTTTCCGAATCACCAAATGGGGTAGCCATCTAATCACTTAACAGACAAGTTAGACAGGGAATGCAGGAAGTCAAGACTAAATTTAAGATGGGCTTATTCCTCCAAACGAGAACCTGAACATACTTCTTCAGCTCTGTGTGAGTACTAAACCATTTCAAGGCATGCTTTATGAACAGAGAAAGCTCTGAAAAAGGCATCACAGCCTCAGCCTTCAGACACTGCTGACTTGTTTACTTTTGGAGAGACATTTTGATAAAGTACATCTTTTCTAACTGCTCACCTTCTTCAGTTCCTTATTTCTTGTAGTCTTCGATAAAAATACATGTAGAGTGTCCACTCTGCAAATTACTGTTGGCCAGCTCTGGATCCTACAGATATACAATATTATAAATTATTATAGATTTATTTCCTCTGTGTGCTGGCCAACTGCTTGTTGCTCCACCTCCTTGCTCTGTTTCATTTGTAACATGACATATAGGTACTCCACTATAGCTTTTTATGCAGTTCTGCAGTTAGCAAATCGTACATTAGTAAAAGATCAGAAAACATAGCCTGAACAAAAGTGAATTTCATTTATATGTGTTCAAACACCCCCCCCCCCAAAAAAAAATTCCCTA
>NDXB01006189.1:3491-13884 GCA_002631895.1 Agapornis roseicollis | reverse complement strand
GCTGATTGGAAAAAAAAAAACTTTACCTTTCTTTCAGTCAGCAAAAAAAAAAAAAAAAAAAAGAAGAAAAGAAAGTCATGATGAGAGGCAAAGATTCTTAACTAATGAAGTCTATGTATGTATTTTCTTCTCTGAGGGATGTCATAGTGATTTTATGATGCTGCTAAGGAGAAACTTTGGCTTGTATTGGTTTGGAAACAAATTCTTTGCATATCATAGTCATTTACTAGCCTAGCTAAGAATTACTCAATGTTAACCCTGACATAAATGGATTGGAAACAATTATCCCTTGGTACTAAGAGCTTTTTCATTCAATAATCAAAAAAGCTATTTTTCACACTGGACCACACTTTAAAAAAAAACAAAACAACAGCACAAACATGTTTTCCAGACCAGCCTAAATACAAAAAAATGAATATTTACCCTAAAAGCAATTTGTTTAAACTGATGCAACATCACTTCTCATAACATATTTGGATCTATTTCAGAAATTGTTGGAAAAAAACAACAGCTTTTGGATCTCAGACCACTTAAGGGCTGCTGTGGCAAGTCTGCGCCATCTCATCACTGTGCTCAGAGAGCATTGTGTCGTTGGTATGAGGTACAGCTGCAATGTTGGAGGGCCAAGCACGCAGAATGGGGTTTGGCTACAGTTCTTGCTGCCCCCACCACAGCACAGATGTGCACCCTTTTCTCCTTGTAGTAAATGCTTGAGACACTGCCAGCAGCAGGGAGTTCTCCTCTTCACAGGGAATCATTCACAGTATCTCTCTGGTCTAGTTAAAAGAGTAAGCATGAAGTCCAGGGTTTAAGTATCTCTGTATAAGATATTAACACTGCCCGAGCTTGGTTTGCAAAAATAGGGGTTTCAAACAGAAATGTTAAGTAACAAGTCAAGGTAAAGGATGAAGAAAGAACTCCCATCTTTTCAAAAAGTGCTTATTTCATACCCTCGTGCAAAACTATCTACATCTTTTGGGTATTTTAAAATGAACATTTTTTTCTCTACCAACTGAAATTGAAATGAGTTTCCTATGATTTGAATGTGTAATAAGAACATGACACACAGGATTTCTGGTAAGAAGCTGTGTTTTGCTTTCTGTCTCAAACCACAAGATCTCATACTGAGCTCAGGACATCACTGGGTGGCAGGTGTTCCCAACCAGGGCTGGCAGGACAAGAAGCCGTGGTGATGTTCTTGGAGAGGGCACATGCACACTCCCTGCTAGGGCTGCAGCTATGGGCAGTGTTGGACAAGCCCTACAGGATGGTCTGCTGAACCAAGGGTTTGAGTTTATTTCTAGCCAGGATCAAGAAAGGATTTTAGTCCAGATTAGAGAATTTCTTTTAGGCTGTATAGTAGAGGTTATTGGCCTTGTGGGAAGAATAGTTGAGTTGGGAGACAGACCAGGAATGAAGCATTAAACTGCAGAGATGTTGATGGAAATGTTTGTGAGACAGAAGTGAAACGAGTTGTATTAGGAGGGAAGAGTGAGAGTGAAGGACAGAGCAAGATAGGAAGGAAGAACTGCTCACACAGGCAGCAAAGTGAGGGACAACAAGCATGTGGGAATGTTGCCTTCTTTCTGGATTTCACACCCTGGCTTACACAGCTCCCTCCTAAGTTGAGGTAGCCACAGCAAATAAAACATAAGGAGTACACCCCACTGCAGAGATAGTTTAACTTCCCCAGATGAGGTTAACTGCTTACTCTGTTTTTTCTTTTTAACATTGCTAGTTCAGAACTGGTCATGAACCTGCAGAAATTTTGCCTGGAAACCACAGGGAAAAGCAAGAGAGTCTTGGCAAGGGATGGCACAGTTGCAAAGCATCTTCCTTGAGCTCCCTGTGCTTGTCCAGATACACTGCACACAGAGCAGAGAGCACAGCAGTGACCTTTCTTCTGCAGCTTGGAACTGATGAGTCTGGGCTCGTTCACACGGGGGTTGGTGCAATGGAGGAAGGTTACTTCAGTCTGTTGATCATTGCCAAGAAAATCTTTCAATAGATGAGTGTGACGAGTTGACCCTGGATGGATGCCAGCTGCCCACCAAACTGCTCTGTCACTCTCCTCCTCAGCTGGACAGAGAGAAAATATGACAAAAGGCTCCTAGGTTGAGATAAGGACAGGAAGAGATCACTAAGCAGTTACCATCGTGGACAAAACAGACTCGACATGGGTAAATTAGTTCAATTTGTCACCAGCCAAATCAGAGCAGGATAAAGAGAAGCTAAACCTAAATTTCAAAACACCTTCTCCACACCTTTTCCCTTCTTCACAGGCTTAACTTCACTCCTGTTTTCTCTACCTCCTTCCCCGCAGCAGTGCAGGGGGACAGCGAATAGGGGCTGTGATCAGTTCATCACACATTGTCTCTGCTGCTCCTTCCTCCTCAGAGGAGGACTCCTCACATTCTTCCCCTGCTCTAGTGTGGTATCTCTTCCACAGGGTGCAGTCCTTCAGGATCAGACTGCTCCAGTGTGGGTCCCCCATGGAGTCACAAGTTCCATCACCAAGCCTGCTCCAGTGTGGGCTCTTCCCTCCATGGGGTCACAGGTCCTGCCAGGACCTGCTCCAGCACAGGCTGTCCATGAAGTCACAACCCCTGCTTTGGCCCTCCCTCTGCTCCAGTGTAAAGTCTTCTAAGGGCTGCAGATGGATCTGTAGGACATTTCCATCACATATTCTCTCTGGCTGCAGTTCCCATTGGGCAGGTTTTCTGCTCCACTTCTTACATATGCCTTGGCCAGTGGTGGGTCAATCTTGGGGCCAGCCAGCATTGGCTCCATCAGACGTGGGCTAAGCTTCTGGCAGCTTCTCACAGAAGCCACCCCTATAGCCTCTCCACTAGCAAAACCTGGCCATGCAGACCCAATACAATAAGAAACTGGATGAGATTGCTTCCAAATTCTTCCTCTGTTGGAGCTTGGTTGTATTATTTCACTGTGTAGCAATCCTGGCCCAGTCTCAGAGCAGTGGTTTTGCGTTTTGGATGATTGCCTCTTAAGTGGTAGGATGGGAACCCCGCATCATGTCCCTCATCATGTGCATGTAGCTTGTACCAGAGGATTTTTACTCTCCACAGGAGATGGAGTTGTAGGAGAGGGAAAATGTTACATGTTTCACAATACTTAATACACTGTGACTCAAAGACCATTGGGGTCTCATTTTGGCTTCATTCAGCCCATAATTAATTACTCCTTCTTTTCTCTAAAAGTCATGGGTGGGTGACAGCATGTTGCACACTGCAGATTGTTCTGTGACATGGCTCATACCTGGGCTGTGGCTGGAATTTCTCAAGTTAGAATGGAACAAAATAGGTTCCAAAAGCAAAGCAAAGGGTTGGGGATTTGTGGGTTAGTTTTGGGGGGGGGGGTTTTGTGGTGGTTTCTTTTTGTTGCTGTTGTTTTCTGGGGATTTCTCCATGTGGGCTCTTTCTGCAGTTGTCCCACAGTTAGGAAAAATAATCATTCCCACAGCCCTTGAAGACATTGCAAAGATCTGTGGGTAGCAGTTGACTCTCTCAGGCAGCTGTCAGGACCCTGAGGGCAGCAGTAAACCTTCCTGACCCTCACCAACCTCCTGCAGGGACCTCCCTCACACCCATAGAGCCTTGAGAGAACTCAGGGGATGGAGACAGTGATGGAGGCCATTTCCCTGCTAAGGAGGACCAGTAAACAGGAACTGCTCCATGGGCTTGACACCCAGGAGAATGGACACAGGCTGCATACATGATGAAGCAAAAGATGGTGTGGAGGTTCATCACCCATGAGACACAGCTGATGGGTAAGATGCCCATAGGTAAGGTGCCCAGGTGGCACTTGGACACTTAGCTCCCTGGTCCTTTGTGGATCTCTGTACAGAAAACACATGCAGAGGGTGAGAGTGGGAACCAGGGGGGAAATAAATGAAAAAAAATGCAGAAGATATTTGAAGGGAATGTAAAAACACAGCAAACTGCGCTTTACTGATGATTACAAACCCAGCGTAATACAGAAATCCTCTCTTTGCTTCTCACAATTATGTTATTGTTACAGAGAAAGTTTGTTAAACTTTCATGTCACAGACAGTCATGATAGCCTGACCCTTGGAAAGCTCCATCTCAGGGCAGAAGCTCCTATATATTAAAATGATGCCTGGCCGTAAGTCAGTGTTAAAATGATCATCAGCAACACACTCCACACAGTCTCTTGAATGTGTCTGTTCCCACCACAGTAGTCCAATGCAGGACAATGACTGGTTGGAAGGGTCACCAGTTGAGTTTGTGAGCCACTGCTGTTACTCTGCTATGGATGTAGTAGAGATGTAAAAAGAAGAGTGGATGGTAACAGCTAAGCAGAGATATAAAGATGCAAAAAGAACAGCAGTAAACCTCCTTCAGACGGATAGACAAACCCAAACTTTTGTCCTTGTAGTACCATGTGGGGAAAAAAACCTGGGGTTTTTTTTGCAACGACGTTGTCTGTTTATACATCTTTACAACTCTTTTAGAAAACACCTGTGGTTCAAATGCACTGAAATTACCCAGTGAAGACTGGAAGCACAAACTTGTTGGTGAGCTCTCAGGCTGCATCACCAGGTCACTGTGGATCTTAGTCCTGCTGAATCTTCTGAGTAAAATTTATCATCTTCGGTTTTCAATCCAAAGCCACAGCCTTTAGCAAAAAACAACATCTGGGCAAGCCAAGCTGAAAGCCTCTTCGTGGAGCAGAGCTGGGAGCGAAGGCAAAGGGCGATAGCGCAGCCAGCGGTGCCACCTAGCTGCTGAGCTGCCTCCGAGTGGTGCTCTCCGAGGTGGTCAGACCTCCTAAAAACAACTTCTGGTTATTACTGCTTCTGCTGTAAAACAGGCCTCTTTTCACTCGAGGCATGAGATGAAACGCTGGTGCTCTTGCACAAGTTTTATTATACTTTCATTTTATTATTGTTTTATTCATTCTGCCTCTCTGTTTTCTTCTGATTTTAAGCAGTTCTGATTTAGCCAAATGCTGCTGTGATTGCCTCTCTTTCCACCAGTACTGGAAATATTTCTCCTTCATTCTCACTATCTGCATGTTCTCAGCCACCTTACCTCTCCCTTTGACCTTCCTAGTAATAAATACAACTATTATTTTCACAAAACAGAGATGGGCTTCAGTTTCTAGCACCTTTTAAAAAAACCAAGTAGCCAGGCTCATTCCTCAGGCAATCCTCTTAGCCCTGGATTTCAGCAACAGCACAACTGTACCCATTGCCTTTGTCTGCTATCTTATGTCCCAGTAAACTGAAAATAAGGAAGAGACTATCTGTCCAAACTGATATTTCTCTGCCACTATTCAGAAAGAGTATGTGGAATAACTTAAGCAATATGAAAACATTTTAATGCAGATGAGGACTGCTACTCACAAAATTTTAAAGAGGATTTTTATTTTGAAAGCCTTTACCTCCCAGCAGACTCCATGAGCCACAGAAGACCTCCTGGATGCTCACATCATCCAAAGATCTAGGCATTAAAGCCATTCAACACCTGTGCAAACAGAGCTAATATTACACAGGCAGTGTGCCCTGCCGTAACATCCACAGTGCTGGGCTTCATGCAAAGGACACACACCTTTCTAAGGGGATCTAGTGCAGTGGTGTTCAATGAAGACAGTGTACAAATATGGTGAAAAACTAAGATAAAGTCATCTCTGGTCTCACAAGAGCAGCACAGGATGCCTGAGTTTGCCATGGTTCATTCGTCCTGAGGTACTCTGAGCTACAAGCTGCCTGGCCAGGGGGCAGATACCGCCTTCTGATTCATACATGGCATATGTGAAATACATGTAACTCAGTTGGAGCTCATTAGCCATCATGATGCCTTTGCCTTTTCCAGGAATTGGTCTATGCCTGCAGAATACGGCCCATGCCTCTGCCACAGTATGTAAAATGCAGCCAAAAAGTCATGGACGGTGCTTGGCACTCAGAAAAGTATTCACTGGGGGGCTGGTGGGCTATCCCTGGGAAACCACATGCTACACAGCATCAGAAGTCAGCTCCTCTAAGTTTGCTTGTGTCTATGCATTCATTTGTCCAGAACATGACAATGGAGAGGTGGTCATGGTAGTGTGATAAAAGAAGTAAACGGATGCTGAGTTAATGGTAAAGACAGACCAACCTGAGCTAGCTGGATACCAGGACGATGCAGGATAAACTGTTGTTAACACATTTGTCAGAAAACTGAAAACCACATTCATTTGAAGAGAATCCATGTGTGTAAATGCAGATAAGCAGGGCTTAGAAAGGAGCTCTGTGAACCAC
Organism: Agapornis roseicollis; assembly: GCA_002631895.1. Taxonomy (NCBI): domain Eukaryota; kingdom Metazoa; phylum Chordata; class Aves; order Psittaciformes; family Psittacidae; genus Agapornis; species Agapornis roseicollis. Next base: position 7,604 of record NDXB01006189.1, on the reverse strand, counting down.
ACTGTCTGAAGATTTTATGTGCTAGGAAACCCCTTTACATTACAGAGCATTCATCTTAAACCATTTCTTCAGTATTGATCCTAGTAATTTCCTTCTGGACAGGACACAAACCCATGGCAGGAGTTCAGTCCCTGCCTTGAATGTGAATCACTGCCTTTTTTGCACAAAGGGTGATGAAGCAAGGTGCTGGGCTGTGACTAGAGGTAGGGCTGGTGGCTTGGCCTTTCATGTAGCAGTGAAACCTTGATCTCTTGCATTGTAAGACCCTATTTCCAAGGACTTACAACATTGTCAAACTATAACCATTTGGAATGAAATTTTCCATGCCAGGTATCTGCCTCAGGCTGAAGCTTTTGGAAAATATCCACAAACTCAGCCGTTTCCAATAATGAGGGTAAGGAAAAATTCATTGTTTTGTCCAAGTTAAAAAGCAATTGTGACCTTTTCTTTGAAAAGCTCTGGCACCCCTCTTCCTTGGCACAAGAACTTGTTAGAGGGTTGCCTTTCATCAGAGATATCCCTTTTTCCCTCCTGAAAATCTTCCCAAATTTGGCTATGTTATATGCCTTTGGAAAGCTGAATTCACACATGCTCAGTGGATAACTGCAAGATTCATTTCATTTTAGCAATTAAACCCCTGAAGTTTTCATCCTCCCTGAGCAAGTTTCAACCTCAGGTCAAACAGGGCTTCCCTTGCAGTTTCAGCTGCAGACTTTCACAGCCTACAACAGGGCCAGACACCTGAAAAGAGAGCCAGGAGTCTGTCTCTTTTGTGCTCTCAGTGATATTCGTTGGGATGAGACAACATGGAGGAGAAAAATTCCTGGATGCTAACACAGGATGGACAAAAGTCAGATGTGCGGGTAGTGATGTAGAAGGGGAAGACTCAGGAATCTTCCCTACAAGACAAGCACAATCACATGACTGGGAATGGCACATGGATGTGGAACAGCAGCGTGGGATGGAGGGTGGAACAGTGGTGGCAGGCAGGGGGATGGTTGGCTGTGGAGGATGGAAGAAATGATGATGAGAGTACAGGACAGGACAGGACAGGACAGGACAGGACAGAGAAGTCTCTCCTCACTTGGGAAACTGGTTTCCTTGAACTAGCCACAGAACTCAAAGCCAGCATTTTTCACTGCCACTTCTAATGTGTGAAATGCACAGCCTCAGTCCAGACACCAAAATGGATATGAATCCTCAGACCTATTCAGTAAAAAGGGAATAATTTTCTTCACCTCTGAGAGATGCTGTAAAAATGAATTATATCTGAGAGTTTGGCCATAAAGACAGAGTGTCATGACAAAAAAAAAAGTGCATTAGAAAATCAGTAATTCTTGATTTAGGACAAAGCTTAAAGAGCAGGACATAATAATAATAATAAAAAAAAAAAAAAGGTATTTTACAGCCAAGGACAGAGCTGAAATTCCAAAGCTGACTTTAATTCCAGCATTTCCTTAGCTGGTTGCTGTTAAGATGTAAAGGTCAGGTGTTATTCTTGTAATGTTATCTTTTTTTATTGTCTAGTTTTCTCATCAGCACTGGCATTGTCCACAGGCTCTGACTATGTGTGCCAGCTTGTGCTTCAAAGTGCACAACAGCCACAAATGTGGATAATATTACAAACTGGGATCTGGTGTTGGGGCTGGTTATTTAGAGATGAAAAATGGGGCAGAAGTTGCTTGTAAAAGTAAGCAAGAATAGAGTGTATCTTCTAGAAGGCTGCTTTAGACTGAGGAAAAGAGTGTTGGAATGGAAGGTTACAGTCTCTTTAGAAAAGACAGGCCCAGCAGTCAGGGACGGGGAGTTGTCCTTTATGTTAGAGATAGGCTAGAGAGTATGGAACTCTATCTGGGGACAGGTGAGCAGTCAACAGAGAGTTTGTGGGTCAGGGTTAAAGGGAGAACAGCGATGGGTGACATTACTGTGGGAATCTGTTAAAGACCGCCTGATCAAGAGGACTCTCTGGATGAAACACTCCACAGAGAAATAGGAAAAGCCTCAAGCTCGCAGGCCCTTGTTCTCATGTGGGACTTCAACCACCCAGACATCTGTTGGACAGACGGTACAGCCCAGCACAAGTGATCCAGGAGGTTCCTCCATTGTTTGGAAGACAACTTCCTTCTGCACCTAATAAAGGAGCCAACAAGGAGAGGTGCCCTGCTTGACCTCGTGCTCACCAACAGGGAAGGGCTCCCTGGAAATGTGATGCTCCAGGGCAGCCTTGGATGCAGCAATCATAAGATCTTAGAATTCAAGATCCTCAGGAGAGTGAGAAGAGTGTGCAGCTAGCTCACTGCCCTGGAATTCAACAGAGCAGAATTTGGCCTCTTCAGGAACCTGCTTAGTAAGGTTCCATGGGATATAGCCCTAGAGGGCAGGAGGGCCCAAGACTGTTGGTTGATGTTCAAGGATCACCTGCTACAAGGCCAGGAATGTTGCATCCCAACTAGAAGGAAGTGCAGCAGGAGGGCCAGGAGACCTCCTTGGATGGATAAAGAGCTGCTGAGGAAAATTCAAAGGAAAAAAGAGTCTTATAAAAGGTGGAAGCAAGGACAGGCAGCCTGGGATGAATACAGGGATGTTGTCCAGGAAGCTAGGGAACACGTAAGGAAAGCTAAGGCCCAGTTACAATTAAACTTAGCTAGGGATGTGAAAGATAACAGTAAGGGATTCTTTAGGTACATTGTGAATAAAAGACAGACCAGGAACAACTTAGGCCCTCTCTGAAAGCTATCAGGTGAACTAACTATGCAGGATTTGGAGAAGGCTGAGGTTCTGAACGACTTCTTTGCCTCGGTCTTCAATGGCAAAGGCTCTGACTGCACCACCCNAGACTAGGGACGACATGGGCCCTCTCTGGAAGTTACCAGGAGAACTGGCTACACAGGATTTGGACAAGGCTGTGGTTCTTAATGACTTCTTTGCCTCAGTCTTCAATGGCAAAGGCTCTGACCACACCCCCCAAGTCTTGGAAGGCAGATGGACTGTGACAATGAAGACCTTGGGCCCAGTGTAGGAGAGGATCTGGTTCGAGACCATCTTAAAAACCTGAAAGTGCACAAGTCCATGGGACCTGATGAAATCCATCCACGGGTCCTGAAGGAGCTGGTGAGTGAAGTTGCTAAGCCACTGTCCATCATATTTGAGAGATCAAGGCAGCCAGGGGAAGTTCCCGATGACTGGAAAAAGGTAAATATAACCCCCATTTTCAAGAAGGTGAAAATGGATGACCCAAGGGATTACAGACCAGTCAGTCTCACCTCTGTGCCTGGCAAAATCTTGGAGCAGATTCTCCTGGAAGGCATGCTAAGGCACATGAAAAACAACAAGGTGCTTGGTGACAGCCAGCATGGCTTCACTAAGGGGAAATCCTGTCTCACCAATTTGGTGGCCTTCTATGATGGGGCTACGGAACTGATGGACAGGGGTAGAGCAGTTGACGTCATCTACCTGCTCTTCTTCTCATGTGTCTGTCACCAGATGGCTGTTGTTGATCATAGAATCATAGAATAGTTAGGGTTGGAAAGGACCTTAAGATCATCTACTTACAACCCCCCTGACATAAGCAGGGAAAACTCACACTAAATCATGCCACCCAAAGCTTCATCCAACCTGGCCTTGAACACTGACAGGGATGGAGCACTCACAACCTCCCTGAGCAACCCATGCCAGTGCCTCACCACCCTAACAGGAAAGAATTTCTTCCTTAGATCCAATCTAAACCTCCCCTGTTTCAGTTTTAACCCGTTACCCCTTGTCCTGTCACTACAGTCCCTAATGAAGAGTCCCTCCCCAGCATCCCTATAGGCCCCCTTCAGATACTGGAAGGCTGCTAGGAGGTCTCCATGCAGCCTTCTCTTCTCCAGGCTGAACAGTCCCAGCTTGGGCATGTTGGTCGATGAGAACATGAACATGAGCCAGCTTCAGTGTGCACTCGCAGCCCAGAAAGCAACTGTATCCTGGGCTGCATCAAAAGGACCATGACCAGCAGGTCAAAGGAGGTGATCCTGCCCCTCTACTCTGCTCTCATGAGACCTCACTTGGAGTATTGTGTGCAGTTCTGGTGTCCTCAACATAAAAAGGACATGGAGCTGTTGGAACAAGTCCAGA
>NDXB01006188.1:0-24506 GCA_002631895.1 Agapornis roseicollis | reverse complement strand
ACAAAGATGTTGAACAAGACCGGTCCCAACACCGATCCCTGAGGGACACCACTCATCACTGGCCTCCAGCCGGACACTGAGCCATTGACCACAACTCTTTGCATGCAGCCATCCAGCCAGTTCTTTATCCACCGAGTGCCCCACCTATCAAATTGATGTCTCTCCAATTTAGAGACAAGGATGTCCTGTGGGACAGTGTCAAACGCTTTGTACAAATCCAGGTAGATGACATCAACTGCTCTACCCCTGTCCATCAGTTCTGTAGCCCCACTGTAGAAGGCCACCAAATTGGTCAGGCAGGATTTCCCCCTAGTGAAGCCATGCTGGCTGTCACCAAGCACTTCGTTGTTTTTCATGTGCCTTCTTAGCATACCTTCCAGGAGAATCTGCTCCAGGATTTTGCCAGGCACAGAGGTAAGATGATTTGTATTAATTGTAAAATCATAAAAATCTAGGCAGGGGTGGCACAGCTCGCAAATTCATCTCAAGATTGTACAACTACGTTCCTCGCAGGTCCTTGTCTGAGCACCTCCTAAAGACTTGGAGTGAGTGTAATCACTGCTAATAGTTTATTCCAGTACTTCTTAGAATTAGAAAGTTTTGAAAACTATAATGAGGCTTTACTTTTCTTTCTTCTACAGAATAAATAGCCTTTATTCTTCTAATCTTTCCTTCTGTTTCTAGACCTCCAATTGCTTTTACTGCTGTCCAAGTGATCATGTCTTCTAAACCTTTATTGAAGTGAGAACAGATGATGGTGAGTTAGTGCCAGGCCCAAGAGAATGCAGCATTGTCTGCCACGTTCTGCGTGTCTGCAGCTTCCTCCATGACGCCAACCTCAGCATTTGTGCCCTAAGTATGGCAGTTGACACATTTCCCCAGAAGACCAAGATTCCCTCTAGTCCTGAAAAATACGTTCCACTGAGGAGTAGCAAATTGCAAGAGTCACTAGATGGGATGAATGCAGCAGGACACATGATGCAACGCACAAAGTTTGGTATTTCATAGAATCATAGGTTGGGTTGGAAGGCACTTTAAAGGTCACCTAGTTTCAACCCCCTGCCATGGGCAGGGACACCTTCCACTAGACCAGGTTGCTCCAAGACTTGTCCAGCCTTGCCTTGATCACTGCCAGGGATGGAGCAGCCACAGCTTGTATGGACAGCCTGTGCCAGCGCCTCAGCACCCTCATAGTAAAGAATTTCTTCCTAATATCTAACCTAAATCTCCCCTCTGTCAGCTTAAAGCCATTCTTCCTTTACCTGTCACTAAATGCCCTTGTATAAGGTCCCTCTTCAGAATTCTCATAGGCCACCTTTAAGGTACTTGAAGACTGTTACAAGGTCTCCTCGGAGCCTTCTCTTCTCCAGGCTGAACCATCCCAACTCTCTCAGCTTGTTGCCCATACACCCTCTGTCTTTTAGAACCGGAATTGTCTTAGTAGCTCAGCCCTTTATTACAGTTTAACAAAGTCTGTTACACTTTAACAGATTTGTGTTGTGTTTGCACTTTTCTTTTGCCAAGCAGGAAAGTTGCTGTAATTGGGGGACTATGAAGACTGTGTTGGGAATAATCAAGGAAGTAACAGTCTCTGGGATAGGCTTGGCCAGCCCTATGCCTGATCTGGTGTAGGCTAAGTGTCTGGGATGCAAAGTAGGGCAAACACCATTAAAAAAAGAGTGGAAGCAAGATTTGAATAAACAAGTGTTTATTGCTTTCACTCCATCATATGCATAATTTCACAGCACAGCAAGCAGCAGTCAGGGATTTTGCATAAAGTAGTTGGTCAGGGCATTTTGCTCAATTTGCCCCCACATTTATCCTGGGTGAGTGAACAAGCTGTGGCAGGCACAGCTGGTGACCGTGGCTCTGTTTGGGCATCTTGCTCTCTGCCTTGTGCCATCTGCTCCTCCTTGCTCCTGTAAATACTATGCAGAAGACAGCAGAGAAGCAGAATCTTAATAAGAGTAGTTTGACATCTGAGTCTGGCCTTCAGGTGATCAAGCACATTTTCTACAGCCAATCCCCCCATATTTGAAGTTCATTTTGTAGCTGTGAGAAATCTCTTTTCTCATGGGACAAGATGGCTTTGGAGGTGGACTACTTTTATCTTCCTGGCTAGAGTGAAATCTTCACAGAGAAGTCTTAGTTGAGTCCTCTCTTTTTTTTACAGTGCTATGACTCCTGAAACTCGTGGCATCTGGGCTGCTGTGATCCTCCTGTCCCACCCCCAGGTGCATGTTCCTATCCCTTGTGTTGCACAAACTCATATAATTACATGGTGATCTGGCTCTGGGAGCTGCTCTGGCTGAGAAATAATCACTTTCATGTTGGACCCAGCTGTCAGCCCGCTGAACTGTCTCAGCATGTGATTGCGTTAGAAGCAGTGCTAGCAGAAACAAAAGGGTGGGAATGTAGTTGAGAAGTCCTGCAGATGTCAGGACTATAGTAGCCCAGAATTAGTCTATACAATTGCACTGGCCCTTTCTGCATGCTCTCACCTTGATGTGTGTAATGCACTTTGAATGGATCCATACACCTTCACCTGCTTCTCTGATCACTTCCAGGTTGTTACCTAACCTACTGCCACTTCTGCTGCTGCTTGAGGTAGAGGTGAAAATGCTGTGTTGCTCATGCAGTAATAGGTTATAAATGGTGATGTTACACATTGTATCTGCTAAGTGGCAACACTAGGTGATTGAGCAATGCACAGATCTCACACAGTTGTGGAAACATGGCCTGAGTGTACAGCTTTGCATCACTTTCTCTGAATTCTCTCTCACATCTTCTTCTGAATATTTTTCCAATATGTCAAAATCACTTTGAATTCTAATCCTGCCAGCCAATATAATTTCGGTTCCCTGCAAATTTAATAGAAATGTTCTCTAGTTCATCATCCAGGTTGCGAATGAAACGTTGAATGAAACTGGATCTGGGCCAGAATCCTGTAGCCCCAAGCTTGACAAAAAATGTTGCGTGTTTGATCCTTCAATTTTTGCAGTGGTCCATTAATAATTACTCTTAGCATATTGGTACCCAATTAGGCTTTGTACCTACATTTCATTAGTTTCAACTAAATGTCCTCTGAAAATTATCCCTCCCAACTGCATCCTATTTTCACTGTATTAACAGGTTCTCGTACACTAAGATGATGGGCAGTTTCAGGGATAGTTTAATTGACTTTGGAAGGCAGCTTATTTCTACACTTAAGACGACTTGAATGCATAGTATCTAATCCTCCCACAGTGGTGGGAAATTAATATAGTGATTTCACAACAGAATGACAGTAAGTTGCCTGTTTCTGGACTGCATTTTCTGTTAGCATTTGCAGAGTCTGGGAGTCAGCATCTTCCCCTACCCTTTCTTTCATGCCTGTGAATGAAAAACATCTGCCAACTTCCTTTTTACAGAAAAGCAAAAAAAGCGAAGCCTCATTAGTGGCAACCATTCTCCATAGTTTTGCAACAAGCAAGGCCATTTGTGCTCTTCTTTGTGGAACATGTTTGTGGTGTCCCAGTGACAGTAAAGCGCACACATTGTTTACAATAATACCTGCTTGCACACATCAGTAAGCAGCTGGGGCAGCAAATCCAGCTGCTCCCACAGTAAGCCTTTATATCTACATACTGTGATATAGCATCGTCAGTGGTGTTTTTTAAAATACCACATTTGTTCTTTTATTTCACTGCTTTATAGTTCCCTACTTGCTACATGTAATTGTCAGTAAAGTGGCAGGCAACCCTTGCACCTCATGGGTACTCTCTGTTTAGCCATTTCTTTCAGCAATAAACTGAAAGCCAAGGAAAAAGGTACATGATGGCGGAACTATAGAAATAATGTCGATTCATAACAGCTAAAGAATAGAAAAAGGCCACTCAATCTTTCCTTCCACAATTGTCAGAGGAAAGCTTAATTGAATGCTTAAGACCAATACTTTTCAATTCTATACACAAACCAATTGCCAACTCCATTTTTGCTTGGAGGCCAATGCTTGCAATCTGGCTGCAGCAGGTTGTGTCTAAAGGCAGCTTTGGGTTTGCTGAATGAGAAGGTATTATTTGAAGTGTGAACATGTGTGCTACCAACCTTGAAGACACAAAATCTCCTTTACTCATAGGCAGACAATCATCTAACAGAGTATGAAATACTTAATTAGCTTATCAATATCACTTTAAGGTGAGTGAGGAAATATTTTCTGTCACTGGATAGCATTTGAACAGTGATACAAGTTCACTGAGGTGATAGTGGTCAGCTCAGAAACGTTATTTTTCTCTCTTTTTATATAAGAGAGAAATTGTAGAAATCACCAGATTTTTTTTTTCCCATTCTAACTGAATCGTTTTGCTGGTTGTGATAAAGAAGTCTCTGTAGTAAATTGGATAGAATTAGGTCATGACAACATGCAGTCAGTCTCTAAGTCTGCCAAATATTTCAGTTTTGACCTCCACTGTCCACAGAACTGGAGTTAATTATGACTGCGGAGTACTTACCATTTTTAGTCTTCGCAGAAATCTCTCAGCCAAAACTGCCTACTAATGATAACATAGTGTCTGTTGGTAGCTTCTTGTGGGATTTTTTAAGACTGTGTGATATCTACCACCTTTATAGCAGGCCGTGATAATGACCTTCAAAACTGTGTTACTTTTTGATGTTACATCTGGAAATCACTTAGCACAGTGACATGCTCTCTGTAGGTATAGTGGACACGAAGTCCCTTTGCCCTGCACCTTACTAGGTAATACACATAGCTATAAATTCAAGGTAGATAAAGTGGCACCCTGATACTTCCTATTTGATATTCACTTTCTCAGATATAATTCAGTGCCTGATTCAGGGTAGTGATGAAACTGCCTTCAGGCAGAAAGATGTTAAGTCTGTGTCTTCCCCTATGGATGGCAGAAAATCTGTGGTGTGTGGTAGTGAATGTCTAATTGCAACTTAGTATTTTTGGAAACGGCCAGAGAACTTCCAGAAAGATACTGATCCTGTCCCACTAGTTGGAAATAGTAGGAAAAACTAAAAGGAAAGGCAGGAAAGCCCCAGTCACCCACAGGGGAATGCTGTCTTGAAATACAGAAACAATCTGACAGCATGAATTGGGAACAGATATTTCAGAAAAAGATTCAAGGCCTCTTTCAAAGGGATGTCTACTGGAGAAGCATCAGTTTGTTGTCCCCTGCAAGCAGTAAATGATCACAGTAACAATATGAGCTGTGTCAGAGGTCCTTCACAGTATGCCTTGATTACAGAAAGATCAGCATGTGTTTCATTCTAATTTTACTGTCTGAAAGAAACAAAATGCTGAAGAAAAATGTATTCCTAAACTTCATAAAATCCACCAAAGTGTAGTAACTTTGATACCAAGATACCTGCCTACAGTCTAATCAGAGAGATGTATGAAGCAAACAGCTTCTGACACTGCTATGGCTTGAATAAAGCAGCCAATAAAGCTACATAGCATGTAATTTCAGGATTTTCTAAGCTGCTGATTTCACAGCTATGGAGATATTTCTCCTTAAAGGAAAGGAAGTAAGAATATCAGTAACTGCTATTGTAGGTTACCACCCTCCAGACCTTTTATGAATATGATCTAACATTCCAAGCTCTAAGCACTCAATTTTTTTTAGTTCCCAGGAACTACAGCACCCAACCCTTTGGCGCTTCTCAACAAGTTTCCTCATGGAGCCCAGCTAGCTAATTCTGGTACAATTAACTAAGATTTTTTTTCCTTATCCTTAAGGGTATATCCTTTGTTATCAGTTTAGATAAAAATCTCACTGATCCAAAACATCACAATAAAGCAGTGATGCATCCCAGATGAGAAGACAAAGTGTAGAGAAGGAATCCTGAAAGGGATCATTAATTTTCAGTTGTAGCTCTCCCACTCTGATCAATTCTTATTCTATTTGTTTAAATAGTGAGGGATTTCTTGCTTTTTAAAAAGACTTTTCTTATCTCTCTCTCTTCCCTGCTGCCCCCTTTCCCCCCCCCAAAAAAAAAAAAAAAAGTTCAGGCCTTAATAAATCTACAAATTATGTTAAGGTAACATACTTCAGCTACAGGTTTCCAAGGATATATTACAAATAGTTGTCTGCAGAGATGTTATTTTAACACCTCTTCCTCGTAGACATCCTGGATACTTATGTCACGTATTTATTGTCAACACATGTTTGCAACAACTTTCAGGAGGATTTGGGCATTTGCCCACAGCCTAAATTTAATGCAACTCAAGCTATAAATATCACTGGTTTAAGCCTTTGCAGTATGTTAGAGACAGCAGCTTGGTTTTCAGTGTTCGTTTTCGTATCATTCCCTACAGAGGCTGGAGAGACTAATTTCTTTCTCTGAGCACAGGAGTAGCAGATGGTGTCAGTCAGGTAGACCTGCCAGGGTGCATATGAAAAGACAATAAGAGACAAGAAAACTTACTTTGGAAACAAAATAGAGAATAACAGCCAAAACATTCCTATTCATAATTGCTTGGACAAGAAACTACTTCTTCCTTCTTCTCCTGAGCCAGGGCAGTGGCAGGGGAATCATCTCGGGTGTGTTCGGATGCAGCTTGAACTTTCAAAAGGTTTGGTGTATTCATAGAGCATTTTCATTGAGAATGTGAGGCTGGTTAGCGTGGTCTGGCAAAGCCCTTTCAGCTTCTGGTCATAGCTCTGCCCATTTCATATCTGTATGACCCATTCTTGGTCAACAAAAAGGGTGTGATTTCCTGTCATGGTACCTCAAGCTTGGGCATACCTATTTGTGCAAGTGTAGACCACAGTGATACAAAGTGCATGATAAAAGCCCAGCTTGGTGGCGGCATGGTGATGGTGTTGCTCTGTTTCAGTACCCCCCTTCTAAAATGAAGTAATGCAGGTAAAAAGGAAAAAAATCAGTGGAAAATTAAAAATATATTAAAGTGAATATTGTTTTGTTCTGCTCCTTAAAAGGTTAATGTGTTAAGGAAGGAAATGCATCATGTCTATGTTACAATCCCTTTTTATAACTTTCATATTTATAATTCAAATATTTTAGAATATCTCATTTTAGGGAAAAAAAAAAAAGCTACATTTGGAACTGATTTAGAGCAAAATATGAAAAGTCTTTGTGTTCTTGTTTCTGACCAGCACTTAATTATTTATGAAATTATTGGCATCTACATATGGGCAAAGCTGCTTTATTTGCAAGCTATTTTGTCGGCTCTTCAAGGAAACTGTGAAATTAATGAGGAGGGCGTAAAACTAGATATTGATAGAGCTCAGTTCCAAGTCAACTTGAGCCTGTGACTGCAGCACACAAGACAGCCTGGCCCTGAAATCCTTGCGCAGGACAGCTGGTTTGTTGTCCATCTGGAGCACTGTATTCTGACACTTGACGTCGGGGGAGACTGAACACACAATTTTCTGGATATGGTTCTCCAGGACCCACAGAGTCCTGTTCACACAGCTACTGGCCATGAAATTCCTGCCTCCTCCTCAATTCCCTCTTCCCCGAAAAAAAGAGCAAAGACACTTGGTCCCCATTTGATAGCCCGGGTAACTGCCAGGATGCTGAGTAAAGAGGGTATTTGAGGCAGAAAGTCAGGTAATAAGTAGCCTTTGTGGCAGAACCATCACAGGTGTTTGTTGAATACTGTTTGCTTCAATGATTCCAGTGGGACTTGGACTGAGATTAACTAGGACAACTGACTGTGGTTCAGTTTTACAGGAGGCTGGATGCTGTCCCTGCTGGCTGCTGCAGGATGAGGCTCTTTCTATCCTGTTACTCTTAAGCCTCTTGCAGCTTTTGTCAGAGACCATAATATGCTGTTTGTTATTGCAATAAATTGTATTCTTGAGTACAGAGGCACATGTATAGAAATATAACTACTTTTCAAGTAGATATGAGAAAGACAGCCCTTTCTGAACAGGACCATTTCTTCCACTCACAGCTGTTCCTCTTCTTCATGGAGGTTCAGCCTGTTCCAGCTTACCCAGAAAATTCACTCAAACCTCTAAGCCAGAAAAAGAAACAAACAAAAAACCCCGAACAAACAAACAGAAAACCCCCACTCCAAAACACCAAACCAAGCCCCCAAAAAACTCCTGAAGGAAGCAAACTAAATTATTCATCTCACTTCTGAAAATCACCTAATGCTTTGGTGTTAAGCAGTGGTGTGCAGGAAGCAGGAGCTGCACACATATACCTATCTGATCTCTGCTTCTGTTGCCTCCTGAGGACTCTGTCACTCATGGAGCCAGAAATAGCCCTGAAAAACCCTGGTACTTCAAGGTTTTTACTAGAATTCCTGTATTTTAGTACTACAAATATTTTTTTGGTTTTTTTTGACTTCACCCTTTATTGGCATGGTGATTGATAGCCCTGGGTATAGCATTAGTCACAGTATTTTGAAATCTATTTCAGCAACCGTTAAGAGTTCTGCTTTCAGGTCTGAAGTGCAGCTGAAAACCACACTAATGTAAAGAATGGGTTTAGCGATGAGTAGGAAGAGCAAGGATTATCCAGGCTACTGAAGAACGTGCTCTGTCCTGCAGTCATATTGCTCATGTAGTCAAAAGGGAAAGTAGAAGCTTTTAGTGAGTATAAATCAGCCTGGCAACAATAACTTTAATTATGATACAGCCACAAGAAAATTCTAAGTCTGCTTCATCCTTTGTTTCTGAAAATCAATTCAGCTTTCTTCTGAGAGACACATACTAGAGATTTAAAAAACAATTCTATGTCCTGTTTCCTGTGTGGGACCTTAATCTTGTCAAAAATATTCATTGCAGTCGAGGTTATTTCTGTCTTGTTTTGATGCTACGGATTTAAAGAATGAGATCATTTCTGTTGGATGCCCAGCTGTTTTAGAATCTGCATCTCTTCTTAAGAGGAAAACACAGAGTCCTTGCCAAAAAAACAGTAAGATAATAAGATCGCATTTTATTTAATTGGGAAAAAAGAATCAAACACGATGTGATGTGTGGATGAATCAGCACAGACAACAGTGCCTGTGACCCAAAAAATGTTTAATGTTGAAGTGGCTGCCATACTCTTGCACTGTAGTTTTTCATCTTCACTTCCTCATAAGCTACATTTCCATGCTGTCCTAATTCTGCTGATGTTATCACACATCTTAGGAGCATTGTTCATCTTCTTAAGGCCCAGTTCTAGAAGTGATAGAGGAGGAATCTGGATGTAATTTTAGTTAAAGTTTAGCTTCTGATGGCCCTGGCTACAGAAAAAAATCAAAAACGTAATGAAGATCAACCTGGAGTTTCTACAACACTCTCTGCTGCTCGTCACTTGATTCATTTATTTTCTTAAAGCTGGGGACTAGCAGAAGAGTTTATTGTGTGTTTTAGGTCCTTACACAATTAAAAACACCAGAAGAAGTTAAGCATTAGTTGCATTATGCAGCAAGATTATTATTCCAAATTTTATGCTAGGGGAAGTTGAAACAGAAATGCTATATGGTTTGCTCAGTGGTTGACATACAGTCACTGTGTTGCTGTTCCTAGGCATTTTGGATGGAATGCAGAATGGTCATTGTGTTTCCAGAGAAATCATCCTTTTCCTCCCTTTACCATTCCTTTGTATTATTTCTTATTTAACCATTGTTTATGGGCTTTGAATTGAAAGGACCATTACCAGATTTTGAGATACAAGAATTATAGTAATTTGAATAAATTTCAGCATGTTGATTGATTTATTATGATGCTTGCAGCAAAGAGAGTGTTTAATTGTGGTAGAAGGCATTTTTTCCTTTACATGGAATTGTTCAATTATGAATTCCATGGTGCCTCTAGAAATGGAAAGAATGATTGAACTTGAACAATAAAGCAAAAGACAGACACTGATAATACTATGCTGGGTTGCAGTTAAAGACAGAGCTCATGGGAAAGCAAAGTACTTGCACAAATGCAATCATTATATCATCAATTAATTATTAGTCAGAATGTTTTCCACCAAACTCAGTGCTGATAGATGAAAACAAATTCTGAAGCCATTCCTGGTGGTATACTCTTACCCTTCTCAAATGATATGCAGCTTTATTACAGCTGCCAAGGAAAGAGATACAGAAAAGTCTTGCATTTGGTCTGCTTTGATGGTGTCTTGATAATTTACTACAGGGGTGAATAGTTATACAAGGATATATTGGGAGTTAGGCAAAGTTTCCAGCAAACATCTTTAGTATTTTTATGACTAAAATGCAGTTACAATTAAAAAAGGTGAAGTTCCACTGAAAATTTTTATTACATTTCTACTGTATATGTTGACAATTATAAATCCTCTTCTACTTGAGGAGGCTGAGCCATTTTCCTGCTCAGCTGTTCTCTATCTGTACTGAATTCTACATCTTGTTGCTGCCACTGTCTCCTACTTTACAAGTTGTCACAAATGAGCTATCACTCTGAAACTAACAAAAGACATTTTTTTGCACAACATTAAATAACATCAGGAACTTTAGCCACCCGAGGCCAAAAACAACAGCAGGACTTGAAAATTAAAAGAAAACCCTGTTCTCATAGGGATAATTGGAGTTTCCACAGGCATGGAATGTGAATGCTAAGAAGATAGCCACATATTTTAATAGTTAATATCTGAAGAGGACCTTCATCAGAGAGACAAATTGTAAAAGACTCTTCATCCACAAAAGGTCTACACAAAAATCCATCACAAAAGGGAAATAAAAGACAGAAAGGGGTAGGTTTCAATTTGATGATCCATGTAAGCTGAGGCAACAACTGCTGCCTAAATGGACACCTCTACCTGATCCCATCCCCGTGCTGCAGCTGACTGTTCCCATACTCTCCTTTGCACTGGTGCTTGCCTGACCACCTCATGCAGCAGCTGAGGGAGTTGAACTAGCAAGAACTTATTGACTTGTATTCTTTTACTTGGTAGCATGTTTTCTGTTAGGTTAGATTTTTTTAACTGGCTTGTTATAGGTTCAAGCAAACATCAGCACAAGGGCTAAGGCCAAGAGTGGGGAATGGGACTGGATTTTAGCAACAGCTTGCTGTTGGAACAGCTTTGCTGCATTTAAAACCATAACCTTAAGCTCACTTCTTTGGAAAGTGTTTTGCTGTATCATTCCAACATCACTGATCACAAAAGAACATCCCTCCTCTAATTTAATTGTAAAACAATCTGTAAGGAGCGGGAAGCAGTAAACGTTGTAGTTGTAACTACTGCTTTCTGCTGTGTTAGTTTGCTTTGGTATACAGAGCAATTGTAACAACCTGTAAATTGATTGAGTTCAGATTGTTATACAACCTTTTACATGTCATACACATTTTTTAAGAGATGGGTAGTTTCTTGCTTAATCAGTACTTACAACCATAAATTCTTCTCTGTAGTTCTTCAAGGAGTGAAATATTGTTTGTGTTTCCCTTTTTCTTCTTAAAAACCATCTTGGAAGAGCCATAAGGACCACATACCATTTTATAATCCAATATTTTTATCTTTCAGATTTCCAGAGTGTCCACAGCAAGAATGAAAAAAGCAAAACCAAATCAATTGTACTAAGGCCAACCTGTACTTTCTAGATGATTGTCCTGGGTTCAGCAATAGCAGTCAGTTTTTTGCCTTCGTAGTAGCTGGTGCAGCACTGTGTTTTGAGTAGCAGCTTGGGAACAAAACTGATAAGAGCAATGTTTTTAGTTACTGTTCAAATGTTTGCCCTGACCAAGGACTTTGTGAGCCTCATGCTCTGCTGGGGAGGAGGGGAGGCCGGGAGGAAGGAGGGACAGGACCCAAACTGACCAAAGAGGTATTCCATACCATAGCACGTCATGCCCAGGAGGTAACTGGGAGTGATCTGGAAGGGCTATCTCTCTCGGGTTGGTTGGAAGAGGTGGTCGGTCAGCACTCGGTTGGGTTGGGGTGTTGTGAGTTTTCTGTCGGTGGTTGGTGAGATGCTGTATTCTTTTCCCTTGTTATTTCCTTTATCATTATTATTATTGGTGGTAGCAGCAGTGATTTGTGTTATACCTTAGTTACTAAACTGTTCTTATCTCAACCTGTGGGAGTTGCATTCTTTTGATTCTTCCACCATCCCTCTGGAAGCAGGGGAGGGCAAGAAAGGGGGGTTGAGTGAGTGAACGAGCTGCATGGCTAAGTCTAAACCACAACAATGATACATAGCTGGCTGCATCCTGGAGCTGGGGTCATTCTAGTCTTGTACTGATAATGAGTTTTATGGATGCATTTACCCTGCTCACCTGCAAATCCTTCCCAAGATTCCTACCCTGCTCCATCTCAGTTCACATCCGTCTTGCTGTCAACTCTGCTGAGAAACCTTGCTAAATGACAACTTGTTCCAGCTGGTAACTGTCACCTTACCTGTGTATACAACTTTAACAATATTTATGTATTTTTCTGGCTTAGCTATGCCCCCTCCTGAAATTCCATCTTTGCAAATGAAGGAGTAAAATATTGCATGCTCTGTGTGTCATCGTGGAAAAGCACTGTGGCCTGTCCTTAGATCCTGTCATGAAAATGGGCTTGACTCTATAGGTCAAAAATTCCTTTTGATGTAAATTACCAGCCTAAGGACTTACACAGCCTCAAACATGAACAATTTGCTGTCTGTAACATCATAACTTTCATAACAATTTCCAAGATTGTCTAGAGCAAAACCTTCTGTAACTGAGTGACAATAAAGGACATTTCTGAAGGAAGATACAGCAGCCACCCTTTAAAATGTATTGTTCAAACTGAATGATTTTTTTTTTTTTGTTGAAAGAACAATATTGATTCAGACATAGATACATATAGGTAATGCATAAAAAAAGAATAATCTCTGTGTTGCAGATATTTAACGTTGGCTAGACCTCACAGTGCGGCGAGAATAGACCATGGCTCTTATGCAGCAGCGCCTCTTAGTGATAGAAATAAATTCTGCATTTAGGTAGTATAGGAGCAGTATTTTTGCTTTCCTTTTACTTGATTCCAAAATTACTAACACAGCAGACAAACATTTTAACTTCCATTAACTTATATCTGAAAATTACTCTTACTACCCCGCCATACGTCTTGTTACATTTATGGTTATGCACTGAAATCTTCCATTCAGATCATGGGTTGATTTTTACTGTATATTTTTAGTTTAGATATACTTTAAAATCAGAAAAAGTCTATTACCTGTTATTAAAAAAAAAAAATCTTAAATGTGCTAAAGGTGCTTTCTGATTTTGAGATGTTCAGTTTGCTAACCATTAGAATGTCAAAAGAGATTTCAGTCTAAATTCTTTTTTAGTCAGGAATTCTATACTAGCTAAACTGGCTGAAATTCAATGGAAGCCTTTCATTTACACACAAGTACTTGAACTTTTGCAACTCACTGGGTTTTAGACTGATGACATCCTTTAAAAGTGTAACTGGTGGGATAACTGATCAACATGAGATGTATGAAACTATAAGAAAAAAAAAAAACAGGAAAAGGGCATGTTTATTGTGTTTGACCTCGCAACAGTAAACCTTTTTAGAACATCCGCGGTATTTCGTTGGGAAAAGCTGGTATCATTCTTCCTATGCCCAAAAATACTTTATGGTGTGCCAAGGGTATCTGGAAAAACAAACAAACCAAAAATGATTCAACATGTTGTCATGGTTTAAACCCAGCCATGCAGCTCGTTCACTCACTCAACCCCTCTTTTTTCTAAGAAGAAATAATGACTGCTACTGCTAAACCCAGGACACATGTCTTAGAGACTTAAATAGTTAGTGCCAGCTTTCCTTTATGCTTTTCAAACGTCTGTCTTAGAAGCATCATTGTGGCCTGGTTTTGATATTCCTCTGGCTCCTTATCTTCTTTGCGAGACTCATTTTCTATCACCAGATTTCTTTAGTCCCATTCTAATGTTGGTGCCACTTGTCAGATAAGCTGGGTAGCCCTCCTGAGCAAAACAGAGAGAGGAGCCTCCAGTGCTGCTGGGCACTGCTCACTTGGCAGTCTCGGCCCCCTGTCCAGAGCTCAGAAGAAACAGTCTCATCTCTTCGCCATTTGGGATGGAGGAGGGGAGAGCTCTCTGCCCGTGAGCTTTTGAAGCTGCTGGCCAATTGCAGCCACATTTGGCAGAAGGATTGGGTTTGTAAGAAAGCAAGAACTGTCAGCCAGTCTTGGTGAGAGATCTGATTTGCAGCAGCATTTCAAAGCTCTTCTCCCACAGGTCTCTGCAACTAAGAGAGGAGCAGTGTCTATATAAAGCCTCCAGAGGGAGATCCTGCCCATCTAAACCTGAGTGCCTAAATGCAGCTCCTTAATTCCACCCTGAATTCCTGAAAGTTTCATGAAACTAGACGACTTGGGCGTGGAGAGGGGAGCTATAAATGCCATGGTTGAAAGACGAGCTGCAGCATAAGTTCACCTGTAATCCGTGGCAGGGTAGAATCTGAACTGGAGAAAACACCCTAATCCCTTCAGTTGTGGGAAAAGCTGTAGCTAGAGTTCACAGACCTCATAACCCCAGTCATCTGGAGAATCCTTCGCTGGGTCTAGTAAATGAGAAAGCAATATTGACTCACCAGGCTGGATATGTAAGCCTGACTGTGTGTTAGCAATTCTTTACATAGCTCAAAGCAGCATACAGAGACATGGAGGAACAGCTGTAGTCGCCAAGAGATGGTGCAAAGCAGAAGCAAATCCCTAGCAAAGACAGAAATTGATATGTTTTGAATTAAGGGAAAGATGTGTTATAAATTATCCAGAGTGTGGTTACACCTACTTAAATGAAAATATGTTATAACAGTGTTTTTGAGATGCTATTCCCCTGGGGTGGGTGCTGGTAAACAACTACATCTTATCTAGAATGCTACTTGTAATGAACTGGCTTAGCAATGGCATAAATTGCAGCAGTTTGAAGACCAGAAGTACGAGGGGATGCTGAGGAGGGTTGGCTGCCTGTGGCAGGTGTGATGAAGCCCCTGACTGGGCAGAACCATAGTTCTGCATAACACCTCAGCAATTACAGTGAGTGGAAAACGTCAGAAAAGATGGGCAAGAACTGATCAAATCACACTTGACAGTAGCTGTAGTAGACAAAGAATTAATTTAATCTATCTGGTAGTTGTTCACTATTGTCACTAGTCAGATGTGTGTGTCATTGTGTGTGTCACTGTATTTGTCCTTTGGAGCTTGTTGTAGTTTGAACCCAGTCAGGCAGCACGTTCACTCACTCAACCCCCCCACCCCCTTCTGGCCCTCCCCTCTTTCCTCCCTGCTCCCGGAGGAGTGGGAGGGAAGATGGGCTGAAGAACTCCCACTGGTCAGATAACAACAGTCCAGTAACCAAGGTACAACACAAATCACTATCGCTATCACCAACAATAATAACAATGACAAAGAAAACAAGGGAAGAGGGTACGATACCACCCGCCGAAAATGAGCCCGACCGGGAAGTTCCCCCTCCTTCCGGGTAACTCCCAGTTACCTCCTGGGCATGATGTGCTATGGTATGGAATACCTCTTTGGTCAATTTGGGTTCTATCCCTCCTTTCTCCCGGCCCCCCTTCTCCCTGGCAGAGCATGAGGCTCACAAAGTCCTTGGTCAGGGCAAACATCGCTCAGCAACAATCAAAAACATCGGCCTTATCAGCCTTGTTCCCGGGCTAAGTCAAAACACTAGCTACTAAAGAGAAGAAAAACTGACTGCAACTGCTGGACCCAGGACAGAGCTGAAATAGCTACTGGCTCTGAGTGAGGATCCCTTTCCCACCCTTTCCAGGATCAGCCTGTGAGTGAACTAAGTTTTACCTGAATTGCCTACCCCAAGTGCAGCATAGCAGCAGTCTTCAGCTGGTGCAGTGTTTGTGTCAGGTTATTAAAGAAGCACTTAGGAAAGTTTATCAGCTAAAAACATTGAAGAAAATGAATGTGAAGGAGAAAGAGCCAAGTCCTGCTGTGCAAGCTCCAAAGAATTACACTGTGATGCAGTGTTCCTGACCAGGGCAAGGGTGATCTTAGCCTGCTGCATTTTTGTTTAGAACTTTCTAAAGACACTTTACTCCTAAATGAAAACATCTTGTCTTTAGTAGGTTTATATGTATCTCTTCACACTCTTGGTATCTCTGCCTTGTCTCTCTCTGTTCAGTGTTGGTGAGGCTCCATCAGAAATACACCTTTCAGAGTTCTCTTTTTTATCCAGTAAGGATGGATGACAAGAAGATGGAAGGAAGCATGCTAGTATTGTTAGGGGCCTACAGTATAAGGCCAACAAGGCAGGGTTTAGGGAGCTGCACTTGTTTCAGCTGGTGAGAGGAGGCTGAGAAGAGACCTTGTGAACAATGGATAAAAGGGTAAATTCAGGGGAAATGAGACAGAACTCATATCACATGAAATCCCAGTCATACCCACAGAGCACAGGACCACAGCTATAAAGTGCATGTTAAATAAATCCACCATGGTCACTGACGTGGTGCAGTAGGTACACAACAACATCATGACGCACACATCAACACAGTGCATCAGCCACACAGTTCATGTGATGGTCAGCTGTAAATGCTTGAAGAGGAAGACCAGCACATCCCAGTGGTTACAGCACACACACAGACCAGCTTTTGTCCAGTCTCAGGCCAACTTCTGTCTGAGATTTCTGTAGAAAGTACATCTAATATATATAACTATTGAAGTACATCAATAGTCTATTTCTCAGTCATAAGGAGCTTGAGACTTCATATGGCTACACTGATTCAACTGAAAATATTTTTCATTTATCTACAGCAACACAGAAGGCAGTATATGACACTTCAGAGAGAAATGGAATCTTCAGTTATCAAATCAAAATAATGTAGAAAACTGCTACAATCACAAAAAAGTAAATAGAATGCAAACTTTGGTAAATAGTTCTAAAGTTAGGATTAAAATGAAAAAAAATTTAAAGTATTGCTTAAAAACTTTTAAATGTTTTAAGCAAGTCCTGCATTGTGAAAATCTTTATCTTTCAGTAGTTTTTACCATGAAAAATATTTGATATGGATATTACTCCAGAAATCACAGCTATACTCTTGTAAACCAAAATACCAAACCTCAAAATGAGGCTTTTCTGATCTCTGCAAAGGTTGAACACATCAGATATGTTCTTCATGAGTTATTCTGGTTTATTAGTTTTTCTCTGATCATCTGGTTTAAGGCAAAGTTAGGTTGTGTAAACCCTAAATAGTCCTCCATCTAACATTTCTTCATTATGTGTATTTTTGCTTTCAATTGTCAATCCTCATGTTTATGAGCCAGGTTACAGCTGGGTTTTGCTCATCAGCAGCTTCCAGTACCAGAGAATAGTTAAACTGCTTTGGTTTCTTGCTTTAATCCTTCTTTTTTTAATCTGAGCATTTGATCCCTTACTCATGCTGACAGTCAAGGCTGGTTTGAGTCATGCTCTTGTGAGAATCTTTCTTGAAGATTTGAGTATTACTGCAAGATCTGTCACGGTGTGAAACATAGCGTATTGTGTTCCTGTCTAGAAATGACTTCCCAGAAAGCTGTTACCCTGTCCTGCATATACAAACACACATGAGGATTTTGGTACTTGAATAACCCCCTAACCCACTGTAAATATCTCAAACATGAAGCTATCTATGTAAGCATATGTTTGTAAGTTGATGACTACTGCAGACACATGTACTAAGATGATTGTAATACAACTGAATGCATAATTTAATACAATCTATCTTTGGCTTAATAAGGTGAAAACAAATAGATGAACAAGGTTAGTTTATTCATGACCTCTTGAAAACTCTCTTCAGCATGTACAAATCATAGAATCATAGAACAGTTAGGCTTGGTAAGGACCTTAAGATCATCTAGTTCCAACCCCCCTGCCATAAGCAGGGACACCACACACTAAACCATGCCACCCAGGGCTTCGTCTAACCTGGCCTTGAATACCACCATATGCACCATGGAGCACTTGGCCCAACTATTTTATAGATTGGAAAGAGAAATGAAGTACAAAAAGCCAGGAGTGAAGTGCATTAGAACAATGAAATTGATAGGAACAGAGACAATATTTTTCTTCCTTCCCCAAATGCAAAAAATAGCCTGAACTGAATGGAAAAAACACAGATGCTTGTCAGGATCTTGTCCCAAGTCATAGAATAGATTAACTACCTAGAATACTTAAAGTGATCAAGGAAACAGAAAATAATTGGTCTATAAATCCTACTTCTGTTATATTGGTAGACAGATAAAAACGATCTAAAAGAATAAAACTAATAACCTTCAAGACTTTAATAATTGCTGGGGCTGCAGTTTCTAGATCTACTTTATGGAGAAATGTAGTCAGAGGCTACATCTGGCTGTTAAGGACTGCAAATTGCAGAGCCATGCTTCTGACAGAGATCCATTTTGCCAGGTGGCAACCAGTGAAGCTGGAGGTTGGCTGGTTTGGACAATTTTTCTTTCAGTAACAAGTTGTATTTATCAAGTCTTTGGGCTTAATGTTTCTAAATAAATCACTGCATTTAAGCTTACAGGAACAATCAAGTGTTGTGAAATAGTATTTATTTTTGAAACATCAGGAATCTGATTTTTTTAATTTCTCTACTGAGGAAAATATAAAACATTCATTCCAGTACTGAATTTCACTTCCATAGACTAAATAAATGTAGGTTTCTATGAAGTCATAAGAAAACAGAGATCTGAAATCCATTCTGGTTTGTGACCATGAGTCTATGAACTGTTTCACCTTCTTCTGACCAAAGCACAATCACTAAGCTCAGGGCACTTGCCTTAGCTTGTGCCAAGAATGATACAAGCCAAGCATCACCATGTGATCACCAAGCATCACCAAGTGAAACAGAGAAAGAAGAAAGTGAGGAAAGGGGAATCTCTGCATGAGAAAATACAATACTGAGATTGTAATGGCCTGAAAGTGCAAGTTTCAGTTGGTGAAACCTCAGCCAGTGACCTGGAGCTCATCCTGATGAACTTCACGCAGGGAAAACATGACTCCTCTATAGCTCAAAGCAGTGTTGCATGGCAGGGTGCTGATGTTTTGCTCTTAAGGAGCACTGTCCTGAGCTTTCGTAAGCAGAACATCTTGTTAGCAGAGGTGCTGATGGAGCTGAATAATGCTTCCTTCTTCCAGCTCTTTGCCAGCATCACCTCACAGCTCTTGCTGGCAGTGGCCTTATTGCCACCTGGCCTCACCTGGGCTCCCTTTAAGGCAACGCTACCTGATTTCCTTATTCACCCAGCTTCTCACTGAAGTTTCACAGAGATATGTCTGTCATCTGTCATAAGTGTTTCACTTATGTGAGATGCATGAAGAGCAAAATCCAAGTGATGCTTCTGCTTTTGTGCATTTGCCAATTATTTCTCTCTTGCCCGTGCAAGCATACACCTTGAGCAGCTCTTTCTCAAGCTCCTTCCCAAGGGTGACAAGCTGTATCTCTATGAATCTATAAATGCTACTCTGCACTGTTGATCTCCCTCCCAGCAACATTACGATGAGTACAGCAATTTGTTTCCTTGGCATAGTTTCTGTGTGATTCAGTAGATGAATTTAATCAATCAAACAAACAATCCACCCATCCCAAATGGATAATAAAAAACGTAAGAACTGATGTATTGAATCAGGCCAGAGGTCCACCTAGTTCATTAGTTTTTCTGGGAAAGTGGCTGACACCAGATCCTTGGGAAGCAGTGGATGGACAAGGAAAGCATGGGGTCACTCTTTTCCAGTCCACTACCTATCCTTCAGTGACCTGCAACTAACTGACTTGCTGAGAGGCAAAATTTTTCTGTTCCACAGCACTTCAAGTGTTTTTCTTCCATGAATCTAATTGCTTCCTGGCCATGTATAAAATCTCACTATCTGTAACATCCTCTGGAAGTGTTGCACAGATTTTTGCTTTGGAGGCTTGCTTAATTTCCATTTTTTCCCTTAACATTACCAGCCTTGTTTTCTTAATGGTACCCTGGTGGTTTTGTTACTACTTTCTGACTAGTGAGTTGATAAATCAAAAAGTTAGGGTGTGGAATTTAAGGAGGGTAAAGAGGGTGCTGAGGGATTTAACAAGCAAATAACTATTCGAAAAGGTGTAAACACCCACAATGCTAAAAAAAATTGGTTCAGCAGTAAGAAGGGACGTAAAGGGAGGAAGCTGAGGAGAACTCTGTTTTGACTGTGAAGGAAACTATTTTCCAGCAGTGAAATGTATTTCCATCTGAAATATTTAGTAAGATCTTGGTTATGTCTAGGAATGGGCTGGACTAGAACCCTTAGGAAAAAGGGGTTAGAGTACTTTGTCATTGGCATTAGATAGATACTAGATGCTCATTTTCTCTGAAGGGAACTCCTTTACATTTTTCCATGGATTGGAACCAAAATTTATATCTTGTATTTGTGTCACGGCTCTTTGTGCCTTGGCGTCTGATGTTGTTCGGATTTTGCTCCATCAGTTTCAGATCAGGGTTATAAATGGTTCATACAATGTTTTTATCTAATCATCATTATACGTTGGAGGAGGAAGTTATAAATCCATTTATTTGCTCATCCATCCAGGATGTTTAGGAAACAGTAGGAGTACAATTCTCTGGTCAATAGCTGGAAACCATTAGCTCAGTCTGCTTGGGATGCCTCTCATCACAGGCGGGAAATTGTCCTTCCTTGTGTTGCCTGGTCCTTCTAGCACCTGGACATGCACATGGCAGTGGTATAGAAGTAATTTGTGCAGAGCTTCCTGTGCGGTAGGATTTTGCATCTCCTCCATCCTCTCCAAAAACAGAGAGACAAATATGAGAGAAAATAGTCAGGCTTTGCATTTGTGTGGATTTACTGCTCATTAAAAACCAGCATTTCTGGAGCTCAGATGCCCAGACTGGAAATCTAAGTATGTTGGTAAAAATAAACAGGGCAGACAGAACTCAGTGCATTAGGTCTAATCCTGACGATAGCGTGGCATGGCCTCATTTAAAACTGGGAACTGGCAGAGGTAGCAGATAAGGAGAGAGTGGTGACAGATGCCAGTTGGCACCAGATGAGGAAGCTTGGGGTTATAACCCACACTGTGAGTTAATAATGGCTACAAAAGAGGACACACAGACCAAATTGTATGCACTGATGAAAAAGCTTCTTAAAAGTCAGTCCTGACAAATAAAAGCTAGGGTTTTGTGTGCTCCAGAGCAATGACTCTGCTGAATAGAATACATGTGCCACTGTGGAGGTAATTGCCAAAAACCTTTTTCAAGGTTTCTTTAAACTTTCTCTTAAACAAGTCACATAAAATAGAGCCAAAAAAAAAATACAAAAAGGAAAACTGAACTTTCTGAATGACAGTGGCTTATGAGTCCAACTTTTCAATCCTTCATTATGACGAAGCGTGGTAACCCAGAAAACTGGGTTGGATTCATCATCAGCAGACTGTCTTTTTTAAATTATTTAACCTCTAAGTGCATCACTTTATATTTGCTCTGAGAAGTGGTGTGCTTACAAATAACTGACTGAGAGAAAGTCAATGTCAACACACATCTGTTGCCTTGGGGATTTTTCCCTGGTTTATCAGAGTAAACAGGGACAAATTCAAAGTTTTCATTACTTTGCAGAGGATGTGGTGACCTGCGGGCAGATTGCTTCACTGCTGTTGCTGTGTCTCTCTTCCTCTGAAGTAAGTTGTCTGGTGTGATGTGGGCAGAACTCTAGCATGGAGTTTACTTGGGAGTAAATGCTTGAAAGTGAGATGTGGGGAACAGTTAGCATGTGGAACTAATTGCAAGAAGATATTAATGAAAGGAATACATTAGTACGATTTTTATAGATATAAAATTGTATATAAATCATTTAGGGTGAGATGTTGAGCAAATTGTTTCATTGTCTTATGATGGTTCAAAATGAGGATAATTATACTTACCCTATTGATTAAACTAATTAGAAATCATAGAATCATAGAAAGCACAGTATGTTCCTAATGTGATTTTCCTCAGCTGAAGGAAGAGAGCATAGCAGAGAGATAACAGGAAAGGAAAGCAAAGGGAATGTCAGCTCTTGCTCTGGTGCCAGAGTAGCAAAAATACCCTCATGGCATTTAGATGAGGAGTGCATCAGGCACCTTCACAGCTCTCTTTTTCCTTCATCAGCATGGACTTTTATGTCAGTGGTTGTTTAGGTGTCAGTCAACTCAATAGGAATGGTGTCTTTTTCATTTTGACCCCTCCAGGATAGGTTGAACATCTTCATCTTCTTTCTTCATCTTCCGTGCTGGACAGTACATGCTGCTGTGAAGACACATTTTATCACTGACATCAGTTATAAGATGGGAGTGGGATATTTGATATATATGATATCAGGAATAAATCCAAGGACTCTGTGGGAAGGAAGCTGAAGATGAAGTTCATGGTTTGTTCATGTTTTGAACGGCCTTCAAAATACAATACAATATCAGTAAAGACTCTGTTAAATGAATCTTTTGATACCTAGCTACTTCCTACACTTGACACTGATCAGGTTTCCTACAGGGACAGTGCCCTTCAGATACTGAATACAGCCCAGTAAGACCTCACAGTAGAGCTCTAATAGAAAAGCAGGGATCAAAGGAAAACCAAACCCTTTTGCAAACACAGTCTTAAATGCAATACCCTCCATGTTACTCTATGTTTCATTGCTGTACCCTGAAACAGAGTTAATCAGTCCTTATTATTTCTCCATGCAGTCTGCAGCATACTCATCTGAAAAACTCTAAAAAGGAGAGTAGCTTCATAACCTCCTGATTTGGTTCTAACTGGCCTAATCATTAAATTCCTTTTCTAGCATACTACATTTAGGTGAGAAACACTGAAGTTAAGGTCTTGGAAGGCATTACAATACAGCAGTGCTGGTAACCCCTGTCAGTAGAGCAGTAAGTACCTGGCTTATGCAAATGAAAATCTTTTTATTAACATGACAGAATTTCAGTTCTCCTCATAATTTTAGTGAAATAAGTGATTTGGGCATGCATATAACTGCATCTAGACCCAAGTCCTTTGTCAGTGCAAATTTATCTGCTGCTATTCATATCATCACTTTGGTCTAGCAAAGTTCTGATAGGGCTTGGCTCACATAAACTGGGCTCCATCCCACCAACTCCTAGCTGTTAATACCATTTCTTTACACTGCCTCTGCAGCCAAACCTCCATGAAAGGAGATTGTCTCCATGTCTGCTCACTCCTCAAAAGGACACCTTGAGGTCAGTTCCCTAATGATTCATGTTCTTTGTCAGAATACACAGGAAGGGGTCCTAACATTAAACCATAGCTTGAATAATTTTTCTGTTCCAGGATAAAAATCACCATGCAATGTGTTATGAGAAATAAATACAGTATCTGAGCAGATTTTCTTCAAGTGGTGATAAATGTCCTCAGAGTACTGAATACAAGACTGACCTATTTTCTTTCTGTTAGTTTCTTTTGTTTCAATAAGGTGGACAGGAAGTTTGTTTTCAGACGATCCTTGATAGCTGAATTACCTGCCTTTTTATTTTATGTTTTATTAAAGTCATGCAATAATCCCTCTACAATGCACTGCCTGTCATGTGCAATCACTTAATTGAGTTACTGTGGTGAACTCATTAGGACTATAACTCTTTAAATCTATTATCCATAGCCAGGCCAACATTAGCAAAAAAATGTTAGTATCTTATGGAGTATATAGAATCTGGATGTTACCTTTCTGCTAGAGGGCAGAAATAGTACAGTGACCATGTAAATGAAAATGTTGGCTCCTTTCTACAGCCCAGAGTCAGTCTTCTCTCAGTGCCCACACATGTATGTCCTCACTTAACCGTGGGAGCAGTGTCCAAACCCATAAGGACCCCAGGATCTGCTGTCTTCCATGGTCATCACATCAGACTCTCTGCCCTGTGGTAGCATGGAGGATTGTGTCAATAAGCTGCAGCTGTTGATTAGTAGTGAGAGGCGCCTTATGGTCACAAAAAGAATACTCAGCATTTGGGTGGACTTTGAATACATTTAAGAGCCTTCTTAGAATTAAGGCAAATACCAGCCCGTATAGGTAGACATTCCAATTAATAAATCAGCTCTAACAAGTTAGTTAGATGACATACAATGTCTGGACAGCTTTCTGTGTTTCTTGGTTTACCACAAAATTTCTTGTGCTTAATGTAAGGATTTTCACAGCTACAATAGTTATTTGATTAGTTTAGAGTCTCTTTGAATTAAGAGGGTGCGAGTCCCAAGTATAACAAAATACTTCCTGCATGTTTGGAGAAAGCATAAAACAGATCTACAGCTTTCCATGTAGTACAATAAGCTGCTGATTTTGTCTCTGTGCTGTTCTGTATTCTACTTTCCTTGCTTCAGTTCATGAGTATAATCATTTGAACTAAAATAATCAAGTTGTTGTAAATGACAAGTCCATGTAGTTTTTCAAGCATGAAATCAGTGCCTTGGTTCTCTGGTGCACACCATCTGCTACTCAACAGTTGTCCACTCATGTGAAGCACTGTAGAGATAAAGAAGCTATGTAATTGGAAATCATAAAATCATAGAATCATAGAATAGTTAGGGTTGGAAAGGACCTTAAGATCATCCAGTT